>JAMJFZ010003544.1:1470000-1880000 GCA_026225945.1 Cricetomys ansorgei
TAAGACCCTGGAGAAGTCTGGCAGGTTGTCTGGGGCCTGGCATCTCTGCCTGCCGTCCAGATCCCCCGGGTCAGACCCTGATGGCCTCATCGGCCTGCTGCTCTTACTGTGTCCTCAATTGTAAGGTCCAATGATGTTCCTGCGTCCCTAAGAGTCCCGCCAGCCCTGCCCAGCATGCTCCCAATCCCCTTTTGATAAATACTCCTTCAGACCAGAGTTGCCTCGAACCTATGTAGAATCATTTAGTGCTTTGGAATATCCCCTCTGTGTGCGTACACGTGTGTGGCTGTGCACGCCACACGTGAGTGCAGAGGCCTGGGATGACGCGTGGACACCGAGACGCAGTGGTCCACCCGTGCGAGCCCGGTCCGGAGACTCCAGCACTGACGAGCAACGGCTAAGCCTGGCCTCTTGCATGGTGCTGGGGATTTGAACTGAAGTCCTCATGCTCGCCCCTGCGGAGCAATCCCCCTAGCCCCTCAACCTTGAATCTAATTCATGGGACCAGGTGACCTGAGGGCAACGCCTGACTCCCCCCCACGCATCTGATGCTTTCCAGAAATACAAACCAATTCAACCATTTTGACCGATCGTCTCTTTTGCAAGAACTATGCTAAGCCTCTCTAGACACACGCTCATTTTCCTGTCCTGGCTTGCCCAGATCCCATGACTCTCAACCCTTCCTTTGCAACTGACAAATAAGGGCACAAAGACCGGAGAAGGCGACATCTCCCGGAGACACACAAGAGGAAGTAGAATTTGGACAGTTAGCTGAGGCTTCAGACTGCAAAGGAACCTGGGGGAGACTTGTTAGTTGTGCAGGTTTATTAATTAGAAAGGAAATCAGAGAGACCTCGGGAGAGCACACTCAACAAAACCAGGCCTGTTCTCAGCAGAGTCGAGGCTGCAATGCAGGCCTAGGCATGCAGGCTTGCATTCTTCTCAGGCCCTGACGCTGCCTCCCCCTGTTTCTCTGTTTCTGTTTCTGTGTGTGTTTGTGTGTGTGTGTGTGTGTGTGTGTGTGTGTGTGTGTGTAGGGAAGCCAACTGGAACCTAAAACTTGTGGGGGAGGGGGACCTTCTCTCCTCCAACCCACAGTTCTTCAATCTCTAGAATAACATCTGGGCTGCGGAGAGACCGAGGGAGGGCCGCCTAAAGCCACCTGGAGCAGATCGTCATTTCCCAAGAACAGCTTTGG
The DNA here is from genome assembly GCA_026225945.1 of Cricetomys ansorgei. Classification (NCBI taxonomy): domain Eukaryota; kingdom Metazoa; phylum Chordata; class Mammalia; order Rodentia; family Nesomyidae; genus Cricetomys; species Cricetomys ansorgei. Next base: position 1,471,199 of record JAMJFZ010003544.1, read on the forward strand.
TATCATCTGGGAACTTGTTAGAAGAAACTCAGGCTTTAGAGCCCCAGTCCAGACCCGAACCAGTACCTACACTTTAACAAGCTCCCCGGGTGATCTGTACCCAAGAAGATCTGAGAAAAAAATCTCACCCTCCTCACCCCAGCCCGCACCGCAGAGAAAGCTAGTGTTCTTAATTGCGATGCATTTGTTTGCAACTGTGTATGGATTTTAATGAAGAAGATGCACGTGTGCATGAAGGGGACTCATGTCCTCGGGCTAGTCCTTTGATACCATCTTGGTGCCTCCCAAGGCAGGAGGTTGAGGGGGCACGAAATGTGGCTGGTGGGGACCAGTGAGGAGCTGAACATCTTCCTGCCACCGACAGTTTGGGGGAAAGAAAGAAATCACTCTGGGATTTTTTTCCCCCCCGAGGTGGCGTCATCTTCAGTTTAGGTCGGGAGGACCTTCCTGCAGTGCCTGCCTGCGCCTGTCAATTGTGAAAGGCTCTCACAAGGGCACATCTGGCTCTGCTTAAAATGATAGCCACCATACCCTCCCTACGCAGGCATGCCCTTCCCTCATTTTTTGTTCTTTTCTTGAGATAGGGTCTCACTGTACAGTGCTGGCTGGTCTGGAACTTGCTATGTAGAAACCAAGCTGTGCTCAAACTCACCTCACCAGTGCTGGGATTAAAGGAGAATGCTTCCACATTGGGTCCTGACTTCTATTCCTTGTAATTCTTGCTAAGCTGGGGAATATGAGAGAGGGGCGGGGGGAGAAAGAGAAAGAGGGAGAGAGAGAAAGGAGAGAGAGGAAGGGAGAGAGATCTGAGATTTGTGGCTTCTGAGACCCTGCTGGAAAGGAATCTGGAAAAGTATAAGCTGACAGTAGGCAGGTGAAGAGGTGAGAAACCACATGATTATATCATGGGATGCCAAACAGGAGCCTTGAAGAAATCAGGAAAGTAGCCTGTAGACTCCAACAAAGAGTTCATAAACAGCTAGGCACGCGCCTTTCGTCCCAGCACTGGGCAGGCAGAGGCAGGCGGATCTCTGTGAGTTCGAGGCCAGCCTGGTCTACACAGTGAGTTCCAGGACAGCCAGGAATACATAAGAGAGAAATCATCTCATAAAATAAAATAATAAAGTTCAGAAGCCCAGTGTACCCAAACAGATCCAGCAGCATGACGTTGGGCTCATCACAACCCTGCCGGCCACCAACTAGGAGATTGGCCAAAGGCAAGGCGGACGTGGTGGGTAAGGGGAGCGGTGGGGGGGGGGGGGTGTCCACAGAACAAAGCAAGTCCCTGGTCATTGCCACGTGACAAGGAGCAGAGGGGCAGTGAGTCACTGAACTCCCCTAGCTTGAGTGAACACCCCCTGGTCTCTTAGGTACCGATCCCCCCCAAAGTCATTCTGTCCAATCCTTCACAAAACTCAGACTGATTGTCTAAGGAAACCCCACCCTTCCCAAAGATGCCTCCTGTGGACAAAGCGTCAAAAAAAGTGAGGACCCGCTAGGACAAAACAACTTTGAAGAGTCCGTGGGCCGAGGACTCAGACACACCATGAGGTCTCCAGCTAGCCCCTCCCCCACCCCTGCCCCAACACACGGATTTTAAACCTTCCCAGTAATTAAAATAATCTGAACAACAGTAAAAGGCTCTCAGGTTAGACGGCCTGCCACGGCCTGCCACACAGCTTAGGTAGGTTAGATCTTACTTCCGATGTCTGTCTTCTTACCCAGCATCCTCCTTTGCCAACCCACAAGTTTTTTACCTGCCTGCCAGCCAGGTGGCTGTGAGGGGCAGATGCAGTGTGGTTACCAGTGTGTTCGCTATTCCTGGAGGTGGAAGGAGCAGCACAGTGTTCAACTCTGTCCAACTTCTTTGCATGCAACGAAGTTATACAGCGGGATCCGGCGAGACAGCTCCGAAGGTAAAGGCCCTTGCTGCCAAGACTAACGTCCTCAGTTCGATCCCTGGCACCCGCACGGTGGAAAGAGAGGCTTGATCTCACAAGACCTTCTCTGAACAAACACACACACACACATAATTTTTTTAAAAAACCACTGAAGTTACACAGCTATGGAAGGTTGTGCTTATAGAACGTGATACACTCTGGGCCTTGTTGATGCTCCTGCTTACTTCATAGAGTTGTTTTTGAGACAGGGTTATATACCCCCAGGCTGGCTTCAAACTCACTATGTGGTCAAGGAGGCCCTTGAACTGATCTCTTCCTACTTCTGCCTCCCAAGGGCTGGCATCCTAGGTGTGTGTGCGTGTGCGTGTGTGTGTGTATGTGTGTATGTGTACGTATGTGTGTGTATGTATGTGTGTGTGTGTGTATGTGTGTATGTGTGTGTGTGTATGTGTGTATGTGTGTATGTGTATGTATGTGTGTATGTGTATGTGTGTGTGTATGTGCGCGCGCACGTGTGTGTGTGTGTGTGTGTGTGTGTGTGTGTGTGCGTGTGTCCTTTGCTTTGCTCTTGGAGATAGGGTCACGTGTGGTCTAGGCCGGTCTTAACTTCTCTATGTACTGAGGATGGCTGTGAACTCTTGGTCCTCTTGCCTCCCCCTCCAGAGTGCTGTGGTCACATAACGTGTGCCGTCACGTCTGACTTCGTTGCTTCTTTGGAAAGCGCTGAGCTTATCGGAGATCTCCTCTCGGCAACGCAGGGGACGCCAGACGTGTCTGACGGAACAAGGTTGCAGGCAAGGTGTTTTAACTGTCTGAGCTGCCCTTCCACGGTGAAACGTCCAAATGAAAAGTTTATAATGTCGCTCTTGGGGCTATTGGAACCGCTGTGCCCACCACCGCTGGGCCCGTCTCTCCAGTTGGTATTTACAGATCAGTATTCCGCTTGCTTGGCCCCTATCAGTGTTCTGTGACGAGCCAAGCCCCGTCCAGCTGTTGTATTCTCCCATTCTTTAAGGACCTTACCTCAGCAAGTTCATTAGTCGCTCCTACCAGCCTCTCTTAGCTTTCGTAAGGCTTGTCGCAGTTACCAAGCTACTGGTCCCCTAGACTTTGCTCCTCACAGATCAGTAAGTCCCCCGAGCCTATCAGATCCAATACTGATACTCTTCTAACTCCCTTTTGCTATCCCCAAATCAAATTCTTTTTAAAAATGTTTTATGCTTATTGATGTATTTTTTTTCAGGGGAAGCTGTATGCCATGGTGTGTGTGTGTATGTGTGTGTAAAATGCAGGGGACAACTTGAAGGAAAAAGTTCTCCTCTCCCACGTGTGTGAGTCCTAGGTTTTGAACTCTGGCAGCAGGTACCCTTAACCGCTGAGCCATCTCACCAGCCCTTCAAAATCAAATTCCTACAGACATCAGAGGAAACGTTTCTTTCCTTAACCTTCTGAAGGTTGGATGATTTATCTATAAAACAATGGTGGTAGGCTGATGAACTAGAGAGAAACCATACGAGTTACGTCACGGAATTCCAACGAGGAGCCCCACAAACATAAGCCCCAAGGAAGTCTAGATGATTGGCATTTATCTAGCATCCTGAGTTACAGAGAGGACTAGGAAGTCGTGGGTGTCTGCCGAGGACCGAGGGGCAATGTTTGATATGGCGGAAGTGAGAGAATTCACAGCCAGCGGAAGTTGTCTTGTTAAACGCGTCAAAGGACTCTCGGGTAATGAGAGTTGCCTGGGGCAGCCATTAGAACAGACAACGAAGCCTGTGACTCTGCCTCCAGTCTCTGTTCCTGGCAATCTGCCCTGAGCGGTGAGATTGCTAAGGGGGGAGAAGCATGTGACGGTTGAGTCTCTTGTGGGACCTCCAGGAAGACAAGGATCCTTCAGAGAAAGCCCTCCCCTGTGCTCCAAGGAGGAGGGCAGGAGGTGGGGGCAGAAGGGGGTCAGAAGCACCTTGGTTGTTCAGTTCAAAGCACTCAGCACTCCAAAGCAATAAAAACTACGGCAGGGATTGTCACAGAACCAATGACACACTATCGTCACGAGGGCAGAGCTACCCATGCAGACCACACAGAGACCGTGTCTTGGTGACTCAGTTGCTACATGAATAGTTTTGTCACTGGGCACGTAGTTTTCCAAAACTGACAATTCCTTGGTCTGGAGAAATGGCTCCGTGGCTAAGAGCACTTGCTGCTCTTGCGCAGGACACGAACTGGAGTCCTGGCCTCCATCTCAGGCACCTCACAACTGTAACTCCAACTCCTGCAGATTGGATGCCCCCTTCTGGCCTCTGCAGACAGCCACATGCACATTTGTATACAGAGAGAGAGAGAGAGAGAGAGAGAGAGAGAAAGAGAGAGAGAGAGAGAGAGAGGACCATTTCTGTAATTGTGATCACAAGTTTTCTCATTTCAGGATGCTTCAGAGGGTGCTGCATGTATGTCTGTGCACCATGTGTATGCAGTACCTACAGAGGCCAGAAGAGAGCATCCTCCTGGAACTGGAGTTAGAAATGATTATGAGCTGTCATGTGTGTCCTGGGACCTGAACCCAGGAAGATTAGCCTGTGATTTTAGCCACTAAGCCAAGTCTCCAACCCTGCTTTGCTTTCTTCTCTCTCTCTCTCTCTCTCTCTCTTCTCTCTTCTCTTTCTTTCTTTTGGGGAGGGTGGCAGGCAGGCAGGCAGCTGTCCTCAAATTCACTGTGTAGCCAAGACTGGACCTGCCTCCAGCTCACAAGTGCCTGGGTGACAGGCATGACCATGCCTAGCATCCAGAGAGCTTTTCAAAGTCCACATGCTGAGATTCTCCGGCAGATAGAGGAATAAAGAATGGGTCCTGGGCCACGTATACATTGTCCCCGTCTGGGTAAAAGCTGATAACTTTCACCATGTCTCTTCCTATGCCTTCGCCCTGCAGCCAGCAGAGACTGAACTCAGAATTTTAGCCCCAGCACCCAGTCCCAGAAAATACAGTTGTTTTCTTGTGTTGGCTTTGGGAATATGTGCTCTATGGCTTTAAATGTACCATGTACCTTCTCTGGATTTCAATCTCCTCATCTCAAAACTTAGTGTGTTGGTACAATCCCGGCATTTGGAAAGCTGAGGCAGGGGGGTCTCTAATTGAAGGCTTGAGTCCCACTGTGCGAGGCCCTGTCTTACTCCCGCCCACTCTCCCCAAAATAAGTAAATAACATAATGACTGGGTAGAGAGGGGAAGTACTCTCCATGTCTGTAGTCTAGAATTCTCTATGGTATATGCGAGCTTCACTTCCTAGAGGTCTCTGCTTAGGAACTCCAGGTTCCTACGAAGGGCTGTCTGTTGTGCAGTCATTTGTTGGAGAAGTGTTTGTCTTGGTCCTGCTGGGAGGATGGGCAGTATGGCCAGATGGCCTGGGAGGCCACCCTGCCTTGTGTGCACAGACAGACCCTGCCAAGAGACCAGGCTAATCTGAGTCCCGGGTGAACAGAGGAGCAATAAAATCATTGCAAACCTGAGCACACGGTTTCTCCTTGTGCACTCTTGTAGAACCAGTTTCCAGGGTGGCTCAGAACTCATGCAAGGCGAGGTAGCACCCAGAGTCTCCAGTCCAGAGGCTAAGGGAGTCAGCAGAACTTTACAGGCGGATAAAAATACTTTTATGGCATTAAAGACTGAATGCAGACTGAGAGCATTTAGATAGAGACCAGCCCGCCCCAGGCTAGCCAGGGGTACATGGTGAGATTCTGTCTTTAAACACAAAATAAAATAAAATGTCTGGGAATATGGCTCATGTCTGTCGTAAAATGTCTGGGAATATGGCTCAGTATATAAAGTACTTGTCGTAAAATGTCTGGGAATATGGCTCATAAATAAAGTACTTGTCGTAAAATGTCTGGGAATATGGCTCAGTATATAAAGTACTTGTGCAACACGAGGACTGACTCTTGCGATCTCCCAGAACATGTGAAAACGCTGGGCACAGACTAGAGACGTGACTTAAGGTTCAGAGCATTGGCTGCTTTCGCAGAGGACCCGGGTTCCATCTCCAGCACCCATATGGCGGCTCCTAACTACTCCTCACTCCAGTTCCAGGAGATCCAACACCCTTTCTGGTTTCCGTGGACAACCAGCACTCGTGTGGCACACAGACGTGCGCACAGCCAAAACATCCACACACATAAAATAATCTTCTATAAATTAAAATACGGACACAGTCGGGCACGTCTATAACCCTCTACCGAGGATGCAGACCTTACGAAAGGACTCTCGGAGCTTGCTGGCCGGCTATCTCGGCGAATCAATGAGCTCTCCAGGTTCGTTCAGTAAGAGACCCGGCCTCGAAGAGTAAGATGGAGAGCGACTGAAGAAAGACACTCAAGGTTGACCGCTGATCGCTACATAAACACACACACACACACACACACCCCACAAAATTAAATGTGAAGAATTTTTCTCCTTGTTCGGGCCACTGGTCGGGACAGAAAGGCCAGTGCAGCCAGAGACAAGGCCGAAGGAGAGCCTGGCATGCAGGTCAGCATTCACAGATGTGTAGGGACAGGTATGACCAGTGTACCTGCCTTCAGGAGCCCCAGGCAGGTCACGTGACTCGGCACCTGGGAATGTAGGTCATGGGCTCAATCATTTACTCTTTCAGCTCTTAAGTGATAGATGTCAATATCTTGGGTGTGGCGTGTACCACTGGGCAACACAGATCTCTGCCCCCAATCTGGTGCCAGAGGGCAGACAAGGGTAATAAATAAGTTTCTGTGTGATTCATTAGACTGATGAGGCTCTGAGAAAAAAAGCCGCCAAGCAGAGGATGGGACTTAGTGCCAAAGGTCACAGGCGCTGCCACTTTAAACAGACGAGGGGGGTCAGCATCCAGAATTCCCATAGCAAGACAGAAATCCTTTCTCCCTCTGTGAATCCTCTCAACTTTATTTACTAACTTATATTATTTATTAGTTGATTATTTTGAGACAGTATTTCATCTTTTTAATTAATTAATTAATCAATTAATTTAGGCAATGCTGGCAATCCACTCCAAAGCCTCACATGTCACAGGCAAGTGCAGGACCAGTCCGGTCCGCACGTGTTAGCACAGCACGCCCTTTACCAGGAGAGCTACCTCCCCATCCTAATGGGTTATGTATTGACTTACTGCAGCAGAATCAGGGCCTCCCCGCTAACCATCAGATATCTGCTTTTGTGGTTTCCCGTAAGTCAGAGTCAGTTTCAACAACAGCCGACATTAATGACCATCTCTATTAGGGATGAATTATGTTCCCTGACAAGTCCTGCGTTGAACTCCCGAGGCTCAGGTTCCCAGATTGTTAACTACTAGACACTAAGATCACTGTAGACGTAGTTGTAGTGCCAGGGTAGGCTGAGTATCTAGAACCAGATGATTGGGATCCTTAGGAAGGTGTAACCAGGGGCGGCAAGATCGCTCAGTGGGTAGAGACACAAAGACCCTGGTTACTCAAGACTAATGGGCCGCGGTTGGTACCGTAGATCCCGCATAAAGGTAGAAAGAGAGAACTGACCCTGTGAAGTTGTCCTCTGATTATCTGTACCCCATCTAATAACACACACACACACACACACACACACACACACACACACCACACATCATCCGTTTGCCTGTACTTAAAAAAAAAAACACTTTTTTAAAGGTATATTTTTAAAAGGAGAAATTTGAGCCGTTGTGAAATGGAGATGATGACTTCCTAAGGCGAGAGCACCAGGTCCCCAGCAAACCATCAGGAGGTAAGAGACAGAAAACACCTTTCTCTCCAGCCCTCAGAAGGACCTACCTTCCCAATACCTTGGCCTCAGGCCTCTAGCCTCAAAAACTATGAAACAGTAAATCTCTGTTTATTCGCAAGGGTATTTTATCTCAACATCCTGCTTAACAAATGACCTAGATTTTCAAGCTGCCCAGTTAAGCAAGCTCTGCACATTTAGATATGTGCACCCCTCACCCCCCCACCCCACCCTGCCAAAGGTCACATGTTGTAATTTCACCCCGCAATGCAAGACTGTGGGAGGGGTAGGGATCTTTAAGAAGCAACTAGGCCATCGGAGCTCTGCCCTGGTGAACGAATTCCTAAAGTCAGCATCATCCTCAAGTTCAGCGTCCTCTTGTTTTCTGCCTCTTTGCCCTTCTGCTGGGGTATGACAGAGTCCCTCAGTAGACGCTGGCCCCTGGATCTTGGACTTCTAGCCTCCAGCACCAGGAGCCAATAGATTTCTGATTGTGATGAATTTCCCAACCTCTGGGGTTACTGTCAAAGCAGCACACAGGGCATCGAGAAGAACCCGAAGCCTTGATAGGCTGGCGAAGGAGACAGGGCCAGGGCTGGTGCCATTCTCAGTACCAAATAGCTTCTTGTTCCCCCTGAGTATCAGTGGCGAGACTGAATTGGGAGGTGTCCAGACCCCTGCCTACCTGCCCCCTGATGGTCATGCAGCCTTCAGCTAGCCTTCATGAACAAGCTTAAAGGGACTGCTATTTTCAACTGTGGAGTTAAAACAGGGACCAAGGTCGCAAGGGGCCCTGTGGGGGAACCACTTGCTCAGACGTACTTTAAGGCCTCAATCTTACTGTCTACCACCCATCTGATACCCATTAAATATGTCAAATGCTTTAAGTCATGTCCACAGATGCCTAGGATCCCTGCCTTACTATCTGTGAGTCGGTTAAACTGTTCTCTTTCGGGAAGCCACACAAGTTCCTTCTACACAAAAATCACACAAGTCCTTTTTAAAAAACGAACTGTTTACAGCAATAAGGCCTTCCTGCTGACTCCAGGGAAGCCTTACAGAGTTTCTGATTGAGAACAGAAGGCCCTGAGGGGATTGCCCAATGTCTGCAGGCGCAATTCGCAACCATATAAACAAACCAAAGCCCAAGGCCTTTTGGCAGAGAACCAGTCACAGGACATGCATCAGTGAGGGTCAACAGAGTTGGCCTGGGCCTTGCCCCAGGCCATGTAGAAAGTCCTTAACTGGTAAGAACTCCGCTCAATAGGTGGTAAGCGACTGCAGTGATCATCCGTCAAAGGTTGTTACCCATCTGCCAAGGAAGCCCACCGTATCTGGAGAAAAAGAAAGTCACCAGTCAAAGCCTGGTTAACTAAGCCAATTTCAAATATCTGAAGGATGATCGTAACAAAAAAGGCTTATATACTGTTTGTGTGGCTAGAACAAGAGTACCTGGAAATGAAGAGATGGCTCAGCAGTTAGGAGCTCTGCTCTTCCAGAGGACCCAGGTTCGATTCCCAGCTCCCACATGTCTGTCACACATACAACTGTCCGTAACTCCAGTTCCAGAGGATCCAACAGCCTCACACAGACGCACATGCAGGCAAAACACCAAGGCACATAAAATAAAGTTTAAAAAAGAACGTAGCCGTCAACAGAACTATACCACAAACTACAAGGCAAGCTTGGGCCGTACCGAGCTGCTTAAGACCAGATGGGATCGGTGAGAATGAGGTGAGGATTCAGGTGTGGCATAGATAAATGGATCGGATAAATACCTAAAATTTATTGACTGGTTGACAGTAATCGATGCATTCATTCATGAGATGATACTGAACACCAGGTACTGTCGCAGGAACCTGACAATGAGCGCCAAACATACCTACGTATCTCCTACACATATCAAGGTGCCATGGCTGCTGACGAACAAGACAAAGGAAGCCTTTCTCTTCTTGGAGCTTACACAATTGCAAAAGGATGCATGTAATTAATTATGAGGACCACTGGGCAATAGGAAAAACGTGAGCCGCGAACTAGCGAGGAGGCCAGAGGAAAGACATTTCAGTCGAAGAGGACTCCCTGTGGGAAGCGTGTTTGCTCCTGACCCTGGACTTGCAAGAGAGCTCAGGTTCCTTCTGTCTCCTGTGCCTGCTCTTCCAGTTCATTGACCCTTCTCCGTATCGGCTTAGACTAGTCCACACACGTCAGCGACAGGTAACCAGACAGTGACAGGTAACCAGACTGATCAGCCCAGAGGAGGCAGGTGGGGTCTGCAGCCACACCTCCCTCTTTCTTCCCACCTCCGCTGAAAGGCTATCACAGACCTCAAGATAACAGGGCACAGGCAATGCCAGGGCAGGTGCCAAGAGTCTGGGGCAGACCCAAGCCTCAGCACAGCCATCAGAGGACCTTAGTAACATTGGCCAGAGTCCAGACAAAACAGAGAGCACACAGCCTGTGAGAAGAGAGCATGTGTACACAAGGGTTCTTTTCCACACATTCACACAGAGCAAGGTCAAAATATAGAGAGCATTCTCTAAATAATGGCTTCATTTGTATAATGCATCCTGACCCTATCCTCCCCTCCCTCCACTCCTCCCAGGCCCTGCCCCCACCTCCCCTCTCCCTAGATCTACCCCCACACACACCCCTTCCCCTCAGAAAAAATACAGACCTTCCAGGGTTACTTGAACAGGGCATATCAAGATGGAACAAGGCCGGGCATGACCCTCCGCCAAGGCTGGACGAGGCAGCCCAGCAGGAGGAAAAGAGTCCCAAGGGCGGCTAAGAGGGTCAGAGACCCCCAATACACACTCCAACTTTTAGCAATTCTACAAGAACACCAACCACGAGATACATATTGGGGGGGGATCCCGCAGGCTCCGTGTCTGCGGTTTCAGTCAATGTGAGCCTCTAAGAGTCCTGGTCAGTTGACACCATGGGACTCATTCTCTTGGTGTTATTGTCCCCTGGGGTCTCCACAGTCCCTCCTCCCTGTCTTCCTCAGAGCTTCCTTTCAAGCTCTGCCAGATGTTTGGCCCTGAGCTTCTGTGTCTGTTCCCCTTAGCTACCGAAAGAGGCCTCTCTGATGACGACTGGACTAAAAACCAATCTATGAGCATAGCAGAATATCATTGGGGATTGTTTTGGGCCTCTCCAGTTTCGGGTTGCTGGCCAGCCCTGCAGTGTCAGGCATGGGCTCCCTCCCTTAGCACGGGGTTCTGCCTTTCCACTGCCTCAGCAGAACCTGCAGGTGGGAGAGGTTCTAGGTCGATGGTTTTGTGTCTGGACTCAGCTTCATTTCTTTGTAAACAGTAGGCTAGGCCACGTGCTGGCTGCTCATATAGGCATTATCTGATAGAATCATCAAACAGCCCCACGGATGACCAGAAGTGTTTTCCCTGTTCCACTGATGAAGAACAGAGACCTAGAAGCTGCCAGAGTGCATCTATAGTCACATAGCTACAGAACAGTGAGCCGGGTGTCTCTGGAACGGTGTTTTCTCATCCGCTCTGCGGACCCTCTTCGTGGCGTCAGATGAGAGCCCGCTACCGCAAACGGGGTTGAAGAGAACCACCGTCTCTGAGCTCCAAACACAGGTAAGCCCCTCGCCAGAGGACAGCGTCGCTGGAGAAGGGTCGGAAATATGAGTTCTCAGCGTGCGCAGAGGGAGACGAAAGGAGAAGAAAGCTGTTTCGTATCCCGGAGAGGTCGTCTCTCTAGTAGTTACATCTGTATATCCGTGTTAGAAAGGTGCGAACAGAGGTTGCAAGAATACAGCTCTCAGCCATACGGAAAGATACTTAAGTTTCTCTCAGTGAATAGGGCAAGGTAAAGTCACGAACAGGTGGCAGTAAACTGGACCGATTTATGGGCTGAGGCTCCGACGGTCCTAACGCGATGAAGCATTTGGAAATCCACTACGTATCAATAACTTCATTATTAATGACCATAGAGCAATGACTTCGTCATCTCAACATACTACAGAGACCAGAAGCGTAACCCAAAGAGACCAGGAGGATGGCAGTCATTAGAGGGTCAACAGCCAATGTGGGAGCACACATCTGTTACCCCCCCCCCCAGAGAGCTGAGGCAGGAGGATCGTGATGAGTTTGAGGTCCATCTGGACTATATAGTGAGAGCCTGTCTTAAAAAAGTGCAAACAAATCGAAACAGAACCAAAAAAAAAAAAAAAAAAAAAGCAAAGAAAAAGGAGGATGTGAATGAATGAATGAATGAATTGCATAAGAAAGCAAGGAACCCTAAAAGCATAGGTTGGCAGACGGCCCAATATAAGGTGCCCGGGTCATCCTGGAAAATCCAGACTTTGTGGCTGGTTCTCCGCCTCCTGTTACCTTCTCCACTGTTGCCAAGATGACCCGTGGGCACTCAGCTGCTCAGCTGCCATGGCCGAGATGCAGGCGATGCCACGCCAGGGGAAGTCCAGCTTGAAGAGCAAGAAAACAGGAAGTTCTTTAAGGCAGCGTCCTTCAAAAGCTAGGTGGCGTCCTGTGCAAACTGCTTCACTGAGGTCACTGGTATTAATAGGTTCAAGTGTTTGTAGGTGAGTCTTCCTGGGGGGAAAACAAGCCCTTGACACAATGAATTGACCCATTTCTAATTCCTCCGGTCTCTGTGCCGTACACTTAAAAATAATTTTTAGTACCTGTTTTGTTTTTCATTATCTGCATGGAAGGTGAGTGTGCGCTTGGAGTACGGAGGTGGCCAGAGGTATCGGATCCCTCCAACCCCTCCCGGGACTCGAACTATGGGCAGCTGTGAGCATCCTGACTCGGGTGCTGAGAATCACGCTTTGGCCCCCTGAAAGGGTAGTATACGCTCTTACCGCTGAACCATCTCCCCGCCCCCCAGATAATTGTTTTAAACCATCATCTGCTTGTATTGGGAACCACGAGGAAGCCTCATCTCTCGGCTGTGCCTCCCCAAGCAGAAATGAGAACTCAGCTGAGCACCAGCACTCACCATCACTCTGCTTCCTGTGAGCGGAGGCCAGCCTGGTCTGTACAGGAAGTTCCAGGCCAGCCAGAGCTGCGCAGCGAGACCCTGTCTAAGCACACACACACATACATACTACGAAACGAAAACAGACATCCCACACCCACCAACAAATAGACGGGCAGGCATTGGTGTCTTCGCAGATTAAGAGACTCAACACACTAAAGACTATCGTTCTCAGAGACCCAGGATTGATGCCTACTAGGTCTCGGAAAGCTTTTGTAGACGTTGATAAGAGTACTCTAAAATTTATATAGAAAAGGAAAGGAAATGAGACTACCCAAGGAAATCTTAAAAGAAGAAGAAGAGGAGGAGGAGGGGGAGGAGCAGGAGCAGGAGGAGCAGAAGCAGGAGGAGGAGCAGGAGGAGGAGCAGGAGGAGCAGGAGAAGGAGCAGGAGGAGGAGCAGGAGGAGCAGGAGAAGGAGCAGGGGGAGGAGCAGGAGGAGGAGCAGGAGCAGGAGGAGGAGGAGCAGAAGCAGGAGGAGGAGCAGGAGGAGGAACAACTAGAGTTTCAGCACTTGACTAACATCAAAAAAAAAAAAAAAAAAGGGGGTTTGGTTGGAGAAAGGAAAGAGCAAAAGAGAGGGGAGGAGAGGAGGCAAGGAGGGACAGAGAGGGAGGGAAAGATTTTCTGGAAGTAATTAAAAGAGTGCAGCCTATCAGTCCCTGGGAAGCAAAGGCAGGCAGTTATCTGTGTGTTCCTGGCCAACCTGGTCTACAGAGTGAGTTCCAGGACAGCCAGGACTACACAGAGAAACCCTGTCTGGAAAAACCAAAAAAGAGAAAGAGAGAGAGAGAGAGAGAGCTCGCAGGCTCGGTGTGACAGCTGAACAAACAGGAAGTTCAGAGACAGATTCCTAAGTAAGGATGCTTTGTTGTTGTTACCTTTTAAAACTCATTACATTTTTATTAGTGTGTGTGTGTGTGTGTGTGTGTGTGTGTGTGTAGGTCAGAGGATAATTTTCAGGAGTCAGTTCTCTCCTTAATGAACCCGGTGGGTCCTGCAGATTGAACTCAGATGTCAGGTTTGGTGGCAAGCAGCATCACCCACTGAGCCAGGTTGTCAGCTCTGTTCATTCTTAAAAGAGTCTCACTCTGTAGCCCAGGTTAACCTTGAGCTCAGAGCAATCCTACTGCAGCTTTCAAAGTGCTACAATTACAGGCATGAAACACGACAGCCAGCTCAAATGAGTATTTATTTGGAAAACATACATACCTTTACCCCTATCCTACACCACAGGCAAAACCTGTCTCCAGTTGACCATAGATTCAAATATCAAAGATAAATGTCCTAGAAAATAATACGGTGCATATCTTCAAGGCCTCAAATGGGCAAGCTATTATCGATGAGATGGATAAATTGGACTATATTCAAATCAGAAACTGAGCTTTATCCGAAGATTATGTGAAGAGCTGAGCACCCTGGTGTAGGCCTGTAATCTCGGCACTGAGAGCTAAGACTGGGGACCCTAAATCCAAGGCCAACCTCAGCTACTTGGGGAGATCTTTTCTCTAGAAAGGCTAGGAGATAGCTCAGAAAGTTCCTCAGAAAGGCCCCAAGTTCAATCCCCAGCAGGGGGTAGGGGAAACAGAACTCCAACACATCAGAGATGAGAGAAGAGCAGCCACGGTTTCCTCAGCCTGGGGGTTAAATGAGGTAAAACATGTGGACCAGCTGTCATACTGCTTAACACACAGGAAGCTTTATTGTGAAATTATTCTCAGGAAAAAAAATGCGCTGCTTATAGGCGAAATCAATGATGTGGCTTTAAATTGCTGGGAGGCACTGACCCCTGTGCCTTCTGTTTCAACATGAATTCATAATTACTTGGCTAGGACGGGATCTAAGTCATCCACCTCTTGAAATGTCACTCTCTTGTTCTGCCTCTTCTGTAAAGTCTGATATTCTAGGAAGCTCTCCCTCTTTCTTTCCCTCTTCCTCTCCCTCTCTCCCTCCCTCTTCTCTTCCTTTCTTGTTTATTTTAGACAGGATGTCACTCTCTGTTTAGCCCAGGCTGGCCTTGAGCTAACCTTCCTATCTCAGCCTCCTAAGGGCAACGCAGCCGGCTCCTCTTCCTGACGCTGCTCAGACAAGGATCTGAGGGTTCTCCAGCTCCTCCCCAAACCAGTATTGAAGACTTTTCTTAAGCTACTCACTGCCTTCCCAACCCCAGCTGCACTATCCACACAGAGCCTGGTGCAGCTCTGTACACAATGGAAGCATTAAAGGAAGGGACTGTGGGAGCGGGTTTTCCCCTAGCTGTGTCAGCAGATGTGGTGGGAAATTCCCCCCACAAACACAGTAGGGCTTGTCTCAATGGTCACCAGACTGCCCACGAGCAAGGCTTTCAAGCTGGTTTCTAAAGGGTCACCTGAGCCCTGCAGAGACCGACCCAGGAAAAGTCCCTTCTCAGACAAAGAGTGGAGAAGCTTTTGCAGCAAAGACAAAGTCAGCAGTAGGTCACTCCTCTGCGGAGCCTGGAGTCCACTTTCAGCATGGAGGGGCAGAGCATCAGAAGAGCACAGGTTTGCCCATAACTATCTATTTCAACCCCCGCGGCTCCCCGGGGTTCCCCCACGCTGTCTAGATGCTTCAGGACACTGATATGAAGCCAACCCTGACATACAGCCACTCCACCCGTTTTGAAAATCAGCAGCCTCATTCTCGGGCCAGCATCCAGTAGCTTTCTCAAACTTTCTATACACACGCTCCCAGCCCATAACGGCCCGGCACGGAGGGCCGACCTTGCTTTCATCTTAAGGTATCCAGGTTGAACTTCGGAGAAATAGAGTGAATTAAGAAGTCACCCCACTGTAAATCCAAATGCTCTAAGTGACCAGCAATGGTAGTCATCATCATCACCATTGTTTTTGAATACCTCTTCTGTTTTGTGTGTGTACATGTGTGTGCGCAGGTGCAGGTGAGCATGTGTGTACATGTGAACGTCAGAAAGCAGCCTTAAATAGCCTTTTCTTTTCTTCTTTTTTTTTTTTTTTTTGAGACTGGGTCTCTTACTAACCTACAACTCACCAAGTTGGCAAGGTGTATTAGTCAGGGTTACTATTTCTGTAATGAAACACCATAACCAAAGAATATTTGAGGGGAAAAAAGGATTTATTTGGCTTATGCTTCCACAGCACTGTTCATCATCAAGGAAGTCAAGACAGGAACTCTAGCAGGGCAGGAACCTGGAAGCAGGAGCTGATGCAGAGGCCATGGAGGGGTGCTGCTTACTGGCTTGCTCCCCACGGCTTGCTCAGCCTGCTTTCTTATAGAACCCAGGACCACCTGCGTAGGAATGGCTCCACCCAAAATGGGCTGGGCCCTCCACATCAATCACTAATTAAGACAGTGCCCTACAGACTAGCCTACAGCCTGATCTTACAGAGGCATTTTCTCAACTGAGGCTCCTTCCTCTTGGATCACTCTAGCTTGTGTCAAGTTGACCTAAAACTGGCCAGCACGCTAGGCTAATGGCCCAGGAGTGTCAGGGAAAAATCTGTCTGCCCAGTTCTGGGCTTCCAAATGTGACAGCAAGCGGCTGTCTTTTTTCTTTAAGGTGTGTTCTGGGGGGTTAGAACTCACGTACCCTCGCTTGCAAGGCAGACACTTTGCAGACTAAGCCACCTTCCCAGTCTCCCTCTTCGAGCCTCCACGCATCTAGTTAGGCACTGCACTCCCATCAGATCATTCGCTCTTCAGAACAAGCCCAGGAGGAGGCAAGTGTAGTTGTACGCTGCTGTCGGCGCTCAGCACGCGTGACAGCGAGGCGTCCTCATAGGTGGAATCCCGGCCGGCCGGACCCCTGCAGAGGGAACCACGGCCATGGCAAAGCAAGACCTGGGGAGCCCCTCACCCAGCAGCGCACAAAACAGTTTCAAACACAACCAAAGATAAACTTCCCAACAGGCAAGGGAACTGATCTCACACCCATAGGCTAGACAGTAACAGTAAGAGGTTAGATTTGGTGCCATCTGGCTAAAGTGCTTAAAGTTCTAAGCACTTCACTGTGTGTCAACTCAGTCTCCGAGGGATGGTAAGTGGGAATCTCCTCTCTCTTTTAGAGAGATGGGGACTGAGAGAGGCTCCGAGACATCAAGAAGATTGTCTGAGATCATGTTGCTGAGAAAGGACAGAATAGGCTTTGAATGGAGGGTACTTAGCACTCCACAACCCTGGCAAAGCAGGCAGCTCAACTGAAAACCCGAATTCTCCCTCCCTGCTGTAATAATTCCTTATACATGTGGAGGCGATGGATGGAGTTCAGATGAGTGGACATGATTATTTCTTATGGGGGAGGGGGCGGGACACTGAGTCTGGGGTAGAACAGGACCTGTAGACATGGAGAAAAGGGGAGGAGAGAGAGAAAGAGAGAGAGAGAGAGAGAGAGAGAGAGAGAGAGAGAGAATGAGAATGAGAACAGGACGGTGGGGCAAGAGACCAAGAAGAGAAGAGAGAGAACTGTGGCAGAGAGGGATTATGTGGGGGTCAGCGGGTCCCCCGCTGCTAATGTTAGACAGGTGGCTTTGGGCAGGTACAAAGCAGAGACAGTTCCACAGCACCTGCCGCCCCGACAAGTGAAGCCACAGGGACCCTCCAGGTCCTGCGATTGGTCTCCTCTCCTCTACCTAAGAAGTAACAAACACCCCTGAAGACTGATTCCCCAGAATCAAAGCTGACAGAGGCAGACCCCAACACAGCAGCAGCCAGCTGGCTGTGGCAAGTCAGCAAGACCGAAATCCAGGCTAACTAGAATCCTTGGGCAGATTTACTGCCTCTGTCTGCTGCTGGATGGTTGAACCAGGTAGTCAGCCTCCTTGTCTGGGTCTCCATTGGTAGGAAATGGAGGAGGAGTTTCCAAGGGACCAGAGAAAGTCCTTGGTGAGTTGTCTGCTCCCCACCCAAAGGGAAAGATGAACTGTGTGGGGGTGGGGAGAGAGGTGCTGGGGCTGTGTTCTGGAGTTGTGGGGAATGGGTAACCTAGCAACCACTGGGCTCAGCAGTCACAAAGCAGCAGATTTGCCCACAGTCCCGAACAAGCCTCACCCTTTATCCAGTCTTCTTACCTGTCCTGGTCAGGCTCCAGGGGCTCCTTGCCCACATGATATAGTGAGCATCTTCCTGGTGAGTCCAGGCACCTTTTGAGGGGGGGCAGGAGATGAAATAGGCTCTGGGTCAGGTGAGGACCACCGGGTGGGTGATACGGCAGCGTCCTGTGGTCGGACTGGGGTCGACTTCGGATCTTTTATACCGGGATGTCAGGGAGCCCGGGGTCAGAGGCAGGGGAGGCAGATGGGCACAGTGACCTCATCTGTCTCTCCGGAGAAGCAGAGTCGGCCTGTTAGGTCCCTTCTGACCCCTCTAGTGTGGGTGTTGATCCATAAGCTTACAGGATGCAAGTATCTACGTACATCCCAAGTGTGGATACTGCTTCGGCGTACTCCCTGGTCCGTTACACTCGCGCACGCGCACGCGCACGCACACACACGTTCACACACCTGCGAACTGAGACCTGAGGAGCAATGGGTTTCTTGCTGTTGTAACAGTCAAGAGAACTGAGAGTCTCTGTTCTAAAGAGCACCTTTTCCCGTAGGCCGGTGGATGAGGGACTTCCAAGTCCCCTGTCTCCAAGCATGAAGCACCTAAGCATGCGGCCGTCCATAATACCTGCCTGAAGCTTCCTGAAGAGGGAGCCCCGCTCACTGACACAAGATCAGGAGTCTGTGAGTCAGTTGATAGATGTTGGTCCTTGGCTCTGTAGCCTCAGATGAGGCTAGCCCATCGCGTACTAACCCAACGGCACCGAGGATTCTCAGAGAGTCCCGGGCATCGTGATGCTGAGAGCCTTTCTCAGGACACACTGTGTCCTGTGACCCCGGCATCTATAGATGCCTGGCGTCAGGTCTGCAGATCCCACCGTAGTTCTTGGTTTGGAGAGCAGTCCTCTCTCATCCATTTCCTGTCACTGGTTCACTTAATAGTGCGCTGAGCTGGCACTTACTAGTGTGCCATCTGTGCGAGGACTGTGGCAGCGCCACTAACACGTCTCCTGGGCACCCTTCTCCTCTGTGTCCTGCCGAGAAGGGCTGCTGGGGGTGGGGGGCAGTGCGTGGGAGGGATTGCCTTAGTTTCATTGTCTGACCTCATGCTCGTGATGATTCTGTTTGCTTGTGAACTTGTGTGTGTGTGTGTATAGATGTGTGTGTGTGTGCGCATAGATGTGTGCGTGTGTGTGGGTGTGTGTATAGATGTGTACGTGTGTGCGTGTATAAGTGTGTATGTATATGTGTGTGCGTGTGTGTCTGTGGGTGTGTGTATGTGTGTATGTGTATGCATAGATGTGTGTGTGTGTATGTGTATGCGTGTGTGTATAGATGTGTGTGCGTGTGTATGGGTGTGTGTATAGATGTGTGTGTGTGCATGTGTGTATGTGTGTATGTGTATGGTGTGTGTATAGATGTGTGTGTGTGTGTGCGCATAGATGTGTGCGTGTGTGTGGGTGTGTGTATAGATGTGTACGTGTGTGCGTGTATAAGTGTGTATGTATATGTGTGTGCGTGTGTGTCTGTGGGTGTGTGTATGTGTGTATGTGTATGCATAGATGTGTGTGTGTGTATGTGTATGCGTGTGTGTATAGATGTGTGTGCGTGTGTATGGGTGTGTGTATAGATGTGTGTGTGTGTGCATGTGTGTGTGTATGTGTGTATGTGTGTATGTGTATGGTGTATGTATAGATGTGTGTGTGTGTGCATGTGTGTATGTGTGTATGTGTATGGTGTGTGTATAGATATGTTTGTGTGTGTGTATAGTATATATGTGTGTGTGCGTGTGTGTGTGTGTGTGTGTGTGTGTACGTATAGATGTATATGTGTGTGTGTGTGCGTGTATGTGTATGGTGTATGAATAGATGTGCTTGTGTGTATAGATGTATACGTATAGGTGTGTGCATGTGTGTCTATGTGTGTATGGGAGGGGGAGAGAACAACTTTCAGGAACTGGTTTTCTCTTTCCGTCATGTGGGTTACAGGGATTTAACTCAGGCTCGGTTGCGAGGGCCTCAACCCGTGGAGCCGTCTTGCTGGCCCTGGGAACACTGACTTTTAAAAAGCATTTGGAAGCTGGGTGTCCTGGGGCGTGTCTTTAATCCCAGCATCTGGAATCAGAGGCAGGTGGATTTCTATGAGTTTTGAGGACAAGGCTGGCCTGGTCTACGTATTGAGTTCCAGGCCGGCGAGGGCTACCTGGTGAGACCCTGTATGGTTTTTCTAAACCATGCTAAGCACCGTGTAAGATTTACCCGTGCCGTGGTTGTCATTATGGTTCGTTGCTTCTTACGGCAATCTACAGACTCCATGGCCTGAATGGAGCCCTGGCTCACTCATGTTTTCAAACCCGTGACGTCACTGGGTTTTGCGACTTTGGGTGCCTCTGAATAGCACCGCTCTCGCAGATGACCCCCACTGCACCGCTGTAGGAGCTTCTCTTATGCCTGGGAGAGAAACTACGGGATGACACGGTGTTCGGTTTTACCACCTTCCGTCCCCTTCTCCCCCTCAGATCGTCTGTTCCAGTTTATACACTCACCACCAGTCCACCAGAGCTGCGCCACCCAGTGAGAACACCGGCATCCGGAGTCTGGTCTTTATCTCTCGTTGCTGAGCCCTGTGATGCCCACGGAAGTGAAAGTCCAGTTGGCTGAGCATTCACTAGTGAGGTGAGTCTAGGAAAAAGTGTGTGGGGCCAACGGGGAGGCGAGACAGGACAGAGACAAAGGTAGCCTTGGAGGAACTTGGCAAACCAGGGTCTACGTTCCAGGAAAGTCCCTCCTTCACCTTGGAGTGCCATCCACGGGGGCCTGGGTAGCTGAGTTAGCACAGGTCTCTGAAAGGCACAATTGGAGGCGGAAATGCACAGGTTCTCTGGGGTTTCCAGTGACTTCCCAGTAGGTGGGAGGAGAGGAGGCCGCTAACTGCCGCTTCAGAGAGGTTTGCTTTATTTCTTTAAGTCCCAGATTGCCTAGCGCTGAAAGGACAATGGAACGGGATACCCGGGGGGCCGCCAAGAAACATCCTCGGGGGAAAATGGGGAGGCTCGCCTCGCTTAACATATTCCCAGCCCACCTCCACTCGACCAGGGGCCCTCCCTCCACCCAGGGCCAGCAGAAGGAAGTGGTGCAGAAAGCCGCCAGGCAGGTGGTAGAGCAGGCCCTTCTGGGATACCTTTGGCTCTAGACTGATCTCCTCTTCCTTCAGGGACAGAGGCTAAGCATCCCCAGATCCTGGGGGATTGGGGGCGGGGGTTTGCTGGGAACCTGAGACAGTTGGTCTCTAGCCTAGCCCAACGTGACAAGAACTGGGGGAGGGGGATGCAGGGAACCTGAGACAGCTGGTCTCCAGCCTAGAACGTCTCGTGACAAGAGCTGCACGCTTCCCTCCCTGCAGCTTTGGTGTCAGCTCAGCGTCTTCTGGGAGGGACCGCATGGGGAAAGGACTCGCTGGGTCTGCCCCGGCCTTGGCTCTAGGTTGTGACACCTTGGATGCTGAGTCTGAGATAAGAAAGACACAGGGGAGGGTGACAGCCTGCAGCTGGCTTCTTGGGGCTGCCAAAAGTTTGTTTTGGGGAGAGGCCCCTGATGGGGCCAGTCCCTGTTCCCGGGGAATATATAAGGGGCCTTTTGGCGCAGCCTAGCTAAGTGGTAACTAGGTGGGTCTGAGGCTTCTCTTTCTGGTTTTAGATCTGGTCTCAGGAAGAATGAGCAGGGATGCTGGGAGGTCCCATCTGCTCTCTGACAGATGGGCCCCAGCTTCCTACCAAGGCATCTTGGGAAGACAGAGACTCACTGGGACCGGATGGCATCTCTGGGAAAGGGTTCTGGGGGAAGCAGGCTTTGGGAGCCATAGGGTGGTGGTGAGGGGGTGTTGTGAAGGCAGATTTCAGCCTCTGGGACTGAGCTCCATGATGGACACTGAGTCCCAAGGCCTGGTGGAAACACCATTCGTCTCTCTTAACAATTCCCCTTCAGTCCAAAAGCAGAGCCCGAGCCTGAGAAGAAGCCAGAAACCTTTCCGAGGAGCCACGGGGATGTTGGGTTCCAGAAAGAGCCCGTGGTCCCAGGCATTGTGGATTTTGAGGTGATCCAAGAAGAGCTGAAGACCTTTAAGCCCCAGACGCCCTGCGCCTACCGCTTTGGACGCCTGAGCCATCATTCCTTCTTCTCCCGGCACCACCCCCAGCCGAACCGTGTGACACACATGCAAGGTAGGGCCACGCGGGTGGGACCCGGCCTTTGGAGCTGTGCTTCACTCATCGGCCATAAGATCTGGCGCGCGTTCCTACCTGCTTCCAGGCAGAACCTAGACAGCATGGGGCCTGATGGGGTTCCCAAGGCTGCCCAGTGGCCAGGACTGACCTTGGGGGACTGGAGAAAAGTGCAGGCTGCAAGGGCCTATCAGAGATACCCTAGAGAATCTCCCTCCCTGCCGGAGTCTCCCACTCTCTGAGAAAGAGGTGAGAACCAGCCTCTGACTCCTGACTCATGCCGCCTCATCTTTTTGGCGGTTCATCTACACACCTGTCCAACCGCAGCATTTACAGAGTGGGAGCGACAGGACGGCACCTCTCTAGAGGGAGATACATTCTAGATGCCAGTGTCAGGCTACAGAGGGGAGAAGGCCACTTTCAAAAGGTTGTCCCAGGAGAAAGAGCTAAAGGAAGTGAGGGTGGGCGCCACGAGCAAGAGCCGCTCAAGCACAGGGATGTCCTGCAGAGGGACACGAAGTCCCTGGCTCTGTTGGAGGCCCAGCAGGAGAATCCCCTTGGGTGTCCAGAGCAGAGTACGAAGTGGGAGGAAGAGAGATGGTTTCAGAGAGCCACTGCAGGTGGATCCTGGCGGCCACTGGTGCTGCTTCAGCAACCTCAGCCTGACATGGTGTGCACTCCTAGGTTGTTTGGAATGCACACGTAAAGGACTGCCATAAATTTTTAAGGCCACCCTGGTGGCTTAAGAGGTCCTGCCTAGTCTGGGCTCTCTAGCGAGATTTCATCTACAATAGTAGTAATAGTCATAATAAACAATAGCAAGCAACAACAACAATCACTTCACTGAATCATGTGGCAGCACAGAAGTGCTGTTTTGACCACTGACTGAAGATACAAGTAGAGGGCATTAAGGTATCAACGATGTTCCTTAATGGTCAGCTTGAGCAACTAGAGGACCAGATACCAACAAGCCATCAAGGGCCGGTGGGGGAGGGTTAGGGGCGGGGAGGAGCCAGGGAAAGGAAGGGGTTAGGAATGGGGAGGAGCCAGGGGGAGAGGTTAGGAATGGGGAGGAGCCAGGGGAAGGGGTTAGGGGCAGGGAGGAGCCAGGGGAGGGGTTAGGAATGGGGAGGAGCCAGGGGAAGGGGTTAGGGGCAGGGAGGAGCCAGGGGAGGGGTTAGGAATGGGGAGGAGCCAGGAGAAGGGGTTAGGGGTGGGGAGGAGCCAGGGGAGGGGTAAGGAATGGGGAGGAGCCAGGAGAAGGGGTTAGGGGTGGGGAGGAGCCAGGGGAGGGGTTAGGAGTGGGGAGGAGCCAGGGGAGGGGTTAGGGGCAGGGAGGAGCCAGGGCTGGGGGAATAGATGGGACAGGCTGGGCAGGTGCCCCGTGAGAGCGAGCCGTTTGAGGACAAACAATACATCGCAAAGACTCAAGAGAGCGGGGTTTTGGAATTGGGGCTTGAGACGATGAGGAGACATTAGAGAAGATGGGAAGCAGCCAATGGGCCAGGAGGAGCCAGTAGAGTGAGGCTCCTGGGACCAAAGCAGCCAAGGCCTAGCTGTAATACGATGTTCAGACTCTGGGCAGGAACGGTCCTCACAGGCAAACTCTCCTCCACTAGGTCACAGAAATTCTAGTTCCTTTTCTATTGTCCTCACCACCCAACCCTTGTGCATGTGTGTGTGTGTGTGTGTGTGTGTGTGTGTGTACATACATGTGCATGTTTGTGTGTGCAAAACTGAAAGCCAGGCAACAATAATGGCAGGCACCACCCACCTCATTCTATTTGAGACAGAGTCTCTCATTGGCCAACAGCTCACCCATTTAGCTAGGATGGCTGGCCCATGAGCACTAGGGCTCCTCCTGTCTCCACCTACCAGCTCTCTCTCGGATTACAAGCACAGGCGACCATGCTTGGTTTTGTGTGTGTATGCATATGTGTGTGTGTGTACACATTCACGTTTAGGAGTGTCGGTGTACCTGTGCCAAGGCACATGGAGGTCAGAACACAGCCCCAGGGGTCAGTGCTTGACTTCCACCTTGTTTGAGACAGAGAATCTTTGTTTCCGCATTGCATATGCCAGGCTAGCCAACAAGCTTCCTGGATATCCTCTCTCTCTCTCTCTCTCTCTCTCTCTCCCCCTCTGCACACACACACACACACACACACACACACACACACATCTCCTCACAGGAACACTAGATACACTATGAATATGGGTTTGACGTGGGTCCTGGGCATTCAAACTCTCAAGAGCCTCAGGTTTGCATGGCAAATGGTTTTACTCACTAAGTCATCTTCCCAGGCCCCTCCCCCCTTTTTCCTTTTTGTTTTTGAGACAGGGTTTCTCTGTCGTAACTCTGGCTGTCCTGGAACTCACTCTGTAGACCAGGCTGGCCTCGAACTCACAGAGATCCGCCTGCCTCTGCCTCCTGAGTGCTGGGATTAAAGGCATGTGCCACCGCCTAAAAACCATAGGTCTAGGCATGGAACCAAAGGCCTCTTGCTTTCAAGGCAAGCACTCACCAACTGAGCCGTCTCCCCAGCCCCCGTTGTCTTCATCCTTAAGCTACCTACGATTCATTGACCTGTCACGGAAAGCCCGGAGGACCTCAGGAGGAAGTCCTGTGAAGGCTTGACTCTGTCTTGCCTCTGTCCAAATCACTGGTCTGGGTTGTTGGCTCTGATGACACGAGCTTCCGGTTACGGGAAGAGGAGGATCTGGAGCCCTCCCTGCCCCTCACCACCTCTTTCCAGCCTCCTGGAGATCCTGGGAAGGATCACCAGGTCTCTCCAGCCCACAGATCTCACCCATTCTGCAGATCTCACCGGGAAGCACGTCTGCGTGGTCAGGGATGAGTTCTCTATGGCGTCCTTGACGCATTCTACGCTCTTATCCCGCTGTCTGATGGGGATGCCCACCATTTCCGTCCCCATTGGGGACCCACAGTCCAATCGGAACCCCCAATTTACTACTTCTGGTGGGTACTTTGGCCACGCCCCTTCTGTCTGGGGCTCATACCTCTCCCAGGGGGTGGGGTTGGGCAGGGACCCAAGAAGAATGGTGTCATTGTTCTCCAGCTGAGGTTCCACCTTTCCCTCATTTCCTGGGCCAATCTCTTCCCCAGGTCCTAACCCTCAAAAAGTACAGCCGCTTGAATTCGAGGTATTTAGAGTAATAAAGAGCAGGAATCAAGCCGATCTTGGCCACAGTCATGTGACTCGAAGCTAGAGACAAGAGCGACCCTTGTAATATTCAGCGACGTGTACGCTCAGGCAGTGGCTTGTCGGCAACCTCCAGCTGTGGCATTGTGGGGACTTTGGAAGCCTCAAGCCCTCCTTTTCTGCTCTTAGGGTGTGGGGGAGTCAGGAGGGCGGGGTGAGGTAGAGAGCCTGGTGAGCCGGATGTCGAGCCGGTGCAGGGCGGGGGAGTTGGAGGGCTGGCTACGAACACTGTACCTGTCTGGTTTGATGTCTTCACAACAGGCGGGGCACCTTTCCCAAAACTCAGTGTTGGCTCCAAGTATCTGAAGGGGAAGAGAAGTCAGAGCAAACCACTCGCATAGGCGTAGTAGCCTAATGTCCCCCAGCATGCCCTGGAGAGCACTCAGGGGGACTGTCGACAGTAACAACCCCAGTTCCACTGCAGTTTCTAATACTTCTTCCTCCAGGGCAGAAAGGCTTGCCAAGTGTGTGGAGGGCACTCCTCCCTAGAACTCCCCCCTCCATCCCAGTGCTGATGACACAGGGCGGGTAAACAGGGCCCCCCAAGATCTTATCTCGTCCTGTCCTCTCAGACACCTGGAAAAAGAACCTAAAGGACCTGGCTTCCCGGGTGTCCGTCTTCACGAAGGAGACTGAGTCAAAGACCGAGACGGGTGCCGAACAACGGAGCGAGCCTGGAAAGAAAGTCTTCTTCGTAAGTCCCTCCGAAGCTCTACTGCTGGCGTGGGAGGGGAGGGTCCGTCGCAAGGGAGGAAGGTCAGAGAAGCATAAAACCTAGCAGAGAAATTCAAAAGGGATCCCCAGAAGCACCCTCTAGGGGAGCAGTTCTCAACCTATGGGTCGCAACCCCTTTCGGGGTTGGACAAGCCTTTCACGGGGGTTGTTAGGCCTAAGAACGTCTTGAAGATCAGATATTTACAGTATGATTCGTAACATCAAAATTATAGTCATGAAGTAACAACAAACATGATTTTGTGGTCGGGGTGGGGGGGGGTCACACAACATGAGGAACTGTATTTAGGGGTCACAGCATCAGGAAGGTCGAGAACCACTGCTCTAGAGCCATCCGTGGAGGCTTATGGGGAAGACTTCCCAGCAGACACTCCCTGGCCTACTTCAGCACAGCTTTAGAGAACAGGGCTCGGAGGACAGGGGCAAAGTGGACAGCGACGGAAAGCCGGGCAGGGGGGAATTTCTTCCTAACTTCCCCACATGGATTAGCACCCAGCCTCTTCAGGAGTGGAGGTTTTCAACAGATGGGGTTGGCTTCACAGGTGGTATTCAGGGACAAAGTGGCGAAGGTAGGTAGTCTTGGGGCAGACCTGGCCCTTTGTAATGGAGTGTGTCTGGACAACCTATGTATAGAGGTACATGGTTTTCCTTGCAACTAACTCATTATGGTGCCCAGGGTATCCCGGCTGAGTGTACAGGTCCTTTTTACTTTAAAATATGGAGAAAAAACATGTGGTGACACACATCTCCAAGCTCAGCATTAGGGAGACAGAGGCAGGAGGATTATTTTAAGGTTAAGGCTAAACCTGCTTTACCTAGCACGCTCCAGGCTTGCCAGTGCTGCTTAGTGAGACTTTGTCTCAAGCCGAATAAAAGCAGAACCGACAGAAACGGGAGACAGGTGGCACAAGCTTTAGCTGGAATTACAAAGACAGGAGCCTCTAAGCCTGCCCTGCACCCAGAGGCTTCCCAAGATAGAAAGAGAGTGCCGAGGGCTAGGAAGATAGTTCATTCAGGAAGCATTTGCCTTAAAATGGGGCTGGAGAGATTGCTCAGTGGTTAACAGCACTGGCTGCTCTTCCAGACAGACCCGGGTTCAATTCCCAGCACCCTCATGGCAGCTCACCACAGTCTGTAATGCATTCAGGCAAAACACCAATGCACATAGAATATTTTTAAAAAATTATCTTTAAAAAGCACTTAACTTACAAGCACGGTGGAGGGCTCAGCATGCCTTTAATCCCTCAGAAGGCAGAGGCAAAGCAAATCTCTGTTAGTTTGTGAGTTTAAGAAGGTCCTAGTCTATATTCCAACATAACCAGGAATATGTAGAGAGATCCTGTCTTAAAAAACAACAACAAAAAACCCCACTTACTTTATAAACATGAGGATCTGAGTTATATCCTCAAAACCCACTTTTAAAAATCCTGGAGGGGGGGGAAGGGGCTGGAGAGATGGCTCGCTGATTAAGAGCACTGGCTGCTCTTGTATATATATATATATACACAAGAGGAACGATACCTGAGGTGTGTCCCCTGACCTCCTTCCCTTCATATGCACACCTGAATGTACCTGTGTACACATGAAAATGCAGAAAGCTACATGTACACACACACACACACACACGCACGCACGCACGCACGCAAGTACACAAGGATGCACGCAAGGGCGCGGGAATTGTGGAGAAGAAAGGATCTCAGAATAGACCTCAGACATAGAGGAGACTGAGCTAGGAATTGACACAGGGGCCCTGGCACAGGACACTACCCCCACGCCCCTGATGTTTTGGAAGAGGACCTGCCTCTGAAGGAGAACACAGACCACCAAGGGGCATCTTCATTCAGCCCTGGGATGCTAAGTTGGGATGCAGGGGGAGCCGGCGCCAACTAAAGAGGATCTGGGACAGGGTGGAGAGGGCATCCTTGACAGCATCCTTGGTCCTTGGGATGTGTGGGGAGGTGGTATCTGATGTGACCTGGACCCCTCCTCTTTGTCCTTTCCCCTCTGCCTTCTTCCTCCCTCACTGGCTCCTAGAGTCTTTGGTCACTTTTGTCCCCGCAGAAGGATGAACTTCTTCCACGGGAGCAAGGGGCGAAGTACTCGGCTGAGACTGGTAGGCTCATCCCCGCTTCCAGCCAAGGCCTCAGCCGCCGCAGCCGCCAGAGCCAGAGGGGCTACCCTTCTGGCAGAGATGGAGGAGCCCAAGCCTCCATCCTGCAGGATCAGGAGCTGCTGGTAAGCCCTACTCTGGAGGCAGGGACTTCAGTGGTCTCAGCCTCCAGGTTGCCAGGCCTTTCAGCCAGCACCCTTCTGGCCTGCCTTGGGGTGGCTTCTCCAGAGACACTGCCCCCTAAGACTGTAAGACCAGAAAGACCCACCTCAGGGGTCATGTCCTGGGCTCTGAGCCCCTCTGCCTCTGTAAGGTTTGTCATCCTGACACTCCCTGTGTGTAAGTCCTCTCCCTCGTGGATCATTGGCCAAATTGGGAGCATGCGTACGTTTACCACTGAAGGACCTTCCAGTGTCAACACCCATTGTTTGTGAGAAAGCTACGCAGGAGCGGGGCCGAGAAGCTAGGAGGGGAGGGCCTGCCCTGCGTATTCTCAACCCGCAGCCTGCGAGGGGCTAGCCTGGACTAGCCTCCCGGGCTCCTTTTTCCGTCAAGGCTTTAAATGAACCCCCACTGTATATCAGTGGACTAGGGCTATTGGCTATCCCTGTGAAAATCAGACACAGAACCAGCGTTGTCCCCGCCCCAGTCTGAAAGGCAGTGCCTTTGGGCCTGGCAATACGGACAGATCAGACAGATGCCAGGGTGCCCATTCAACAAAGGAGGAGGTTTGGACTCTTGTTGGGTGGTGTTCGTGGCTCAGGTCCCCAAAGGATGACCTAGCATAGCCAGGCTAGAATCGGTACTTTCTCCACCATAGGGCGGCCTCACCGCACCTGGAGTTAGGTTCTCGGGTCCCATGGGGAGGGGGCCCAGGGCAGGTAAGGAGGATGGGAAGAACGGGGAAGGGCCAAAGGGTAGCTCAGGGTGGGTCACCACTGCAAGCTGGTGCTTGGGGGGCGGCTAGGGTGGGCACCTTACAGGTACAGGCTTGAGGGAGAAACCCGACCCAGTTGCTACTCCACCAAGGATGAGATGGACCTGCCAGGGTCTGATAGACCCCTCCAGGTCCTTGGGAAGGCTGACTGGAAAGTGCTAAGGGAACCCCACTTTCCTAGGACTCCCAGGGCTCCATCTCTCACCATGGGTCCCCGGTCCAGGCCTCCATAGCTACAGCCACAACCTGCAACGTGGTGGTGTAGGAAATCCCCAGAGAGCATCCAAGACACAGCTGGACCATTCCTTGCCGCCACTTGACTGGAGGAGACAGGGGAAGCCACTGGCTGAGGAGCCAGCTAGGAGCGGAGAGTCTCAGCTGCCTCACTGGATGGAGCCCCTCACTAGGCATTTGGCAGAAACAGCCCACTCAGATCATCAGGCTGCCTACAGCAAGTCCCCTACCCTCCTGGCTACCAATTCTAGATTCTTGGAGCTCCTGGGTGGGGAGGCCCGTGGGGTATCCCAAGTCACCACCCAAAAGATCTCAGCATGCAGGACTCGGTGCATCTCTGAGGAGGTGACTGGCCAGCTCTGATTTTGCTGTCCCAGTGAGAGGTTCTAGGTTCCAGCCAGCTCGATGGAGACTATGGGGCCCGAGGGGCTCACCTGTCTGGTAATATGACATGTGATGTCTTCTTTTCTCAAGGCCCCATTCTTTACTGGCCCAGAAGGTAACAGGAAATTACTTAAATGTATCCCTCCGAGACAATTGTGAGAAACACCGCTCCCCCCCCATGCTAGATCCCATGGAGGAACCTTTAGGGGAACTAGCTTAGCTAAGCATGTGGCCCAGGAACCCTGCCCCCCCATGTCAAGGGAAGGAACCCTGCTGTTCCCTGAACCCACATTTGCCTGTACTTCTGGCCATAGCGTGACAGGGGCTCCCACTGACCGTGACCTGTCCTCTTACACACAGATTCTAGAGCTTCTGTGTCAGATTCTACAAACAGATTCTCTAAGTGCTATCCAGTTCTGGCTACTCTATGCTCCACAAAAGGGTGAGGTCCCCCGACATGGCCCTCGATGTGTGTGTGGTGGGGGGGGGGGGCTGCCAACCTGCCCTTGTTCCTGGTCCTGCAGGACAGACATCACTCTGAGAACACACAGGCTGGTACTCAGGAGCCCACAGACACACGCTTGCTTTGGAACAGTGTGGGGAGGGTGCATCTCCAGGGGAGGAGCTTAAAAGCTCACTTGAAGGAAGGCTGAGGGGAGGGGGGGAATAAATCCCAACAGATTTCCAAATGTAGGGGGGTGTGGGGAGGTGTAGAGAGGGAGTGGAGGGGTCAAGAGCAAAGTCCATATGGGCTTTCATGGTAGGAGGGGGGAAAGGCTGAGGGTGTGCCACACAGAGTCACAAGCACTGTTAGAGAAAGTCCCCAGGGTTGAGACTAGCTGGATTGGACAGGAAAGGGACAGGGCTGAGTATACCACCCCGTGCTATGTTTTCAGAGAAAGACTTGGCGCTAGGACTTTTGCAGACCGCCATGGCTCAGCTCAGCCCTCAGCCCCTCCCCTATATCCCATCAGAGAAGCTCTTGAACCAACTCCAAGAGCTTCAAGATCCTCTTCAAGAGATACAACAAGCAATCTACAGGTGGGCTCTGGGCCCCTTACCTACCCTTCTGTGCCCAGAATCACACCCTGGTGGTCAGACTCTGCCTTCCCCGACTCAGGATTCACCTGTAATCACAGCTGTAGCATTGGGAGGGTGGGATCCATGAAGACAGCTGGTTAGCTAGACTAGACACACCGGCGTGCTCTGGGTTCTAGACTAGACACACCGGGGTGCTCTAGGTTCTAGACATACCGGTGTGTTCTAGACACACCGGCATGCTCTGGGTTCTAGACACACCGGCATGTTCTAGACACATCAGTGTGCTCTGGGTTCAGTTGAGAGATCCTGCCTCAAGGAATAGGGTGGAGCGTCCATGTGGTTGCTGGACCTCTGGTTCCCATATGCTTGCGTAGCAAGTGCCTTGTGCACTTAGCTGTTCCCTCACCCACCCCACCCGCCCCAACCCCTCCCAACCCCCAGCCCGACATGGAGGATTCTGGAAACTACAAAGTTGATTGACTGAGAAAGGCCATCTCAGGAGGTGAGGGAGGGGTCCAAGGCCTGGTGGTCAGGAATGAGCACACTGCAAGGATTACAAAGTTTGGGGTGCTGGAGCATGACTGAGAAAGTGGCTTAGGTTCGTGGGAGGCATATTCTGGGGGGGATGGTTGTTACCAAGCTGGCCTCAAAGCTGCTTTGTATCTTAGGATGACCTTGAACTCCCGATCCTCCTGCCTCTGCCTCCTGAGTGCTGGGATTACTGGCGCGTACCACCGTATCCTGTTTATACAGTGCCGGGGATCGAACCCAGGGCTTCATACATGTTAGGCAAACATTCTACCCACTGAGCTACAACCTCAGCTCTAGGGCATAGGTTCTTGCTGCTCTGCTCCTATAACTTTATTTTCATTTTGTTTATTTGTTTGTTTTTTGTTTCTTTGAGAGGAGAAAAGAAGGCCTCGGGCTGGGGTTCATTGGTAGACAGTCATACAGGTCCTGGGTTCGAATCTTGGGCTGAAATGTAGGAAATAGGCCAGTGGAAGAAGAGCACCATAAGAGCGCCTTATTATCGCTATTATATCTAGCGTTACTATCTCGCGCTTGGACAGGAAACCCCAAGTCGGGCTCTTTATGTGCCCCCCCCACCAAGGCCTTCCGCCAGAGCTGTAGGGAAAATGAGAAGTGGGTGTGTGAAGGACTGCATGCCATAGCTTACAGCCCACGCGAGGTAGAACACTAGTCACTTGTTCAGAACCAGCTTGACAGGCAAGGGGCTGTGGGAAGGGCCATAGCAGAGGCTGACCCTTACACTCCAGACTAGAAGGCCTTGCTTTCCGTGGCTACAGCAGGCCCAGAATCACAGACAGCTGGTCCCCGCTTTGAAGGTAAAGGGAGACCGCCTGGGTGCACCCATGGACAGTCCTGCACCGGCTCTTCAGGAGGGGTGCATTGCCTCCCTTGGGAGCCAGCGGCTGACCACACCTACGCCACCTCCCGACTCCTCCCCAGCCCACGTCTGTAGACTCGGTCTCCCGAGCCTGTCTTCTGTCTTCTATTTGGTTTTAGTCCATCCCAGAAGAAGACGAAGATGCCACCTCTATCCAAAACGGAAAAACCAGGTAAGAGCCCTCAGAGGGAGGCCCACTGAAGCCGGCTCTGGATAGATTCCTGCCCAAGGAAGTTGGTTCCCTTCTTCAACACAGCAGGTGTTTCTTACACATACCACATCTCATGCTCTAGAGAGTCACACGTGGATAACTGGGACAAGTCCCTATGTCATCAGGGCTTATGTCTTAGAGAGGAAGTATACACGAGACAGATCCCCTGGGAGGACAGCAAGTGGGCAGGGGACAGGTCCCTGTCCTGAGCCACCGAAGCTTCTTCCACCTAGGGATGCCCAGGGAGAGCCTACAAATAGAGCTCCCCACACGTCTGGCCTAATGGTGGAAGAACAAGCTGGCCAGGTATCTAAGCCCTCTGGGTTGGGGCAGCAGTATGAGGTAAGACAAGACAGGCAGGCAGGACTGGCCTCTGGAAGAGTGTAGGACATTCTAGAGGTTTATGAACAGGATGTGGAATGTCCCTGTGGTCACTGGGTAAGGCACGGGTCAGGCTGGTGACGATGGCAAGAAGGGGACCCCGGAGAGGAGGCCTCTGCAGTTGCGCCTAGTGTCTTAGAGGACACTGCTTGTCAACAGTGGACACGGTTCCCCCGACCCCGTCAGGCCGTGCAGGGTCCCAAGTGGCCAGTAGTGTCTGACATGCAGCAAGTGCGTGGCTAGACAAGAAAGGGCCCGGGAAAGGCGTGGCTCACGGAAGGGAGCCGGTTTGTCCCAGGTCCCAGCTGGACGGAAGGCAAAGCTGGCTTTGATGTTGCCTACCTCCCTGGTCACTCTCTCCCATCCCCCCAGAGTTCCTGGGCAAAGCCCAAGTCTTCCGCGTGCATTTCAACGAGGAGGATTCGGAGGAGAAAGCCAAAGCAAAGGCCGAGAACTGAGGAGCACGCGCCAGAGCACGGAGACTTCTGCCTAGCTCAAAGGCAGCTTCTGAGCTGGGGGGGGGCGCTCCTGTGCCACTCCCTCAGCGTGAGCCCCTACTCACCAACCACACTGTACTAAATAAAACGCTGTCTTCCGTGGATGAGGTTCCGTTCTGCTCCCCCCACAGGAGCTTCTCGTGCCTGGGTGGTTTATTCGTGGAGGGTGGAGAGCCCCCTCCTCCCCGTGGAGAAGGGTGGGGTACTGCCCGAAGTTATCGAGGACCTTCACAGCAGTTAATGGGATCAAGATAATCTCCCACGGGCATGCTCAGGCGCCTGTCTCACAGGTGAGGCTAGACCATCGGCTCTCGACCCGTGGGTCGCGTGACCCCTTTGGGGATCGAATGACCGTTTCCCGGGGATCACCCCAGTCCATCTGCACATCAGACATTTATGTTATGATTCGTGACAGTAGCCGAATTAGTTGTGAAGTAGCAACACGATTTCACGGTTGGGGGGGGGGTCACCACGACATGAGGAAACCGTGTTACAGGGTCGCAGCCCTGGGAAGGTTTTGAGCCAGTGTTCTAGATCCTCTCAGGCTAACAACTAACACGAACCATCACAGCCACCACGTCTGGCACCCCCTTTCAATAGAAAAGCACCCCATTTTAAAAGCCCTTAGCCATTCCGCTGGTTTCTTCTTCCCCCTGTGGCAATATAAGTGACAACCGTGCCCTTGCCGTCTCTGGCTTCAGCTTCACCCCTGTCTCTAGTTGCTTCCACGTTTTCTTCCACCCATTTTTGGAAAATGTGGTCAAATTTAAGCAGATAATCTTAGCCACTAAGAAGGCACCGGTGGTTTGAATGGCCTGCATGCATAGGCTCATATATTTCCATGCTTAGGGAGGGGCGCTACTTGAAAGGATAGGGAGGTATAGCTTTGTTAGAGTAGGCGTGGCCTTGCTGAAGGAAGTGTGTCATGGGGGGCCCATGCCAGGCCCAGTGACTCTCTCTTCCTGCTGCCGGCTGATTCAGAGGTAGAACTCTCAGCCACTTCTCCAGCACCATGCCTGTGTGCCGCCATGTTTCCTGCCACAGTGCCGATGGACTAAACCTCTGAAACTGTAAACCAGTCCCAGTTAAATACTTCCTTTTACAAGAGTTGCTGTGGTCATGATGTCTCTTGGCAGCAAGGCAAGGGTACTGGTCCCTTCACTGTGGGACAATCCCTGCATCCATCTTCGGAGCTTTTACATCTTGCCGAAGTGGTGTGGGACCCAGGGGCTGGAAAGCAGTAGAAGTCAAGGCCAAGTGCCCCTACTCCCTGAAAAAGGTGACGAAGGATGAGACGCTTGGCAGACTCCTGCTCTCCCAGCCCAGGAAGGTCCCTAGCCAAAATAATATAACTTGCTCGCTTCACAAGAAGCTAAAGGAACATGTTTGTCTGCATTGGGGCGGGTCCCTTGCTTAGGAACACTCTGCCCCATGCTAATTAAGGCTCCCCCGCCCTTCCCTGGAAAAAGAGGCTATATATCGGGGTAACCCCTTGAATAAACGAGTTCGGGTCCACCAGATGCCGTCTCCGTCTCGTGTTCGTTCTCAGCAAGCGGGGTCAGGCGACACCACGCGGTCCTAGGA
This sequence comes from Cricetomys ansorgei, assembly GCA_026225945.1. Taxonomy (NCBI): domain Eukaryota; kingdom Metazoa; phylum Chordata; class Mammalia; order Rodentia; family Nesomyidae; genus Cricetomys; species Cricetomys ansorgei. The sequence continues at coordinate 1,505,876 of JAMJFZ010003544.1, forward strand.
ACCCACGTCCCAAGCATCCCCGGTGCTTCCCCACGGCTTTCGGCTTGAGCCTCTCGCCCCTGGCCAGGGCGGGAACCAAGCAGCTTCCCAGCCAGCTCCGGGCTGGGATAGGGTGGTGGCTGAACGTGCCGGGGAGACCGAAAACTAAAAACAACAAAGTGGGACTCTGTACCTAAAGTCTTTGTCTTTGTTTGGACTGTTATTACAAAAATACCTTGGATTAGGTCATTCACAGATAAGTTAATGTTGAGTTCTGGCGGTCCCAAGGTCAAGGCTCAGGTAGGCTTCGTGTCCAGTGAGGACCTGTCAGTCTTAGATGGTACTTTCTACATGTCTGTGCACGGCAGAATGGGGAGACAGACTCCCAAGCCCTTTTATAAGGGGGCCCATTCACTTCCTCTAAATAAAATGGAAGCTCTCGTGAGCCAATCCCTCCCAAAGACCTATGTTTTCCCATTGAGACAGGGCCTCACCATCTAGTCCAGACCGGCTTTGAACTTATAAGTCTCTTTCCTCGGCCTCTCCAGTGCTTGTGTTACAAATGTGAGCCACCACACCTGGCCCAGTCCCAATATTCTTAATACTACCAGTCACCTTGGGGACGGCACACGAAACTATCACCTTTCAACATCCGCATCTGAAGGGGCACACTCACTCAAACCATGGCACCCATGAGACAGCCCCCATTCTCCTCCTCTTGACGACTGGAAGCCACCCTCTGACTCTCTGCGTCTGAGTGCGGAGCAGTTCCCAGGCGTCTCCTAGCAGATCCGCCTCTGTCCTTTCAGCTCAGCTTTGTTTTTCCTGGTATAATCTTCAAGATCAAATATGTTGTGACCTGCGTCACAGCCCTCCTGCCGCCCCTGTGTTTATAGATACAGCGGTCAAGCTCTCCAGCCCAGATGACAATGTTACAATGAAGACACCCTCTGGAACTCCCAGGTGGACAGGCTTTGGAATGTCCCAGCTCCTGGCCTCTCCTTCCCAGTCTGATTGCTCACCAGGTCCTCCCCTGTTCCGCTGCAGTAGACGGGAAAGGGACAGAGAAACATTTTCAGCAACGGTAGGGAAGTTTGTCCCATAGTCTGGCTTCAAACTCTATGTACCTGAGGATGGCCTTGAACTAGGGCTACAGGAGTGCACCACCAAGCCTGGTTTCAACTTTAGTTGTTCTTCTTCTTTTTTAAAAAAGATTTGTTAATTTTATTTATATGAGTGTTTTATCTGCATGTTCACCTGCATGCCAGGAGAGGCCATTGGAGATGGCTGATGAGCCACCGTGTGGGGTGCTGGGAATTGAACTCAGAATCTCTAGAAGAGCAGCCAGTGCTCTTAACCGCTGAGCCGTCTCTCCAGCCTGCAACTTCAATCCTTACGTGTTGAATCCATTTCAGGATGTAGATACTTTTGTTAGAAGACAGGGGCTTAAAGACACAGTCTGGGGGCTTGGGAGATGGCTGAACGAGTCGAAAGCTTGCGAAGCATGTGTGAGGACCTGGGCTTGGGAGCTCAGGACCCACAGAAAAGCCAGGCCCCATCTTCTATGTCGAGATGGGAGACGGAGACCGGAGACTCCTGGAAACTCGTGGGCCAGATATCCTGGTACACAAAGCGGTAAATATTAAGAGACCCCGTCTCAAACAAAGGCTAGGTCTGACACCCGAGGCTGTCTTCTCACCTCCACACACATGGACATTACAACAGCAGTGATCTTTCCATGAGGACTGGAAGAGATTATATAAATTGCTGAGCTGGGCGGTGGTGGATTAAAGAGGCGTTAGTGGCCCACGCTTTTAATCAGCACGCAGATCAAGAAGCTACCTACCGAAGCCTAGAGGGTGATAGTACTTGTTTTTTGAACCCGCAACACCTGAGCGGAGTCTGCTCTCGATACCATGCTAACACCTGGTCTTGCAAAAGCTCTCAGACATCACATCCCTGTTTTTATGGTTTGCCTGGAGCTCTGGAGCTCTGCTTGGCTCCTCTCCAGGCCTTGTCTGTCCAGTCCGGGGTACCCAGCTGTTGTGGGAGATTTCAGTTATGGATAATGTTCCAGTAAGCTGTCCTTGAAGCAAGTAAAGGATTCACTGCCTACCAGTAAACAAAGGAGTGGCTATCCGGCTCTCCACAAGAATGGGACATTCCTTAGCCTTAAGGCAGATGAAGGTTAGGCTCCATTGATTTGTATATTGGAAGGCTGGGTGGAGACAGAGAGGATTTTGGAATAAAAAAGAACTAGGGCAAGGGCAGAGGGAGGAGACAGAAAGGAAGAAGGAGACAGACAGACAGCAGAGAACAAGGAAGAAGAGCTAGGAGCAGGAGGAGAACCAAGAGAAGAGCATGGGGTGAGGAAGCCTTGGAGTGAGCTCTCTGCCTAGCTGCCGGGGCATTAGAATTCCCTGAGATTTGACATGGTTTGTGATTAATAAAGAGCATTGGAAATTACAACGTCTGGACTCTCCGATAAGCGCCATAATTTTATTTTAACACCCAGCCCTCTAGCACCCCATGCTTGATGGTATTACTCATGCACTAGCCTCCTGGCCGGGAGAAGACCCCAGGAGCTTTCTGTGTCTCTAGACTGCACCCATTGCCCGTGAGCCTTTAGCTCAGCTGTCCACTGTGTGGTAGCTGAGCCCCGGGAAGAGAAGCTTTGCCTGCAGTCACGCCACTGGAAGCTCCGTGTCACCCCGTGAGGCCCTCCAGCATAACTGCCCATTTTTCAGTCACGCTGTTTTCAAGGTCTCAAAGATAAATAAGCGTGCTTCCCCTCCCACCCCCGCCCCCAGCCCTATCCCCACGCCAAGGGTCTCACGTATCCCAGGCTGCTCTCCCTAACCCTGGTTTACGTGATGCTGGGGATTGAACGCGGGGCTTCCTGCATGACAGGTGTCTTAGTTTGCTTTTCTATTGCTGTGCTAAAACACTGATCAAAAGCAACTTGGGAATGAAAGGGTTTATTTGGCTTACATGTCCAGGTCACAGTCCATCATTGAGAGACGCCAAGGCAGGAACTCAAGAGCAGAGGCGGGAAGCAGGAAGGAGAGCATTCTTCTGGTTTGCTGGGGTTGCTTTCTTATACCACTCAGGACCACCGCCCGGGGGTGGCACTGTGCACAGTGACCCGCCCCTCCCCGCATCCTTCATTAATCAAGAAAACGGCCCCACGGACATGCCCACAGGGCAATATGATGGAGAGGATTCCTCCACAGAGACTCCCTTTCTCCAGATATGTCTAGGTTTGTGTCAAGTTGACAGAATCTTGCCGGGATGCCAGGCAAGCACACTACCATCGCAGCCGTATCCCCAGCTGGCTCACTGTTCAGATGCGCAGACGGACTCACAGATCCTGGGGATGACAGACAGTGAGGGCTCCTTGGAGAGGCCTCATGCCCGGCCTGGACTCTATGGGTCCCAAGGATCTGTGGAGGCCCCAGGGGTCCCTGGGCATGGTTTCTGGGGCCCTTCTTCCTTGACTAGGATACTGAAGCCTTGATCATAACTGCCTTGCTTCTGTCTAGATGCTGGCTGAGTCAAGGTTTCTAGCGTCGTGTAACATGTTAGACAGATTCACTGGCCGCCTCCCAGAGCAATGCAGGGTAAACGTGCCGTGACAAACTGCGAATGTCTGCTGTGTGCACAAGCTGGGGGACACACAGCATGTGCTCTTCACATCTCTCTGCCCTGGCCAACAAGCCAGATCACTTGCCAGAGCTGGGGCCTCTAACGGCATCCTCCTAGGTCGGTCCTCTGAGTTGTGCGCCCTGGGTCCACGTGGCTGTCTACAACGAGGCAGCTCCCAGGAGAGGGCAGTTTATCAAGGGGTGGGAATGGAGCTTGGTTGGGAAGCCTGCCCTGTCCACACGGGTGAGGGAAATCTTTGCAGGTTGGAAGAAAGGAGGCATGTGCGCGCGCGTGCATGTAGCTTTGGCCGGGGTCCCACAAATTTCAGGGAAGAGCCAGTGTAGTAATAGATTATTGATGTCTGACACAGGCACAAAGCAAGCTGTGGACTGAGTCTCCCCTCGCCCCCAACCCAACCCCAGCCTCTCTCTCTTGTAGTGCTGGGGATTAAGCCCAGAGTCTCGTGCATGCAAGGTGAAGCACAGACTGACCCCCCCATCCCCAAGCCTCTGCAGTGCTGGGGACCCAGGGGCTTTTGCAAGCCAAACACTCTACCAACTGGGCTCCATCTCCAGCCCAATGGACTGGTGCTTTAGAGTTGCACAGTGAGTTTCCCAGAGGCCCTCCTTGCCCAGGAAAAGGCACCACGATCCTTCCTCCTGCTTGGCATGCAGCTTCTGCTTGGATCCTTCCAGAGAGAAACTGTTTCACCACCTTTCAAGGAAACTACTCTTTACAGGGTTGCAGAGCTCCGATCATTAAAATACTTTTCCTTCTGTGGGCCCCAAAGCTACCCTTCAGCCGAAGCATCCACCGTATGTGTGGTGGCTTGCCCAAAGCCATTCAGCAACTTGGTGGTTCTTCTCTGTCTGTTCCCTCCTGCGATATCTTACAACTGCTGGGCCCAGCCCTTAGAGCACTGGCTTCATCATCCCCTCCCTCCAAAACAGAAGCGCGCGCGCGCACACATACACACATACACACACACACACACACACACACACACACACGCACACGCACACACGGGGGGAGCACTACACCACTTTTGGGGTCCGAAACAAAACACCGAGGACAATGTTAATAAATACGTAACATTTTTAAAAATGGAATCTCCAGCCTGGTCCACACAGTGACTCAGAGTAGCCCCAGCCACCTGCAGAGGCAACAACAGTAGCGGGAAGAGCACGCGGAGTCCCCAGCATCCCTGCTCCACGCGGAGCCTGCAGACCAGGGGCCTAAGGCCCTCCTTCCTCCCACTGAGGAAGGTGGACGGAGGAGCAGCTCTGCCACTGACCCTGAAAGTGAGGATCCGGGCCATCTCCTGAGAGCCAGAGGGGCCGTGGAAAGGCAGCTGAGCTTGGCTCCATGTGTCCTCCGGACCCTAACCCAGGAACAGCAGCTGACATTCTGCCCAGGCCACCCACAGGGTCCAGCTAAGTGGACTCTCTAGTCCTTGGCCCTGTGACCCACCTGTTGACCTTCTGAGCATCACATGCTCTGGCCCAGCTTGAGCCAGAAGGGAAGACCCCAACCCCAACAGGGCCAGGCTTTGGCAGAGAGTGGTAACTGAGGGGGTACGATCTGGGAAGTGACATCTCTCTGGTACCTGGTGGTCACCTTTCTGGCTGTGCCTCCTTCGAGGCTGACTGATGACTAGAGTCGCTGTTCCTGGTCCATCCAGGGTCATGTCCCAGCTTGGAAACTCCTGGATGTTGAAGCTATGTATCCAGGCCCCCCCCACTCTGGTGGCTTGGCTGTAAAATTGGGAGGTCGCTCTATAACCTGGAGTCACCAGCGGTGACATCTCTAGGGTCAGAGTGGGCCACAAAAGTGACTCCATGGCCAGCAAAGGTGAACTGATCCCCATCCAGGAGCTATTAGCAGCCCTGAGCAAACAAGAACCAGGCCTGAGAAGAACTCCTCCCCCCTACCCAACTCTGCAGCGGGAATCCTCTCCCCTGCATCCATCCCAGTCTCTTTCCCAGTCTGCCTGGTGAGCAGCCCCACCTCCCCTAGCCCTGCTTTGCCTTTGAGGGGCCCTGCGCAGGTCTCCCTGGTAGTCAGAAGTCATGGACAAGCAAGCAGCTCTGACAGGCCCCTGAGCGAGCTCCAGCCCTGCATCAGGCCCAGTGGCTGTCAGGAAGGGGCATTACTGGGCCTGGAGGAACAGATCTCAGGAGCCACTGGGAATCAGAGCTGGGGCTCTGCTGGTTGAGGTATTTCCGGTTAGGGTAGTCCCTGATCTCTCTCCCCCAAACCCTGTCATGGGGTAAAGAGTGTCACAGCCCCAAACAGAAAAGAGGGCAAATAATTTAAAAGGAAATCTGTGCTACTTCCTGTCCCCTGTGTTTGAGTCCTCTGAGCCAGGATCACTGGGACCACACACAGAGAGTAATCGTGACTGGGGAGATGGGCTCAGGTCACTGGAGAGGCAGCAGGAAGGCTGGTGCCTCGAGGCCTTGGTTCCTCCCTGGGCTGCCCTTGGCCCTCAGTGGCTGGCACAGATGTTTGGGTCCAGCTCCAAGGTGAGCCCTGCGGGGTGGCAAGAGAACTGCCCTCAAATGCTCCTGGGCTTAGCACCTGGGGGGTGAAGGGATGCTGAGTTACTGAGGAGATCCTGTCCTCCAGCCCCAGGAGCTGTGTGGGCTGGCTTTGCCGATGGTCTTCCAGTCTGGTTGGCCCTCTTGGAGACTCCACGTCCTCCCAGGTGGCCTTGGGTTCTGGCAAAAGACTTCCAGGAGTGGAGAAGGTGGGTGGGGAGGTCGGGCTGGCACTGGGACCGGAGGTCTTCTTGGTGCAGGACTCACAGCACAGCCTGTGGTAACCAGGGATGGTACAGTAACGGTCCAGTACTTCCATCCGGCAAAAGATCGACCTGTCTGCCACGCAGAGCTCCACTGCACAGACACCAAGGCAGGGGGATGCCCATCAGGAGGGGACGCTGTGACCTGTTCCACCAGCAATCCTCGCTCCATCCTCTGCCCTGGCTGGAATCACTACACAACTCATCCCAGAGGGGGCCATAGTCCCAGCCTCTTCCACAGGGAAGAGGAACCAGAGCGTCTCCCAATCACAGCGCCAGCATCACTGGAAGCTTGGCGGTGAGGCCGATTGTCAGGTTCCGTGGAGACCTACTGTACCAGAACCTCTGCAGGGTGGGGTGGGATGAGGCAGCGCTATTTTAACAACCCCTCCAAAAACTTCAAGTGCATGGGGAAACCCAAGAACCATGGCTCCGTCTGGTTCAACCACACGCTTGGCCATGCACGGTGTTCACCCAGGAAACTACCTGGGAAGTCTGGGCTGGGGTCTGGACATCCAGGCAAGTCTAGATTCAACCAAGCGTGAGAACCGTGCTCTGGGAGGAAGTCAGGGTCCCTGCCTCTCCTAGTCACCCAATGACCCTTGCAGCTAATGGTCAGGCTAAGGTCCAGTGAGCTCACCTGTAACCATCCAGCCACTCCTCTGGGTACAGATGGATCATTATCCCCTACCGCTAAATCTCAATCAAGAACCATGAGGCTCAAGTGTTTTCAAACGCTTCCATGATTGGCCAGGCATCGCTCTTTAGAGACATCTGATAGCAAGAACTCAGCTTCCAGCTAATTTTACGTGCTCTGGAGAGCTGGGATCAGGAGCAGGCTCCAGAGCAGAGACATCGGAAGCCAGTGGCCTCTAGATGGCACCAAAGCTCCAGAGGCAGAAGCAACCCTGGCTTGGGCTTTGAGGAATAATCTGCCCAGCCTCGGCTGGGGCGTGGAGAAGCAGAGAGGTCAAAGGGTTGTGCAAGATCACATCTTTTAACTAGAACTGGTGTAAACTTTCTGCAACTCATCTTGCTGGACCCCAGTTTGGGGGAGAGGAGCGAGGACTCTGGTAACCTAGGAAGGAAGCGTAGCATAGCAGGTCCCGAGCGAGTCCGCTGCCCCTGTGATGAGCTCACGGCGGCAGCAGAGAACACACACACTCTTGGTTCATCCTCTCAGCTGCCCCGGGAAGGCAGTTCCTATCTGTGACCGCAGACCCCAAAACTGTGGAACCACACAAGATCCGGAACTCAGAGCTCTGGGGCATGCTTTCTGGGTTTATAAAACAAGACACTCCCAACAGTGGACAGCACCTTGCCACCAAGAGTGGCCGTCTCTCTGCAGCAAAAGCCTATGTGATTTCTTTCTAGTTGGAATCAGGTTTGGCTACCAGAGGAATATTGGCTACCAGAGGAATAATACCAAACTTGGGACCAAAGCTCTCAGGGTTAAGTGTTTGGTAATCAGTCATGAACAAGAGTGGCATCATTCATACTCCTGAGGGCCACCCAGACAGGTGATGCTCCAACCCCTGGGGTTCCCGAACGGTCGGGACGGGGAGGGCCCATGTTTATGCTTACTTGTTGAGATGCTGTTCGTGGGGGTCAGAGGCCAGGATTGGGGCTCCCACTGTCTGACTTTGGTCACAGAGTCCTCAGCCTTTACTGTAGAGTTCTGGAGATCTCCTGAGGACAGAGGTAGAACTGTAGAACACATGGGTGGGCATCCCTTATCCAGAATGCTTGGGACCAGAAGCATTCCAATTTTAATTAATTTTCCTGGAACTTGGAATATTCGTATATACTTAATGAGGACGCTTGGAGATTAGACCCAAATCTAAGCATGGGGTACATCTGTTTCTTTTTTATTTCATTTATTTGTGCTTTGTTGTGTGTGCGCATGCGTGTGTGTGGGTACGTGTGCCACAGAGCATGCACGGGGGTCAGAGGATGACCTGGTGAAGTCAGTTCTCTCTTCCACTGTGTGGGACCTAGGAGACTGAACTCAGGTCATCAGCCAGTGCCTTTATCGGCCGAGCCATCCTGCTGGCTCTTTCTTATACACAAAGTGTGTGGGTAATCTTGTATAATGTCTTAAATAATCCAGGGAACGAAGTGACATTTGTCTATCAGAATGTGGAAGAGGCTGGGATGGATGCTGGCCAACTGAGAAGGATATTTTGATCACAACATGCTCTATGCCATCGGGAATGGAATCCTCCATCCTTGGCTGCACGCCAACACTCCAGAAATTCTGGATTAGGATTTTGAATTTTGGATTAGGGGGGGTTAGCTCAACCTGCTTTCGGAATTTCAAAGGGTCAGGATACATGCTGCTGCATGTTCAAGGCCAGGGGAGTAGGCTGGGCCTCCCTACCCCGTCTGCTCACCTCCGCACGCTGGCAGGCTGCAGAGCTGCACCGTGTCTGGCTTGACACCCTCGCACTGCCCAAGGGTGTTGGAGGTGGTGCGGCACACCACCTGCCGTTGCTGGAAGCCTTCTCCGCAGGTGGCAGAGCACTGTGTGGGTGCAGGAGGGCCAAGAGCCACGATGCCAGGGGCAGGACAGAGAGAGGAGGGGCCGGTGAACTCAGGAACGAAAAGAGTAGGCTGCTTGCTATGCCTCTGCTCAGACGGGCACACAAAGCCTGTCGCCTCATCAGGACCCTGCCACTGTGGGGTTCTCCTGAGCCAGGGTGAAGAATACTCCCCAAGCTTGGGACCCCCCTAGATCTTTCCATGATTTGAACTGTGAACGCCTGTCTCAGAAGAGGACTTCTGGGACCCCATTCCCATCGCCTGCCTCCTGTGCTCCGTCTCCACTCCATGCTCAATTCTCAACTGCTTTTATGTTTCACTCTGGCAGGCTCCTCTGCTCTACCCTACTATGTGACATGACCTGGGGCTTGCAGGAGCCTGAATGGTGGTGGCACTTGCTGCCACACTGGCTCAGTTTCCAATCCTGTAAGCCAGGAGAGCCGGGGAGGGGGAGACAGACCTTCAATAAGGCTGAGGCTCTTTTCACCCAATATCCATTTGCAAGGGTGTGTCCACAGGTGCCCCCCCGGCCCCCCGGAGAAGTGTCATTCAAGGAGAGATGCCAACAGGCTGCTGTGTGCAAACCACACACCACCCACAACAGTCCTTGCATTTGAAACACTCCTGATTGTGATAAATGGCCCTGGGGAAGCATTGGGGTTGGGTCCCTGGGAAAGCCAACAGGATTGGGTCACTTCTAAGCACTGCCAAGAATTTTGCATGGTGTGTGTGTGAGGGGGGGCACGTGACCACTGATCAAGACACAAGTGTCACGGGAGCAAAGGGAACCAGGGGGCGCATAGCCGGTCCAGCTGCAGTGTGTAATATCTGTCACTAGCCTGCCTGTCTGTCTTGTTCCCTCACTGGACTGAAAGCTCCATGGCAGGGGGAGCAGCTTGCTTGTCCAGTGACACCGGGAATCCAGACTTCCTGGAATAAACCCGCACACAGTCATCGCTCAGCAGATATTTCTGGAATGTAAGGGTGTGCCATAATTTGCTCCACTTTGATATGGAGGCATGGAGTTTAGAGGAGGCGAACACGGATGCATCGTAGCACCGTGGAAACAGGTCAACGCCTCACATGGCCTAGGTAGAGGGCGCTAAACAGCTCCTGCTGTAGGCCCCTCCCTGCCATGGGTCTCGGCAGGTCCCTCCCTCCCCATGGGTCATGGCAATCCCTGCCCTAGCCAGCCCTGAACAAGTGATTGGCAGATTGGCTACCTGTCTTCCCACCCAACACCCCAATATATTCTCCTACCTCCTAGAAATAAAGGGACTTTGACTTTGTTCACCATGCCTGAATGAAAGTTCCAAGGTGTTTATTTGTCCTGTCCAGCTCTAGATGCCTCCACCAGAATCCTTGGGCCCTTCGAAACCGCGTCCCCCTTCCTCCCTCCCTCGTTTCTGCCGGCCTCTGCTCACTGGCTCGCAGCAGTGGTCCAGCCCCTAGGGAGCGCCAGACGGGCGGGACAAGGGAGCGTCTGGTCCAGAACTCCGGACCGACAAAGCGGACTGAATGGAGAACATCTTACACGGTGCACCTAAGAGCTGCTTTCCTTCCTTCTGAGAAATGTCAGATCAACTGTGGGCCCAGAAACTCTGCCCACAGGTGCCCCAGAACTTCCTCAGCCTCCTCCCCTACCCACACCCACTTCTGCCCCCTCGTTCTTCCACCCACTCTGCAGGGACCACTCACCTGAGACCAGGCTCCTGTCCGCCACTGGGCTGGGCAGGGCATGCGGAGACACGGCCTCTTGGCCTCTGGCCGGTTACCTAGGCAAGCCTTGGCTGGCATGGCCTTGCGAGTGCCGTTGGAAAGGAGCAGCAGACACTGCACCCCCCGGGTCTGCAGCCCCAGCTTCCCGCAGCTCCGGCTGCAGGCACCCCAATCTTCTGCTACCCACCTGGAGACAGACAGGACAGAGGTGGAGGGAGGTGGAGCTGTGGGACACTCCCTCTTTGGGCTGCCTCCCGCCAGAGAAGGCAGGCGCTTCCAAATGCCGCCGCCTGGCTAGCTAGTCTGGAAGATCACTCCTGCTGTGTCCTTGGATACGGGAAAGATGTATAGCTATATACATCCTGGCCTCTCAAGTGTCTTTGAGTGCGCTCTTGACCCCAGTAACTGTCACGTTCCTCCTCTTTACGTCAGAATTGTTTTAGTGCTCCCATAAACAGTTCAGAGCCGCCATATGCAGGAGCTGTCCCAGGAAGCCAAGACTCAGTGGTGCCCCCAAACACATCAAAGCCACGCTTCTTGTGGACATCCCTTCTCTCGTAGGGATTAAGAGGGCTCCTGGGACTGCTCTCTGCACCCACAGGACTTCAACACCCGCAGCTCCATGGCAGGGCCCGTGAACACCTCAGCAGCAGAGCCAGGGATGAGTTACGCACCAGCCAAGGCGTCCCAGGTTAGAGGGAAGGAGGCCCCAGTTCCTCGTCTTTTAGCTTACTGGGGGTGGGAGGCATGTTCTCAAAGTCAACCCTGTTCTTTAAAGAGCAGACCTTGCCGGGTGCAGTGACATATGCCTGTAATCTCAGCACTCGGGAGGCTGAAGCAGGAGGATGGCTGGGAGTTGGAAGCTGGGCTGGGTTGTCGAGTTTGTTATACACATGCATACACACACACACACACACACACACACACACACACACACACACACACACACACACACACACACATACACACGCACACATCAGAGATTGGGGGGAAGGGAGAGGGAGAGAGAGAAAGAGGAAGAAGAGGGAGGGGGGAAGGGAGTGGGGAAGGGAGGAGAAGAAAGAAAATCCCCTAGCAAGCCCTAGCCCAGCCGGGGTCTTAGACAGTTAGCCCTGCATGCATGTCTCATGATCACAGTTGCAGGAAGTTCTGTGAATGACAGCATAAAATCACAAGTGCAGGGGGAAGCACAGACAGGGAGGGGTGACACGACGTCCTTGCCTGCTTGTGCACCAAGAGATCGGTTCCCACCCTGACTCCAGATCACATGCCAAGCCCTGGAGATCCCCCCAGCCTCCAGGGTGCCCATGTCCCCAGCTGGGCATGGTGAAGGACTCCCAGGGAAGGGGAACTGTGGAGAGGGTCCTCTGCAGTTTCCCCACAAGCAGCTACCCCCACCAGTCTGGGGGTTCGAGAGCAGTGCTGCCACAGTCTGAGGGGATGACCGTGATTTCTCAAGGTCAGCTGGAGCCTTCCCCTTCAGACTCTTATGAATACTCCTAAGAACATGACCTTGGGCTCCAAACAGCCTTGGGCTAGAGGATCTTAACCAGGGTCTTAACCATGACCAATTAGAGAGAAGATGGTAGATAGTATTCTTATAGCCCAGAGGTATGAGCCCCCTGCCTCAACCACAGAAAGCCCAGGCCCCGATCTGTGAAAGAAAGCCTGGTAGTGCCTTCCTCTTTCCAGCCGTGGGAGCTGGCGATGCAGAAACCCAACAGGGAACGGCCTCTTCCCTGTAGGCCAAGTGGAGAGGCAGGGGTGGGGTGGGGGGGGGGCAACTGCTTCCCTGGGACACTCACATGGGCTGGGGACACTGGTGCTGGTTGCAGGATCGTCGAATGGGCTTGGGCTTCGTTTTGTGGTCACACAGGTGCCGGTACACCATGTGGTGGTCCCGGCGGCGCCGGCAGCCGTACTTAGTGAACTGGATCCCTGTGAAGACGAGGCTGCTGTGGACCCACTCTAGGCCTCCTGGTCTGTTCCTGTCCCCAGGGAGACTCTCTAGAGCCCGCTTCCCTCCAGGCCCCAGCACTCCACCCTGTGCGCCTACGCTGTAACTTTCTATAGGATTACCCGCTCTGTCGGCACAGGCGGAGAAGTGGCTTTGGACAGCCGAACAGACGACCCGCCTTTCAGCCTGCTCTTGCAAGCCCCCACTGCCCCCCATTCCAACCCAAGGCCCTGCTTGGAATGGCTTCCAGGCATGGGAGACCTTCAAGGGGAAACTGAGGCAAAAGCAGTGGCACATCAAATGGAGACACTTCTTCCTGATTCCTACTCAGAGTCTCTGGTACACCCCCTCCCTCCCCGCCCCAACCACACTCCCCACAAGGAACTCAAAGAGTAGGACAGCCCATACCTCCTCCACAGGCCTTGCTGCAGGGAGACCAGCTCTTGAGAGCCCACTCATAGGTGTCCGTCTCTTCCAGGAGCACATTATTGCTCCCGATGAGGGGCAGCAGGTCCTCGTGGAGGACATATTTGTAGGCCAGGCTACCACGGGGTCTACCCTCAGCCGGGGGGAGAACCTAGAGCAGGGGACAAGGAGGCAACACAAGACCAGAGACAGAAGCAGGGTCAACAGGGGCTGAGGAGGAGAACTGGGAGGTCAGGAATACAATGGGGACTGGGCAGAGGGCCCCTGTGACATGTCACGGTGATACTTAGCCCACACACCCTGCACGAGGGGGTCTGAGCTGACGTGGGAGAACGCAGCCGTGCCTGAAGCAGAAGCAGCCGCTGCCCACAGCCACCAGGCCGGGTTCCAAACTGCGCTCTTGAATTTTAAGTGAGACACAATCCACACCGCATAATTCACCCTATTAAAGTGTGCAACCCAGTGATTGTTCAGCACCTAGTTAAGGTAAGTGGGACATCCACCCAACTCCACTCCCCAGATAAAGCACCTGCTGTGTACCAAGCCCAAGAGCAGCCAGTACCAGCCCCATGAGCCTTTCCCTCTCCCATAGACCTGCATTCTCTCCCATAGACCTGCATTCTAAGAAAGGTGAGACCCATAGCCCAAATCTTTTGGCATCCAAACTGTCTGCCAGTGAGCAACCCTCTTAATCTTTCCTCTTTCCTCCTCCTCCTCAACACCCTCCCCTGCTTCTCCTTGGGTTTTATACTGCCCACATTGGCCTTGAACCCACTGTGCAGACCAAGGTGATCTTGAACTTCTGATTGCAGGTAAAGAACCTCCATGTGTGGTGCTGAAGATGGAGCCCAGGGATTCATGCACACTGGGCTAGCACTCTACCAACCAAGCTACATTCAGGCCCTCCTCTTCCTCTCTCTTTTCCTTTTTTAAATTTATTTTTTAATTTATTTTTTTTGAGACAGGGTTTCTCTGTTGTAACTCTGGCTGTCCTGGAACTCACTCTGTAGACCAGGCTGGCCTCGAACTCACAGAGATCCTCCTGCCTCTGCCTCCTGAGTGCTGGGATTAAAGGTGTGTACTACCATGCCTGCCTCCTGAGTGCTGAGAAGGTGTGAGCCACCCACCATGCCTGGTTATTTTCACTTTAAATTTTTTTTAATTACACTTATTATTTGGGGCAGGACTGGGGATGGGGTGCATGGAGGTCAGAGGGCAAGTTGAGGGAGTGGGTTCTCTCCCTCTACTATGTGAACTCTGGCACTGAAGTCGGGTCATCAGGCTTGATGCTGGCACCCTGCACCCCTGACACAGGAGCCATCTTGATGGCTCCCTCTTCTTACTTCTGAACAGTGTCCTTTAGTGCATAAATGTCTCCAGCTTTGATGGAGTCTAATCTGTCACATCTATTTCTTCTAGAATGGCTTATCTAGTTACTGCAGAATCAAAGGTCACGGACATTTACCCATCTCCTCCGAAGAGTTACAGGTTACCATTCTGACCTTTAGGCCTTGGGTCTATTATTGGGTTCTCTGTGTATGGCATGAGGTAAGGGTCCGACTTCAGCCTTTTACATGTGAATATCCTATGGTCCCAGCATCCTTTGTTGTGACTGTTTGTTCTCCCCTGGACAGCCTGGTACCCAGAGCAAACATCAGCTGGCCCCAGACGTGTGTTGGCCATAAATACAAGGCGAACAGGAAGTACGTTAGATGAAACTCAGACACCGACACCGACAGCCTTAGAGCCTGCCCCCCAGAACACCAGTGACCCGTGAAGGCAACACCAGGAACAAAGCCCATCCAAGGCCCCCTGTCGTCAGCTCAGAGATATGTGGGACAAAGCTCTCGTAGGCCAGTCACCGTTCCTGCTCCATGAGCCCAGGCTGGGGCATAAGAAAGGGAGTATGGGCAGCAATGGACCCCAGTTAGGTTAATGGCTTTGGCCCCTTCCAGAGGCTGGTACTGCCATGCTCTCTTCAGGCCGGCTCCCTTCAAGGGCCCGAAAGACCATGCCGCACCGCGCGCGGATGCTGGGGGATGCCTTGAGGATGCGGGAACCAGCCCTAGCTTCACAGGGCTCCCCCTCCAGACCCCATTTCCCACACCGTGTGACGGAGTATGAAACCACTGCATTTGGCCCACCAAACACACGGGGAAGGCCGCTTATAATGTACAGTCCAGAAAGTATGCACAAGGGACCGGAAAGGCAGACACGGGTAAGGGTGCTCACCAGAACAGCGATGGCTTCCGGCAGGGGTCCGTTGGTCTTGAGGCTGTCCTTGGTGTCCTCTGCTGCATGCTCCCACTCCAGGCCCAGTGCAGTGAAGGTCTTGCTAGAGGCTTCTTTGCTCTTAGGGCTGAGGATGAAGCTTCCAGTCGCCTGGTTCTTCACCGCTGGCCAGGGGAGAGGAGCAGAGATCACGATTCCCCTCTACAGGGGCCCGCGACTCTGACACTCGGGGCTCTTCCTCAGCTCCGTGTCTACTTATCCCCCTGAGCTCTCCCATCAGGGCCATCCAGGAGTCCTCTGCAAACCTGTCCTGCCTCTGGGCCCAAATATACACCACTAATCCTGCATAATCTTCTTCCATACTAACTAATGGCCGCCTATGGTTACAGCTCAGTTAAAGGTTGTTTTTTGTTTTTGCTTTTTGTTTGTTTGTTTGTTTGTTTGGGTTTTTTTTCTTCTTCTTCTTCCTCAAGACAGAGTTTCTCTGTTGTAACTCTGGCTGTCCTGGAACTCACTCTGTAGACCAGGCTGGCCTCGAACTTACAGAGATCAGCCTGCCTCTGCCTCCCGAGTGCTGGGACTGAAGGCGTGCACCCCCACTGCCCAGTTCAGTTAACATTTTTCAGAAAGCCTCCTTTGATTGCGCCACCCTCAGAGAGGCTGCCGTCCCTGTAGGGTCTACATACACCAATATGTACATACACAGAGCCCAGGAGAGCAAGGTGCTCACAGGGAAGTTATTCAGTCCCTTTGCAGCCCCAGGTTTACCTTCTATAAAGCGAGACTGAGCACTGTAGTCAGCACAGGGTTGCTTATCCAGGTGGATCTTACAATAACCCCTGATACACACACACACACACACACACACACACACACACACACAAACACACACACACACACACAAACATACACACACACACAGACACACACAGACACACACACACAGACACACACACATACATACACACACACACACACACACACACAGACACACACACACACAGACACACATACACACACACACAGACACACAGACACACACAGACACACACACAGACACACACATACACACACACACAGACACACACACACACACAGACACACACACACACAGACACACACACACATACACACACAGACACACACACAGAGACACACACAGACACACACAGACACACACACACATACACACACACACACAGACAGACACACACACACAGACACACACAGACACACACACAGAGACACACACACAGACACACACAAACACAGACACACAGACACAGACACACAGACACACACAGACAGGCACACAGACAGATGCACAGATAGACAGACACACACAGACACACATAGACAGACAGACACACACACAGACAGACAGACACACGAGGTGTCCCGGCTGCGGCCACTGTAGTCACAGAACTGCATTGCCGTGCTATAGATGCCTGTCGCTCCCGGCAGCCCGCCAGTACATCTCCCATTTGCGGGTCCTTGACTGGGACAGAGCGGGAGACTTGAAAATACCTGTAAGGTCAGACTCGGTGGTCCACACCCACTACCCCAGCACTAAGGAGGCTGAGGTGGGCAGATCCCTGCACGTTCCAGGCCAGCCTAGGCTGCACAGTGAAACCCTCTCCACACCCTTACCCAGAAACGTCTGGAGATATAGTTCAGTGGCAGAGCACTTGCCTAGCATGCGCAAGGCCCTGGGTTCGAGCCTCAACAAAACTCTCATAATTTCTACCCTTAAAAGTCCCCCTCAGCGAGTGGCAGGCCGCTTGTTCCTGAGGAGGCAGGTGGGGATTGTGACTCTGGTCACCCGGAAGCCACGGAGGCTGGGGAGAAGCAGCCTCATGGGACCCTGCCTTGGGAGAGGGTGGAGGACAGGAGGCCTGGGGTGTCAGAGTCCCATCATCCAATGCGGCAATCTGAGCGCACAGGCCTCGCTCTGTTAGCACTTCATCTCTGCAGCATCCTGAGAGGCATTATGAGCACAGATTGGCTCAGAGGCTTCACTGGGGACACACAGTGGGCCGCAGCTGGGCCAGGTCCCAGTGAGCCACAGGATGGTGAACACAGGTAGGGAGAAGGCAAGCTGCAAGTCTACCACCTCCACCTCCTGCCCACCCGACCCATCTCCCAGCTCCGGATCACTGAGGCTGAAGCTGAACAGCCCTTCAGGCCAGGTCAAACTAGAAATCACCTCATTGACCTTAACCACGTCCACAGCTCACAGTAGCCACGGTCCCAGCCAGATCACCCCACATCCCAGAGGTGGAAGAGACAAGTGTGGCCCTGTAATCCGGACCCGGGTCTGTTAATAGCTCTTATCAACTACCTAACCGCTCTGGGCCTCCGCGTCCTCCCCTACGAAACTAAGATAAGATTATTCTCCATAGCTTGCCATGGCGCTTAGATGAGACAATGGAGAAAATCAGGTTTGAGTTTGGACAGAAACTTGGCCTTCGTTGTTAGGACGGCTGCCCACCCTGGGCTTCTGCAGAGAGCTCATCTGCTGGCTGGCACTACACATATATAGGCACATGCCCTTACATCCATGTATATATGCATTCACAGACATATGTGCATATTCATGCGTGCACACACACACACACACACATATGCATGCAGACACAAGTTCCTGCTTGCGTTCACACCCACACAGATTGTACACACACATGGGCACATGCTCTTACATTCACGCACATATGCATCACAGATATATGTGCATAGTCATACACACACACACACACACACACACATGCATGCAAACGTGAGTTCCTGCTTGCACTCACACCCACTCAGGTTGCACACTTGCATGCTCACTTGCACCATTCATGCATGTTCACATAGGCACGTTCTCCACATTTGCACTGATGGCCTACCACATATCTAGAGACAACCACCCACCCCTGCAGGCTTCGGTTCCATGGCACCCCTTGCCCTCTGCCAGTCCCCCAATGTGTGGCACCCCACCCGCCCTGCCCTCTCCAGTTGACAGCCCTCAGCCCATGCAGAGTACTCCCAACTATGGAGCCGGTAGAAGAGGCTGACCACTCACTTCATGGGTCATCTCCAGGGAGGCAGAACGACAGTATCAGTGTCCTGCAAATGGCCCTCCCTCCCCATCCCTGCCGTTACACAATCCCCACAAACTAGAGGGCACAGTGGGCCCTGAGTTTGGGTCTTCCAAACTCATGATTGTTGAAGCATGGGGTAGTCTAACAATGGCATGGAGCTGGTGCTGGGAGACCAGGCATCAGGAAAGTTCTGCCTTGTTCCCCATGGGTGATTCAGAACCCAGAGAAGGCCCTGAATTGACCCCAGGCCTCAGTTTCCCCGTGGCCACTGGGTGGATGTACTATGACCTTTCGGGTGCCCTTTGAGGGCGAAAGGATGGGAACTACACCGCTGGGCTAGGAAGAGACGCAGCTCCGGCAAGCGTGAAGCTGTTCATATTACTGATGATAATCTAAAGCGATGACTGTGAACATTTCTGTGAGAGCTGAGCACACGGAGAAACACCGCATTCTATGGTAGCGGTTGTGATGTGTGGACGGAAAGTGGCCGGGAGGGCCCCTGTGACATGTCACGGTGACACCGTAGCCCACACACCCTCCACGAGGGGGGGGTCTGAGCACAGGCTGACGTGGGAGAACGCAGCCGCGCCTGAAGCAGAAGCAGCCGCTGCCCACAGCCCCCAGGCCGGGTTCCAAACTGCGCTCTTGGGTTTGCAACTGAGACACGATCCGCACACCGCGTAATTCACCCTGTTGAAGTGCACGGCCCAGAGACTGTTTCGCGCATTCAATCATCACTGTGTAATCTAAGAATACTTTTACCACCCCAAAAGAAACCCAGCGCATATGAGCAGGTATCCCCGCCCCCTCCCTTGCGCCAAGATCCCGCAAGGCCCCCCACCACAGAGCTATATGATGTCTCCACAGGGGAATGAATCTCTTTTGGACGTGCTTATTTTTTTTGACTGCCAATTTAGTTTCAGTTAAAAAAAAAAAAAAAAACTATAAAAACAATAAAAGCATCTTTCATATTGTATTAATTTCTTAGCTTGAATCTTTTTTAATTAAAAACAAAAGTTAACTCACTATTGTTGAGGTGGGGGGGAGACACATGCCGTGGCCTATGTGTGGAGTCGAAGGGCAACTTGGTGGATTGAGTTTCGCCTTCTACCTTTGCATGGTTCCAGGGATGAAGCCGCGGGCATTCAGCTTGCGTGGTAAGGGCCTTTGCCTGTGGGGCCAGCTTGCGGTCTCTTAATTTGAATATTTGTTTCGTTTTATTTTGAGATAGGGTCTCACTCTGGACCTCTGGCTAGCCTGGAATTGGCTGGAGACCAGACTGGCCTCGAATTCACAGAGATTTCTCTTCTTCTGCCTTCCGGGTGTTGGGATAAAAGTTGTGTATCAGTACACCCGGCCTTGAATTTTTAGGTTTAATCTGTTTAGTGGTTCGTGTGTGTGTGTGTGTGTACACGCACATGTTTATATTTATATTACATATATTTAATACTTATTTACGAATAATGTGTGTATACACACGTGTGGTGTGTGTGTACATGCACGTGTTTATATGTATACACACATATATTTAATATTTATTTATGTACATGTGTGTGTAGGCCAGGGATCTTTGTCACAGTCTTTCTCAGCCACTGAACCTTATTTACTTGTCTGCCGTTTGCTTTTGAGACAGCGTACCGAGGTGAACAGAAATTCCGCTGGGTTAAGTGTCCAGCTCCAAGGATCTGTTGCAACTACTACTTCTGTGCTTCCATTACGGGCACACCTGCGACACTGGCTTCTATATGGGTTTTCGGGGGGCAAGCCTGGGTCCTCTTGCTTGCCTGGCAAACACATTTCCCACCAAGGTGTCTCCCCAGCCTCTGGGACTCTAATTTTCTTTTCTTTTTTTAAATGATTTTTTTAAAAAATTTTATTTTACGTACATTGGTGTCCTGCCTTCATGTATGTCTGTGTGAGGGTGTCGGGTCCCCTGGAACTGGAGTTACGGACAGTTGTGAGCTGCCACGTGGGTGCTGGGAATTGAATCCGGGTCCTCTGGAAGAGCAGCCAGTGCTTTTAACCTAGGATCCATCTCTCTAGTCCCGGGGATCTAATTTTCAAACTGCCTCGGCTTCATAGAACCATTTCAAGAACAAATGGTAGACACCTTGTTTAGGGACTCTGCTTAAGTACCATTATAATGGGGATATGGGGCCCATATGGTGGACTATGGAAATGGTTGCCCACTCCTCCTAGCCCAGTGATTTCAACGCTTCTTCTATCAAGAGACAGTCTGTTTCTAACCATCTAACAAGGCTTGCCCATGTGACTTGAGTCAACGCAAGGTTAGGAAACAATGTAGAGACTTGCAGAACGCTTGCACTCTGGGGCCCCACCTTCCCTTGCTACTGCTGGTGGCCAAGGGACAGACATCCCGTGTATAATCCCAGATTTGCTTGTTGGGGTCAGTCAGGGCCCTGTCATGACTCAGCAGACTGCCAATACACTCTCCACACTTCTTAGACCAACGAGCTCCCGACAGACCCACCAGCCACCAGGGATCGCCTGTTTGGGTTCGGGTGACCAGCAGAAGAACCAACCATTCGACTGAGCCCAGCTACGATGATGGTCACAGAACCGTGACCCCGTAACAACTGTTGCCTCTAGCCATTATAGTCTAGGACAGCGTTTCCCGCGGCAAGAGCTGACTGAGGCCTTCTGCAAAAAATGACTTTTCTTTAGGCGCCATCTGCTCCCATAAGAAACTCTAACAGTAGTTGTTCCTGGTGGGATGGGAGCGTGTACTATATTCCCCTTTAGACCTTCTGAAATGTGGGCTCTGGAACGGTTCACTCGTTGGGCATAAAGGATTGTCTGCCTTCATCTGAGTCTGTGGGGGTCCCCCCTGCTCTGGGACCCGCCCTAACAGTCCCCACCCACCCAACCCCCACTAAGCGCGCACACACATAGCACTCACCAATGCGCCGGGGCGCCTTCTCTAGCAACTCGATCTGAACGTGCCTGGCACCCGCCGGAATCTGCACCTGCTGGAGAGCCGCTGCCACCCGGGATGGGGCATCCAGAAAAGCAGAGAGAGCCCTGAGAGGGTGGCTCCCTGCTCAGCACCCCCCACCACCTCGCAACACACCTCAGGCACACAAGAACTTCTGAAGGTGGGGAATCCTCCCTCCGAGGACCGGAGGGCGCAGGAGATGCAGTGGCGCCAAGTGCCCGCTAGAGGGCACTCCCACGAGCACGGATGGCCGCACGTGGGAGATGCCTTAATTTCCCATTCTTGGCCTCTTCTCACTCCCGCTTTCTAGCCTTTCTCACTCCTTTGACCTCATTTCCTCCCCTCCTCTCCTTCCTAAGCGACGGTCGGGATTTAGGTGAATTCAGCCATGAAGCCCCTACACGACTCTCTTGGGCCGATCCGGAGCTTGGAAGCAAGCCTCTCTCTGCTTCAAAGAGTGAGGGACAGAACCACACTACCGTCCTGAGAACCATCAAGGTGGGCTGACTGGCTCTCCTCTTTAGCAAGTTTTGTAAGATCAGAGGTGGAAATGAAAGCACTTGAGGCTCCAGAAATTCAAAGCAGAAAATGTCCCAGACCTTGTTTTTAAAATAAGTATATTTTTAAATAAAATATTAAAATAAGAATGACCAGTCCAGTTATGGCTATAATGCCTGACCCCTCAACAAAAGTCCAAGGGTCAAAGAGATGGCTGGGCACAGACCCTCTCATGTTATTTAACCAATTTTAGCTCCTAGGCTCTGAGAGCATGCTAGCATACCAGGAGGAGAGGCAACCAGCCAGCCACAGACAGCCAGGGAATGCCTACAGTTAGGCTCCAGGATCCTCTCCTCCCCATCACTGGTCAAGGAGAACCCCCCCACCCCCACATACACCCACACCCACACACACACATCCTCAGCCACACTCACCTGCTTGCTTGGAGGCCTTCCCCAGCGTCCCCTTCACGGTCCTGCAGTGGGAGTTATCCCCACCGCAGACCCCACACTTGTCATCCGTCTTCATGGATCCCATCTCTTTGTCGCAACCAAAGGGCTGGAGGCGGAGGTAAAGTCAGGAGAGGGAGGCTCCCTACCTCCACCTCCTGGGGCCCCTGGCTCCCTCCTGAGACTCCTGGCCCTGGTCAAAGTGGGGGGGGGGGGGGACCCTGGCACATGAGAACTCCCCCAAATGCACCCTGTGACCTGGGTGAAGTCCTAACGTGGTAACTAATGACGTTCAAATTACCAATCCGCTCTAATGGTGCCACCCTGGGTGGCCTTAGGTGTGGCCGGTGAGCCACGCCCATCATCCCAGGAATCAAGAGGTGGCAAGGCAGCCCTCCAGACCCCGTGCGCCTGGAGTGTAAGCAGCTCGCAGAGGTACCCACCACACACTCGCCCCGCGCGCAGACGCTGTAAGGGTCCCGGTAGCTGCAGCGTGTTCCGTCGTGGACCACTTGGTTCATGAACACCACATCTCCGGTGTCCGCAGACTGGCAAATGAGCTCACACTTCTGGGCATCTGAGAGGAGAGAGACACTCCTAAGCCCCTCCACCGGGTTGACAGAAAGCGGGATGGTCCAGGATGCCATCAGCGTGCAGTCTAGGCAAGAAATCTGAAGCCGGCTCTGGGAGAGTGGTAGGAGCTGTCTGGAGGGCGGGTTTAAGAGCACTACGGTGGCATTTGTGGACTGGTCTTGTGACTCGGGGCAAACGTCTCCAACCTTTCTGAGCCTTCGTTCCCTGGTTTTCACGATCCCTGATCCCTGATCAGTACACTGCGGGATCAGTTTACTGAGAACAATCTACCGACACACTATCAACAAGAAGCCAACACTTAGAGCTGGAGAGACAGCTCTGTGGTTAAGAACATTTGCTGTTCTTCCAGCAGACCTGAGTTCAAGTCCCAGGACTCAGGATGGGCCGCTAACAACCAACTGTAACTCCAGCTCCAGGGGATCTGACACCTTCTGGCCTCCGTGAGTACCTGGACTCACATTCTCTCTCAGGAGCATGTGCGTACACACACACGCGCAATTAAAAAATATATATGCATGCCAACCTAGCAGATGCTCACTGGGTACTGGATCCTTCCAAAGCCCCTTCACATCTCTGAGAAACAACAGTAAATGCTTGTCATGATGACTTAATCTAATTTCGACATCCCAGTAAGGCAGGTTAGGGCTAGGGCTAGGGGCTAGGGCTAGGGCTAGGGGTAGGGTAGGGCTAGGGTAGGGGTAGGGGTAGGGCTAGGGTTAGGGCTAGGGGTAGGGTTAGGGCTAGGGCTAGGGCTAGGGCTAGGGCTAGGGGTAGGGCTAGGGCTAGGAGCTAGGGGTAGGGTTAGGGCTAGAGGTAGGGGGGTAGGGTTAGGGCTAGGGCTAGGGTTAGGGCTAGGGGGGTAGGGCTAGGGCTAGGGTTAGGGCTAGGAGTAGGGGTAGGGTTAGGGCTAGGGGTAGGGCTAGGGGTAGGGGGGTAGGGGTAGGGTCAGGGTATACTTAACTCTTTTTTTAGGGTTAGGGTTAGGGTCAGGGTACTCTTTTTTTAGTGTCCAAATGATCTTAAGTGGGATTACTTACATGAACACTGGTGAGGGGTGACTTAGAGAATCATGGGTTACTTAACAGTTGCCTGCCTCCCTCTCTCTCTCTCTCTCTCTCTCTTTCTCTCCCCCTCCCCTCCTCCCTCCACCTTCCTCTCTATCTGCTAGAAGACAACCTTATCATCTGCTCAGGAGACACCACTTTGGGTATGTATGTATGTATGTGTGTGTGTATGTTGTATGCACATGCATACATATATACGCATGTGGAGGCCACAGATGAACATCTTGTGTCTTCCTCAGTACTGGCCGTCTAGCTTTTGAGACCGAGTCTCTCACTGAACCCGGAGTTCACTGATTTGGCTGGGGTCAGTCTGTCCCTGTCCATGCCCACCAGTCCTGGGGTTACAGATGTGTGCCACTGTGCTCAGCCTTTATGTGGGTCCTGGGGACCCAACCTCGTGATTATGCAGTGAGCACTTTATTGACTGATTACCTTCCTGCTTCCTACTTTGTGTTTTGAGACAGGCTCCCTCATGGAATCTAAATACGACATTCACTTGAGGCTGGCTGGCTAGCAAACATAGGGATCCGGCTTTCTCTTCCTCTCTAGTGTTGGGGTTCTAAGCATGTGCCACTGTGCCCAGATTTATCTTCATAAAATTTTAAGGATTTAAGTTTTGTATGTGTATGGGTATTTTGCCTGTACATGTCTGTGCATCGTGTGTGTACACTGCCCGTCAAGGCCAGAAGAGGGCATCAGATCCTCTGGAATTGGACTTAAAATGTTACCCACCATGTGGGTGCTGAGAATTAAACCCAAGACCTCCGGAAGGCCAGTCAGTGCTTTTAACACCTATCTGAGCCATCTATCAAGCTCCAGGCAGGGGACCAACAGAAGTCCACACAAACATCACCTAAGCTACCTTCCCAGCACCTTCTCCCCCCTCTGAGTGGTACGGGAATCAAACCCAGGCTCTCAGGCATGCCAGGCAAGTGCTCTACCACTGAGCCACACCCCAGCCCACGTTCTAATGTCGCAGAGGAAGCCCGGTGGCCCAGAAGCTAAGTAACTCGCTTCAGGCCACACGTGGAGTAGCTCAGCCAAGCCTCTAACCACAAAGTCACTTGGGTCTTGCTTTGGCGCTGCAGTCTAGCTGGGCACACCAGTAGGAGGACTGTATGTCTCCAAACGAAATGCTCCCTTCTCTCTCTCCCGGCTGATAATGTCCAAAAAAGGAAGTTGTAGAGAACATATAAACACTCACTGTGTTTCTTAGAAAAAGTGTGGTTGGGGGCTTAGCTGACTTCCTGGAATTAGTCTAAAAGTCCCGGGGAAAGCTAAGGCCCAGCTGTCCCTTGACCTTGCCTGCCAAGGCCTCTGTGCTCATTTGCCTTCCCAGTGGACCTGCAAGGCATTCAAAGCCAGCCCTTCCTGATGCCCGTCCTAAGGAGCCTGTCGCCATGTTCCCGAGACACCGGTCACTTCCTGCTTCCCCCCCCACAGGACTGCAGTTTGGAGCCACAACATCTAAGAGCCCTTGAGAGTCCCTGCTTGGGGGTCAGATTCCTGACGGGGTCTGGGGCCGGATGCTTTACCTCCAGATGAGAAGCAGGGTCCTTCCAGTGGACCCAGCAGGTGTCTGGGCAGCTGACAGCCGCAAAGGAGCCGTAAGCTCCCCAGAGGGCGAGGACTCCAGGCAGAAGGGGGCTCCTGCCCTCTCTTGCAAGGGCACAGCTAAAAAGTCTGGCACTGGCAAGACTCTGAAGTCCCTTGCAACCTGAGGAATCTGCATAAGCCCCAGCTAAGGAGCTCGGGGTGCTGAGGTCAACCTAGGCTTCAGAAGACACAGGGGCTGCCTGGGCTCCAACAGGTGGGAACCACAGCTCCGGCAAAGCCCTCCCAGCCTCGGGCATGAAGAGCCAGTCATCTTGGCCATTCCCAGCATAAAGCACGAGCTCTTACTGACTGGGCATTGGCTTCAGTGTGGTCCCCATATCAGACCCTCCCAGTGCCGAGGCCTGTATCTATCCCAGGGCAGCCTGAGTGTGTGTGCGTGTGGGGGGGCAACATGAGGCTCTCCCAGGTGCCTACCTGCCTCCCTTTCAGCAACTGCTAAATGGATGCCTTACCCATGAAACCTAGAAGCCCGGCCTGTGGTAGCTTGAAGCTCCTCTGGACACACACTACACCCCTGGGGGGGGGAGGAAATGGGGGTGGCGCACATTGAGCTTCCCCCAGGACTAAGCCTTTGCTCTCCTCTCTCTCTCTCTCTCTCTCTCCTTCTTGTTTATTAGACAAAGTCTCACTACGCAGCCCTAGATGGTTTAGAACTTGCTACGTATACCAGACAGTGAACTCACAGAGATCTGCTCGCCTCAGCCTGCTGGGTGCTAAGATTAAAGGCCGCCCACAGCTGGCTAGCTTTTTCTTAAGTGCTCTCTGTAGTCTCTCTTCTAGGGAAAATGCCTTCTTATGCAGGTAAGGATAGTTGTCTGAAAGGCACTCTCCCTCCACCCCAGATCCGTGATCAGCTATCTGCGCACCTGGAGAGCCCCACCCCCGCCCCGCCCCGCCCCGCCCCGCCCCGCCCCGGAAGCTGCTAGCCTTACAAGCATCCAAACCAGGGCTGCCCGAAGGACTTGCGCAAGCCTGCCCACCGGCTCCCTGTGGCACCCCACACCTTTGCGCCTCAACAGGCAGGAGAGCAGGCGCGAGCAGGACGTGGGCAGAACGGGGCTACTCACCGTCGTCGGGTTCATAGGGCAGCCAGCTGTGCTTGGCGTTCTCGTGGGTATAATAGGAGTCGCGCTTGGCACACTGCTGGGCCCGGAAGTCCTCGTAGGGTCCAGGACAGTCCTCGCTGTTGCAGATCTGGTACTCAAACACGGGTCCTGTGCACGGGCGGCCCCCGTAGGCTGGACTGCGGCAGCAGAGAGACCAGGTGATCTGACTAGCTTGGAGGAGGGGAGCTTCCTATGTGAGACCCGGGACAGCTCGGTCCTACAGTCCTGGCAGGAGCCCTTCAGGGACTTAACCCAGTAGTGAGTGACCAGCAGTGTTGGGGCCCTCTGAACGCAGGGCTTTCTGAACCCCCTCTTTCTCCCCTCTCCCCCCTAAGTCAGGGTCTCATACATTCCCGGCTGCCCTTAGAGTATGTAGGTGAGGATGGCTTTGAACTTGGAATACTCGAGCCTCCACCTCCTGACTGTTGGGAATCACAGGTATCCGCCACCATACCCAATGCAGACGATGCTGGGGATTGAACCCGTGCTGCACACCAGACGAGCACTCTTCCAGCCTCCCCAGAACCCTCTTCCTCCGTGACTATTTCACCTGCATGACTATCTCCCTGTGTGGGGGTGGGGTTGGAGGCCAGGGACAGAATGACAGACAGACCCAGGGACTAGCTTAGCCCTCTCCGCAGTCGGTCAACAGTCTTGCTTATCCTTGAATTCCTCCGGTCCTTACTGCAGACTGCGTGTAGGCGCTCAGTCAAGGACAGGGAGTTCTCACGCCTCACTTCCGTTCCATAGCATAATAAGCTAAGGGGCGGCCAAAGACGCTTGGGCTTGGAAGCAGAAGAGCTGACATCCAAGTCCTGACTTTGTTGCCTTTGCTGGGCCTTGATGTCCCCTTAAAAAGTGGGACCATCCTAACTCGCCTCCTGCCGTGACAGACAGCCGAGTAGAGCAGCAGACACTCTTCTCCATTGGGTGAAGAGGCTTAGATAAGACTCTTAATACAGAGGCAGGCAAGATGGCTCACTCTTGCCGGTTCAGTTCCCAGCATCCACACAGTGGCTCACAACTGTCTGTAACTCTAATCCCCAGAGATCCGATGCCCTCTTCTGGCCTCTTCAGGTACTGCAAACACAGTGCACATACATACTCGCAGGTAAAAAATATTTTTAGAAAGACTATTAAGCTGGGTGAAGCGGCACACATCTTTAATCCCCAGCGCTTAGGAGGCAGAGGCAGGCAGACCTCCATGAATTAAAGGCCAGCCTGGTCTACAGCGTGGGTTCTAGGTAGCAGCCAAAGCTACTTAGTGAGACCCTCTATCAAATAAAACAAAAAAACGATCACTATAAAGTATCCAAGTATAGAAGGTAAAAGTGCCCTTGCTCAGAGACACCGGGAGAGCTCTCCAGGCTAGTCACTCGAGCACATAGATTCCAGCACACAGTGCTCAGAATAAGAGCAGCTGTCGCCTCTGGAATGCTTTATTAACGCTCCAGTGCTGGGCACACATACCATTCCATTTAAGCCTCATAAAACAAAATGGCCACTATCACGGGAAACTTAAGTGGAAACTCAGATCAGGGGGCGAACTTGCTAGCAAACGCAAGGCGCTTTATCAGAATAGGCAACACCACGTCTTCCTACCACCTCGGCTTTTGCGTCTCCGACAGAGGAAAATTTCAAGGCAGTCCATGTTGACTGCCATTCATAAAAGGTCAGCATAGGTAACAAAGACACTGCTTGCTCTGGTGGTCACGAGCCACCAATCCCTGCAGGTAAACAGGACACCACCAATAACCATGATTTCTTTCTTTTTTTCCCTTTCTGAATGTGCAGAAGTGTGTGTTATACATATGCGTATACGTGGTCTCACAGGTGGATGGATGACAGGTGGATGATGTGTGTGCGTTGTGTGGCAGCCAAAAGTCGACACTGCGTGTCCAGGGTATCCGCCCCAATTTCCACTTTATCCATCGAGGCAGGGTCTCATGTTGAACCTGGAGCTTGCTGACTCTGGCTAGTCTAGTCCTCCAAGCTAGCTTACCCTAAGGAATCCTGCAACCCCATCTCCCAAGTGCTGGGATCCTAAGCAGCCAGCATACCTGCCCAATGTTTATGTAGGTTTGAGGGAACCCAAATCCCAGTCTAGCTTCTAAGGGTGCTGGATCCACCGTGGCTCTGTGACCTGATGTCATTATACCACTTTGGGCAAGGAGGGCCTGGGCCAGGTCCTGTGGGAGTCTCTGGGCCAGTGGACTCAGGGTGGCTTCCACCGGCTCCCCTGTTCCTTGTTAGGGTATCCTGACAAGCAGCTTCACCCAGGGAGATGAGGACTGTGGGGACCTGGGGCTCGGACATTCTACGCCCATGAAGTAGGGGAGAGGATCCTACCAAGATGACAAGAAGGGGCAGACAAACGTCTCTCCAGAACACCGAGGTGGAGAGCGGAGGCACTGCTGTTAGAAAGAGGAAACCGAAGGAAGAGGTTTGCGTTTGTGGCAGGAAACAAACTTGAAGACGATGTGTAGCACACCGAAATGAGCGTTTACTCAGTTTGACCAAAGGATCGGGGTGTCAGAAGGTCTTGAGTACCCAGCAGAGTCCTGGGCCACCCGGGTTCTCTGGGGGTTCCCCTGCATGTGACTACTCAAGATGCTAACTCAAGCTTGTTTCTGGAAGTTGGCCCCAACGGCTTGCTAGCAAACGCCCAGGTAGGAGAGACCAGCCTTGCTCCGACATTCTGGGTCCTTAGCAAGGAAACATGTGACTGTTTATAGGGGTCACTCTCCTACACCCTTCCCACCCGCCACCTTCCCCTCTGAGTGTCTCTCTTCCAGGTGGATGGGAGTCCCCTGCCCTGTCCACCTCGATTCAGGACATTGCACTCACGGAGGGTTGTCGCAGCTCCGGCTTCGGGACCGTACGCCACCTCCGCAGGACCGAGAGCAGGAACCAAACCTGCTCCAGGAACTCCAGCCTCCGTCCTGGCCGTAAGTCCGTTCCGGCGACTTCCAGATACAGTGACCTTTGAAGCACCACTGGGGCGGAGCAGAGGGCATACGGTCACCCCTGGGCCACCACAGTGAAGCCAGTATCGAGGGTGCTCCTTGGGGCACACAACGTAACTGAAGGGAACCAGGACAAGCCCAGAGAGAGGCAGCCATTAAGAGACTAGCCTGGGGTATGCACTGGACAGGATCCCAGCCCTACCGGAATATGGTAGCCGAGCTACCTCAGAGCGCAGCCACCCGTCTCCGGGGCAATGCTCCTAACAGGACAACAGTCAGCAAAACACACAGCTTCCCAGAAATAGCAAACATTACTTAGTACAATCCCTGACCACAGTACATGGGCCACTATCTCATGCTGCGTCCCGTCTGCTGGGGGTGGGGATGAGAGGGAAGGAAAGTCCACTGTCTCACGCTGTCTGAAGCTGACCATTGCTCTGTACTCTGAAGTGCCTCCCAGGGACCATAAACATATATATACACGAGCCGAGTCTGTGGCCTGTAGCCAAGGGATGGACGGATGCATGGAATCTAAAAGGCCTGGGTTTAAATCCCAGCTCAGCCGTTACGAGATGTGTGTGGCCGCTTCGCTTTGCTGGGCCTCAGTTTACTTGTCTGTTAAACTGTCCTAAGAACTAAAGGCACAGGGCCGGGTGCTCAGAGAAGGCCCGTGGTGACCTATGGTGACTCTCTTCCCTTTTACCGCAGGGTACTGGGAAAAACACAGCAAAGTTTTCTGGGGCTGCTTCTCTTCTTTGAGCTCCCTAGTAGGACTTACAAAACCCAGACACCTGGGCTTCCCATCCCCCCAACTCCACCCCTGTCCATCTTTAGGGTCCCGAGATATTTAGAGTGAGGTGTGATTTATACACCACAGGAGTGTACATTTTGAGTGCACAGTTCAAACATCTTCATAATTCAGAGGTGCATATCCTTCACCACAGTTGAACCTTGGAAAGTTTTCACCACCACCCCCAAAACTCCTCTGTACCCCTCTGGGGGTCACCTCCTAATCCAGGGGTGGGATTATTAAAGCTCCCCACCCCAGAAGATTTCAAAGAGAAACCAAGATGGAGACCCATTGTCTAACTCTGCATGCAGGACTGAGACTGGGGAGGATCTGGAACCCTAATTAGGGCTGCTTAGGGCTGTCGGACAGGCCGGGGAGTCTTCTGCATCGCGCAGGCCCAAGGAAGCGGACCCACCTGGGAACACATGGAGGGCAGGTTGCAGAGAGGAGGGAGCATGTGGAAGGCAGGGAAGAGGCAGCCGGGGAGCAGGGGAGGGGGTGGGGCAGCTGGAGTGTTCCCTTTACCCCTCTCTGTGGCCCTGACCCTTCCTGTAACCCATCTGGACTGCACTCTCGTCTGTGCGACACGAGGAAGCGAGCCCATGGTAGCTCAAGTGACCACGCTAAACCAGGCTGACTGCAGAGGCTGAGAGTACCGAATAGGAGGAGAGGTGATGCGCGTGGGGGGGGTCACGAGAAGACCCTAGGCACATGTACCATCCATGACACACGGGAGCAGGGCGAGAGGCACCCACGCCAGCCATGGATGCGCTACACCCCAGGAGGTCCCTTCCCCCCGCAGCACCCCCACAGGTACCTTGCCTGGTGCACACTCCGTCCCATCCAGCGGAGGCCCCTTCTTGGTCTTGCAGAAGTACGGGTTGTCGGGGTGGCTGCACCACAGTTGCTGGCAGGGCTCGAAGGTCCTGAACTGTGGGGCAGGGGGATGGGGTAGGTAGTACAAGAGAGAAAGCAAGGCAAAGTGGATGCTGGGACCCCAGATGTGTGGCCCGAACCTCGTGCACCCTCAAACCCGGGTCCATCCTAAATGCCAGCGGCTCCGGGGCCCTCTCCTGGGGTCCGAGAAGGCGCCGTGTGCAGTGCACATTCTCTGTCTCCCGTGACCTTTACAGAAGTCACTTGGGGTCTCCACGGTTGTCTGGGACCACGATGCCCCTATCCTTATCTTGAGGGGGCCCACATGAAGTCGAGACTCCCCAATCTTCTAATATGGACACCCAGTGAGGTCAGAGGTCAGTCACCTCATGCTCCAGACTGAGCATGAGTGCCATTACTACCTTCTCAGTGTCTCGCCCAAGGCAGGCAGGCATCCCACAAATACAGCCCGTGGGCACGTAAGTCCTCACTCTGATGCTCAGCCCCAAAGCAGCATTGAGGCAAACCACATGTCCCACAGTGTGGCCTAAAGACCGGGAAAGGTAGCCAGCCACATGAGGGCTCTATGCTACCAAACGGGGCATCCTATCCTACAGGGGGTGTGGGGGTGTTCATTCTCTGAGTGGAAGTGCAGAGCACTAGGGTCATCAAAGTCTATTCTTTAGACGACACTACTCTGAGATGCCCCACCCCCCCCTTGTGCGAGCCTCTTCAGGGTAGATCAAGCTGACCTCCAACCTTGAGGGTCACTCCCTGCCTTGTCCTGAAGGGTAGGGGCGGGGCTGTGTTCTCTGGCATCTAACCTCCAGCAGGAGGATGGAGACATGGGGACGATTCTGGGGAGAGGTAACTTCCAGATACAGGGTTAAGGAGGCAAACCACCATGCCGCACCACCACGGGTCGAGAGGTGCGAACTCTCCTTGCACCAGGCCGGGCCCCTGGTCTGACACCCGGACTACCTCTCAGGTAAACTCGTCCTCAAGGGACCAGACAGCCAAGGTACCAACGATTACTTGCCCTCCCTGCCCTACTCCTATCTTCTCCAGGTCTCAGGCCTCTATGCGCACGCGCAGGAGGCTTGCGGGCGGGACTGGATAGTCTGCACCCTGTCCTGCCCTGTGTGGCTGCAACCTAGCCCGCAAGTCCATCGGTAGGGCCCACTGCCCATAGGGTGAAAGGTATCCGGTGAAAGACCAGCCCTGGGCCGCACGAGCCTGGCACCCGGCCTACTCACGGCCAAGCAGGTGTGGTACCCAGTGCCAAAGTCGAAACGGCATTGCTCGTCCATGGAGTAGTCGATGCCCGGAAGTTCAGGAGGCTGGGGCCAGGTGCGCTCAAACGGGTCGTCAAGGAGACAGTCGTAGGAACTGCAGGGGGAGGGGCAGGAGAAGTGAGCCAGCCCGGGGCTAGAAACCCCCAAGCCTTCCCCTCCCGGGTTGCGACTATGAAGGAGCAAGGAAGGGCTACAGGGATCTGTGCCCACTGCCCTGGGCCCCGGCTGTCTCTTCCTCGGTGACTGTCTGGCGGGAGGATTCTACTTACGGCCAAGGGCAAGGACGCCAAGGCCTGGCTAAAGAACTCAGGGTGGTTCAAGATGACCTCCGGATTCAAGGGTCAGCCTGCCCCTGTCTTGGAGGGTAGGGCCAGGGTTATGCTCCTGGTGACTGTGGTCTCATGGACACAGCCGATAGCTGGATTGGGGTGTTGGGTTCTGCCCGCACAAGAGGGATGCCCTATGGGTGAGATCTGGAGTGGACTTATGAACAATTTGAGGGCGGGTTGCCGTAGTCAGTCATCCATCATGAAGGAGGGAGGCTGGGTAGGCAGCGCTGGCCAGCTGCTATGGGAGGTCGGTGGCGAGTCTCCCTGTCTCTACCTGCTTGGACCGGGTACTCCTGTGCCCTCCCCGAAGCCCTGTCTCTGGGACCCTGGGGAGCTGAAGCTACCCTAGCTCCATCTGCAGCATAGACTTAATGAACCCAGATTCCCAGGCCCCACCTGTAGGGACTTCTAATTAGCACCCAGGTAAGACAGAGGGGCCTGGGAATTTAATAGATTTTAATAGTACTTCCATGTTTTCGGTACCTGGGCACACTGAGACTGGAGGGTTCACTAGCCCTCCTTGGGGTGCTAGTGTGGGGGGTGTTTCAGGCCAGGTGAGGGCATGGGGGCTAGAAGAGACAGAGAAAGACCAGCCCCGGCAGGTGAGGGCAGGACAGAGTCCAGGCCGTGGAACCTCGGCTCACCTCCCCCCATCCCAGCCCGGCGTGGAGCGCCTTACGGGAGGTAGCGGCTGAGCTCCAGCTTGCTGCAGCGGGACCAGTGGAAGCGGTGAAAAGCGGCCTGCACCAGGGGCGCCATGACGCTGCCCAGGCTGGTCTCGCCGTCACAGCCGTTCCCCTGGCCGTCGTGTTCCATGCCGAGCCTAGAGGGCAGGGGAACAGCCATGCTGTGGGTCCCGACCCTGGGAGGACAGGCAGACAGACCCCAAATAGCAGACTCTGCACTGACCAGAAATTCAGACTGGGCTTGCTAGCCTCAGTTTCCGGGCCGTGTCTCTGCCTCCCTCCCCCATTCTTTCCCCCTGGAGAAACCCCTCCCTCAGCCCCATCCACATCCTCCCAGCTATCTTGAGGATAGCCCCATCTGGGACCCCAATGGCCAGCCACCTTCCTTGTCTCTCTCTTCCCATCATTCCCAGGCCTCCGAAGACACCCAGGCCACGGGCAGGACTGGGGAGGATGTACCCTGTTCCTCCTACAGCATGCACCACGTGGCTGGCACCAAGCAGGGTGTGGCAGCGCACGCCTTTGATCCACCACTTGGGAGGCAGAGGCGGGCAGATCTCTATGAGTTCGAGGCCAGCCTGAGCTACATAGAGAGACCCTGTCTGAAACAAACCCTCCCTCTGCGCAGGCATGCATGAGAGTTTACATTTAAAACTTGGCTCTTTACACTGATATTCAAGACCAAACACCTAACTCCTTCAGCGCTGCCAATGGCTTCTTCAGCCCTTGATCCCTAGACGGATAGGACATAGGCCTCTAAGTTTGACCTTGCATCTCCCCAGGGAGAGGCCTCCACTTAAAGGAGAATGGGAATCTCCTGCCCTTTGCAGCAAGTCAAACCCCGACACACAGAAGATGTTTAAGAAACGCTGAATGAAGCCAGGTGAGGTGACCCATGTCTACAACGCCGGCAGGTGGAGAATCTGAAGCAGGAGGATCCAGAGTTCGAGGACATCCTCAGCTAGTTGGAGTCTAGTTTTGGTTCTGTGTCTCAGAAACGAACACACAGACAACACAGAATAAACCAAACGCCATTGAGGGGGCGAAAGAACGTGTTCTAAACAGCATCTGAGCCCGCAGGACTGGCTGCCAGCCCCACCCAGCTTACTGCCCGTTTATGGTGGGCTCGGGCCAGTCCCTCAGTGGGCACAAGCCAGGGTGAGACGGAACTGGCCTCTGAAGGATGCTGGAGTAAAGAGAGGAGAGAGACCACCCAGACAGCAGGTCCCACCATGACAGGCATTCTTCACCAACCTGACGAAAGCCAGGACCCATGACCCCGCACACAGCCCTGGGCACCGGCTCCTGCCACAGGCAGCTGGTAGATACCACATGTCAACGACAGAACTTGACCTTGGCTTTTTACCCCAGTCCCCTCTGAGCTCGATACTTGGCCCCCAGCCATAGAGCCACTGGCTCACCCACCCTGCCAGTGCTACTTACACATGACCTGTCTCGTGAGCCACCACAAAAGCCGAAGAGAAGCCGTCCTCCTGGCTGAGGGCACAACTTCTCAGGGGGTGGCACATGCCAGTGACAGGCGCATACCCTGTCGGGGAGGAGGAGAGAGGTGACAGGCAGGTGAGGTGGGGTGTGCCGACCAGGGTACCCAGCCTGAACGATGCAGAGACATCCCAGCCCGCGGGTGCTAAAGGTTCCTGGAGAAGAAGAGTTTTCCAGAACCTCTTCCTGGAGGACAAACGTGGGCCTGGCTGCCACCATGCCCCCAGTATTAGGACCTGCTCTCGGCCTATAGTCTCCTGTGTTCTATCAGCAATTCTTCTGAACAAGGGGAACTTCTGGGTGAGACCCAAGACTGTACATATTCTATTTCAGTGACTCAGTCAACAAACAAGCAAGCTCAGAACACTTATCTTTGTGGAGGTCAGGGATGGGTACTGTGTGGGATACTGTGGGGAACCAGGGTTTGAGATCAGCCTGGACAACATAGACAAGCCTTAACAGCAGCAAGGGAGAAGGGGAGGGGCAGAGGAGGAGAGGGAGACACACAGGGAAGGGGAGGAGACAGAGAGAGAAAGGGGGGGAGACGGAGGGAGGAGGAGGAGAAGGAGGAAGAGGAGAAGAAGAAGAAGGAGGAGGAGGAGGAGGAGAAGAAGAAGAAAGAAGGGGAAGAAGAAGGGGAAGAAGAAGAGGAAGAAGAAGATGCAGCTCCTTCCTGGAAAGGCAGAGAATAAGATCTCACCCCTGCTCCCACCACCCCATCATTAAGGAGGATCTGATCCAGCAGGGAGATGAGGGCTGAGTACAGGTGAGCCTGAAAGCCACCCTTCTAGGACCAGGAGTTCTAGGAAGAGAAGGAAAGGGGGGGAACGGTCCCCCTGAAGGTCTGATGGGGAAAGAGACCAAGGGAGTAACTTCCGAGGGCCACTAAGCTGAAGCTGGGGGACAGACATAACAGCTCCCCAGGGTCCGGGGAGACAGACAGAGGTGAAGACGGGCCACATGGAAACAGAGCAGGCAGCGAGGCTGTCGGCAAGCCCTGCTGTGTGCAAGGCCTGTGAGCTAAGGTCTGCCTTCGGGAGCGCCTCTGAGGCTGTGGCTTAGTGGTTAAGCTCATGTTGAGCTTGCAAGGGACGGTGCAGTCCACCCCAAATAAACAACCAAAACAGACCCCGATTGCAGCAGGAGTGCAGGTCGGGATGATGGCAGTGTGGACAGGAAGGGCTCCTCACCTGGGCCTGCAGTGGCTAGAGAGTGCTCCTTGACCTACGGTCGTGCTGACTCCACCTTGTATTTTGACAGGATTTGGGGAGCACGGTTCAATGGCACGGAGCCTTTCAACCTGTAGCTCTGGGTCAGCGCTCCACGCCATGCCGTTCCACACACGTGTGCATGTCTGAGTCTTGTCCACCTGTGCACATATGTCTGAGAGTCTGAGTGCACCTGTGTGTACGTGTGCGACATCTCTGTGTCTGTGCGTGTGTTTGTCCACATGTGTGTTGGTGAAGTTTATTTCTAATTATGTTTATAATAATTGTTTTGTGAGTTGTTGGAGCAAAGGGTTGCCTAAGCCTTGGCAGTTTGTATTAGCTGCAGGTGTGATCTTTATGTCAATCTGTGATTAAGATGATTGCTTCTTCATGATCTGCACCTGCTCACTGCTCTCTGGCAGAGCCATTGTGGAAAAGCAAAGTTGCTGTGGAGGAATTCCTGGAGACCCTCTCCTGCGGTCTCCGGCAACAAGGAGAGAACACTTCCCTTAGGCCTTGGGTTCCCCCACTTGTAATCGTGACATAGCTTGACCGTTAAAGGGTTGTGGGATCCTCTTGGGACTCCCCACTGTAAAGGGGTCATAGCTCGGCTGCTAAAGGATTGTGGGATGAGACTAGGCTAAAGGTTTCCTTCGTTATGCAAATAGGCCTTTGGATGAGGGGGCAGAGTTTGTGTATCAACAGAACACCTGAGGAGCTTTTGTATCAGCAAAAAACACCTGAGATCAGACCATCTGGGTCCCACTACCCAGAATGGTGTTTGCCATGATGGATGATTCTCTCTGCTGAGGTCTGGCAGGGTTTGCATCTATGAAAGTGTCTCTCCTTGTTTTCTTTGCAGACTGACACAGTAGCATACTGCTACACATGTGTGTCTATACACATGTGGGACCTGGTGGTTCAGACAAGCAGCCCTTGGGTAGGCAGGCTAGCTGACTCATTTCCACCCTTAAACTAGAAAAACACCCCTAAAGTCCTCAATGTGAGACCCAGAGAACCAAAGTGGCCTCAGGTCTGTCTCTTGCCTGTGAAGAGGCATCTTCTTCATCTGTGCCTCAGTTTCCCCATATGGGAACTGTTATTATCCAAGCTGCGTGGGTAGAGATATTTACAGTTGTCAATACTACTCTGTCATGGACTCCCGAACACCCCTCTACCCACTGAGCAGTTGGGAAATGGAGGATAGTGAATACCACATTCTTTTTTTTCTTTTTCCATTTGCAATTTGGGAAAACCCAGAAACCAGAGAGCTCCTGGGTGCGTGGGGCGGTATGGGGCATGGACTTCCTTTTCTGCAGCTCTACAACCTCCCCAAGTCTCACAGCCTGTGACCAGGACCCGGAGTGAGCAGAAGCATGGCTGAAGTCTTGGGTCTTCCTAGGCAGGGTACAGGCAGGACGGAGACAGCAGCCACCCGAGAAAGGTGCTTTCTCTGGGCACAGTCCCTAAGTTCTAAGCTCACCCCACTCTCCATCCAGGTTCTAACCTCCCACTCCCCCATCTTCCCTGGGGTGGGCCCCACAGAGAGCTTTGCTCTCCAGGTCCAGCTTTAAGGGTCTACTTCTGCCCTGCAGGCCGCTCACACCTGGCTGTGGTAAGCACAGGACCTCGCATACCTGAGGGGCCGAAGTTCTGGCGGGTGAGGAAGATGACGTGGTCATGGTGCTCGGTGTGGCTAGGGTCCTGGCGCTGCTGGGAGTGTGCCCAGCGACACACCTGCTCCAGGCTGCGCGCTGGGTTCCCTCGCTCGATCAGGCTCAGGGACTGCGGGGGACCAGGAGGATGCCAACAACGGAAAGGTCAAAGACCCCAGACTCCACAGGAGCTCTCCTTTAGAGGGAGAACACTGAGGCCCTGGGGGACTGCAGTGCCCCTCCTAGCGATCTCCAGCTGTCTCCCCCCGGCTGCTGCTGGCACACGGTCCTACACTGGTGATTTGCAAGCACTGTTGTTACCTGTGCTCGCTAGAGACGCGATGCGCACGGTTTCCAATCTCATCAACCTGCAAGATAGGTTGTGCTGAGCACTGCCCTATACTCTCCCGTCTCCCTATGGCGGCCTGTGAGGGCAGTACGGTTGTCATTCCCGTTAGGGAGAATAAGCACCTGGTGTGAGGCGGCAGAGGTTGGGGTCTCTTAAGTTCAGCAATTACATTCAACAGCAACAGGGTTCACCCCCATCCCTGCCCCACCCCGAGCCTCCTTTCCCCTACGGACTCCTCAAGGAGAGGCTCCTCCCCAAAAACATAGAATCAAGGTTTCCTGTTAGGGAAACCCACGCCCATCGCCTCCCTCCATGCACCAGTTCTGCTGGTCCTAGGGTTCTGATTTTGTACAAATCTCCTGCTTCTCTTCCACCCCGGCTCCGTCCAGTCAGCAGGGCCTCACCTGTCGGTAGCCCACCATGATCAGGCGGACAAGAGCAATATTCACGTGGGCCCCCAGCGATTCGTCGTGGTAAATCTCATCCACCTGCAAGAAGAACACGTGTAAAGGTGGCAGCTCTCCCCAAGGGGGGCCTACTGCACGCTACACGCTGGGCCAGGCTCCAACAGACACTCCTCCATGACGTACCCAACAGGCCTTTTCCTTCCTACGTTAACTAATTTAAGAAACTGAGGCAAAGAGAGGGGATGACTTGCCCAAGGACTCCTGTCTGGTTTTCACATCCCAGACACTGGAATCCCAACTCTGAGCTCTTTCCACAGAGTCCAAGTCTACGGGGGGTGGGGGATGGTTGTGACTTAGTGACTCTTCCAGAGAGGTCACCAGACTCAAGGGTCCCCTCCCCCCCTTGAAGCTCCCTGTGGTAACGTCATTACTCGGTGGTGCCCTCACAGCCCCAGCCCTGGACCCTTCTCCAAGATAAATCCCCAGAAGAGAGGCTGTGTTCAAGGGCTCTTGGATGGGCAGCCACTGCATCACCCCAAAGCTTGTTAGAAACGCGGTCTTCACACCCCGAAACCTCCCTAGTCAGACCTGCATTTGAACACGGTGCCCCGGGGGTTCTTAGACTTATCAAGGGGGAAGAGCTCAGCTCAGAACAATTCTTTCCTCTCACAGGTCCAGCACCTATGAGGCTGAAGCAGTCCCCCACAGACTGCGTCCAGAAACCCAGTCCGAGGCACTCCCCTGGCAGGGAGCCTGGACAGAGAGAGGGATTCGGCTCTGTCTATCCCCAACGATGGAGAGTTCACCCTCTCCTGAGGATAGCCACCTCCTGGTTTAACCCCTTAGACACTACAGGGTTTTTTGTTTTGTTTTGTTTTTTTAGGGGCCTGGGGACCTAAGTAAAAGCAGCATAAAATAGTGCGTGCCTTTGTAACCCCCGTGATCCTACAGGGCAGTGGCTCTCAACCTTCCTGACACTGAGACCCTTTAACACAGTTCCTCACGTTGCGGTGACCCCCCCCCAACCATAAAATTGTTCTGTCGCTACTTCATAACTGTAATTTTGCTACGGTTACAAATCATAATGTAAGAATCTGATGTGCAGATGGTCTTAGGTGATCCCTGTGAAAGGGTCATTCAACCCCCAAAAGGTTTGAGACCCACAGGTTGAGAAGCGCTGATACAGGGCGATGAAGACAGAGAGTCCCCACAAGCTTGCAGGCTAGCTAGCTAGACAGGGGAAAAGGCCCTGTCTCAAACAAGATGGAAGCCAAGGACCAACTCCCAGATTGCTGTCTGATATGCACACTGTGCCATGCACACACCCACCCCCCACACCCACACACACACACTCACACAGTACACACTCACACACAAAGGCTTCTTCAAAAGCTTAAAAAACAAGCCAAGTATTTCACTGTAAACACGCACAGATATACACACATGACAGAATAAAATGAAATCATCTAGCAACCAGCTATGTAATGACCACAGTTAGCAAACTTCCTGTCACGTGTACATGCCTGAGTGCCAGTTTACACAGCCGGAGTCACGACTGAACATACTTGTCCGTGCTTTGCTGGCTTGGCGGAAAACGCTCTGTATCTTTAACACTGATTCCTTGTGTCTGCATAGACTATCCCATTGAGGATCTGGCTAACATCCCAGATAGCCGTGAGAGTCTCGGGGCGAAATCACTTCCTTAGTCAGTCAGCGTAGGCAATAGTAAAGCAGCTCTTTGGAGTCCTGAGTTCAAATCCCAGCTCTGGTTTTTGTTTGTTTGTTTGTTTGTTAGTTTTTAATGTATATGAGGGTTTTGCCTGCATGGTATGTCTGTGTATCAAGTGCATGCAGTTCCCACAGAGGCCAGAAGAGGGAAACTGATCCCCTGGTTACTGGAGTTACAGGTGGTTGTAAGAGGCTGCTGCTGGGAGTCGAACCCTGGTCCTCTGGAAGAACGGCCAGTGGTTTAACTGTTGAGCCATTGCTCCAGCCCCTCAGCTCTGTTTTAATCACCCAGCTGGCTTGGGGCACAGCGCGAAGCTCCTTAGAACATGTTTCTTTTTCTGCGGAATGGCAGTAACAATGGCAGTTAGAGGTCTGCCCTGTATACATGTCTGGAGACCACAGGTCAGTCCTACAGAAGCCCAGAGGCACCATCAGTCAGTGGGACGCCGTGGTGCCCTCTGCCTCCTACCCACATGGCTTCCTGGGCACTGGATGGTTTCACGCCTGCTCTCGTCTTACCATTTCTGTCCCCTGTGCCCTGTGGGTACCAGTTCTTTCTCTCGCATACAGATGGGAAGGAACCATCCTTCTAACTCCACCCGTGTGAATCCTACAGGGAGGGAAACCCGGGGGGAAACTGGAGAGCTGGCAGGCCAGCAAAGGATGAAACCAGGCTGTGGGCCTAGAGCCATGACTTAGAAGCTGCCTACACCACAAAGCCCAGCCCCAGCCCGTCCTCCCAGGGCCCGGAGCTGGCACGGGCTCCTGTATATGAATGCACAGACCTCAGAGCAGCCAGCATTGGGCTTCCGCCATCGGCTTTCCTGGCGCCTGTGTCTGAATCCAACTGAGTACTAAGACCGAAGTCTAGCACTAGATCCAACTGAGCACTGAGACCAAAGCCTTGTGCCTGCTGTGGACGAACAGACCCCTGCCAATCCCCACCACAAGACGTGGATGGATGGGCAGACCCAGGGCACAGGGTTCCTGCCTACCTTCCAGAGCAAAGATTCACAGAAACAAAGCGTTTTGTTGTGTGTTGAGGGCAGCTTCCTCAACTCACATGCCTGAGACTTACCCTAGGAGGGTAAGCAGCTTCCTGCAGCTTCTATTGGCCACACCCCAAAACCCTAGCAGAATATCGACCTCACGATACTTTACTGATAGCTGATCGCCACCTGTGGGGAAGTGACCTTTTTTATGTGTATGAGCCTGCACGCATGTACTTGTTACGTGCAGAAGGCAGAAGAGAGAATTGAATCCTCTGGGACTAGAGTCATAGACAGCTGTGAGTTGTCGTGTGGGTGGCCTGGAAATCCAACCCAGGTCCTCTGGAAGAGAAGCCATTGCTCTTAACCGCTGAGCCATCTCTCCAGCCCCATGAGGAGTGACTCCACTTTTAAAATTTATTTAATTTTATTTTTATATGCATTGGTGTGAGGATGTCAGGCCCCCTGGAACAGGAGTCGCAGACAGTTGCGAGCTGCCATGTAGGTTCTGGGAACTGAACCCGGGTCCTCTGTAGGAGCAATCACCACGGAGCCATGTCTCCAAGCCCTGAGGGATGACTCTTAATCTGACTTTTCAGGCCTTCCAGCACCAGGACACAGCCTTTCTTTGACACGGGGCTGGGGTCAGTGCTGTATGTGGACTCTAAGGTGACCCACGGGTGACAGAAGAGGCACACACCACTCAACCATATCCGTGCCCACACTCCACAGCGTGTCCCAGGACAAAGAGAAGAGAGAGAGAGAGAGACAACCGGGACATTTAAGCGTGAGTATACGCTGGGTTCTGGGCATCTGGAGGCACTCCTGGGCTATTGTGTTCTTCCATGTGTCTGTTAGTGGGTTGGGTTGTTGAAAATACTGAGTCCTGCACGTGGCAGCCAGCCCTCTGTGTCAGAAGGCTTTGCACCTGCAGGTTTAACCGACTGTGCACTGAGAAATCTAAGAAAAGCTGTTTATACGGAACATATGTTTTTATTTCTTACCACGACTGCCTAAACAGTAGCAGCTATGGGCACAGCGTTTGCATGGCATTCATCATTCAGAGTCACCTAGAGGGCTAGAGAGATGGCTGAGAGCATCGGCTGTTCATCCAGAGAACTTAGGTTCGCGTCCCCAGCATCTACACAGCAGCTCACAACCCTCTGAAACTCCGGTTCCCTAAGGATCCGACTCCCTCTTCTGGTCTCCACGGGTACTGCATGTGCGTGGTGCACAGACACGCAGGCGAAACACCCGCACGCAGGAAACAGAAGTAAACCTTCCTAAACAATAAATCAAAGCCATCTAGAGATGCCGTGAATTATCCGCGGGCCCTGCGGCTCAGTGGCGGGATG
This sequence comes from Cricetomys ansorgei, assembly GCA_026225945.1. Taxonomy (NCBI): domain Eukaryota; kingdom Metazoa; phylum Chordata; class Mammalia; order Rodentia; family Nesomyidae; genus Cricetomys; species Cricetomys ansorgei. The sequence continues at coordinate 1,548,681 of JAMJFZ010003544.1, forward strand.
CCTGTCTAGCACACTGAACGCCCTGGTTCTATCCTTTCCTAGTTTTCTTTCTACTGTTGAGATAAAAACCATGAACAGATTGTAGGGCCCAGTCACAGACCGCCAAAAAAGGAAGTCAGGGCAGGAAGTCAAGGCATAACTGAAGCAGAAGCCATGGAGGACCCTGCTCACTGGCTTGCTACTCGTGATTTCTGTAGCCTGCTTTCTTACAGCACCCAGGATCACCCAGAGGTGACACTTCCCACAGGGGACTGGGCCTTCCCATACCAATTATTAGTCAAGAAAATGCCCTACACAAGTGCTTACGGGCAATCCGATGGAAGCATTTTCTAAATTGATGTTCCGCTTCCCAAATAACTCAAGCTTGTGTCAAGTTGAGAAAAAAACTGAACCAGGACCAATCTCCAGCCCCAGAAGGAAGGAAGAGGGCAGAGGGGGTCAGGGTAGGAGAGACAGAAGGAGAGAGGGTGGAAGTTGGGAGGTTGTGTAGCTTACAAAGGAGACTTGAGCATCCTTAGATTTGGGGTTCAGGGTGAGGTCTCAGAACCAATCCCATTAGGACGCTGAGGGACAGTTGTACCCATTTCTGTCACTTGCTCTGCAGGCCAAATCTACTCCAGGCTGTCAGTGACCCTTGCTCCAATTGCCATCCAGCCTAGGATACTGGCAGGTGGGTGAGGCTCTGTCCTCCCAAGCTCCCTGGGGCAGGGCTCCAGGCCCTGGCATGCTTGCCTGCAAATAGCCCTGCCAGTCCTAGCCCTGGAGTCGGGAGTACAGAGGTGATTTGGCTGGAAATGCCTGGATAGGGCCACCATATTGGCAAAAATCTCCCCTGCACGTAATGACACAGCCAGGGAGTGTGGCTACCTGGCAGGCCCAGGCACCGCTCCTCCCTGGGACGCATTCGCACGGGCCCTCTGACAAGCTCCATCCTGGTTGCATACCCAGGGCCTGGCCCAGCTAGACCTCCATGGCTGTGGAGAGAGGTGGTCAGTCAGAAAATGGGAGCAGGGAGCAGTCAGAAAATGCTTCCAATGGCTGGACACAGAACGACCACAAGACACACCCACGGTGCAGAAAGAACAATGTATCTGGTTTCCTCGCCTCTCGCCTCGAAGCCGAGTTCAAGGTCACCTTTGCCAGGACTCCCGGGTTAGGGTTTGACATCATCCATTGGCCTGAGATAGCCACAGGGTGTGTACCAGAAAAACAAGCAAAGGTCAGGACGCTGGCCAAGGGGAGACAAAACAGCAGAGGGGAGGGCACAGGTAGAGAGTGCGGGGCTGGAGGGGTGAGCGCTGCTCCCGGGACAGCCACATGTGCCAGGCACTGCATGGGGCTCTGTCCACTACCTCCTGACCACCTCAGAGAGCAGGACTACTCCCATCTCAGAAGCAAGAAAACAATATTCCTTCTTTCTTTTCTTCCATGTGTGTGTGTGTGTCTATGTGTGTGTGTGTATGTGTGTCTATGTGTGTGTCTGTGTCTGTATGTGTGTGTCTGTGTGTGTATGTGTGTGTGTCTGTGTGTGTTTGTGTGTATATGTGTGTCTGTGTCTCTGTGTGCGTGTGTCTGTGGGTATGTGTGTGTGCCTGTGTATGTGTCCATATGTATATGAGTGTCTGTGTGTGGTGTGTTTATGTGTCTGTCTGCATGTGTGTATGTGTGTGTATGTGTATATGTGTGTATGTGTGTGTGTCCTAGGTGCAGGTGTATTTGCTCATGCCAGAGGAGGACATTGGGGTCCTGCTCTGTCACTCTCCATATTATCCCATTGAGACAGGATCTCTCACTGAACCAGAACCTAGGCCAACAGCCAGCAAGGCCCAGTAACCCTCCTGTCTCTGATTCCTACGGTGCTGAGGTTAAAAGCCACCCCCGACTTTTATGTAGGAAGCAGGGATTTGAACTCAGGTCCTCATGCTTGTTGAGATGGCTAGTTTTATGTCAATTTGACACAGGCTATGGTCATTGGGAAGAGAGAAGCTCAACTGAGACAATGCCCTCACCAGACTGGCTCGTAGGCAAACCTATGGGGGATTTTCTTAACTAATGATTGATGTGGGAGAGCCCACTGTGGGTGGTGCCATCCCCTAGGCAGGTGGTCCTGGGGTATATAAGCAGGCTGAGCAACCCCCAGAGTGCAAGCCATCAAACAGTGTTCCTCCACAGCTTCTGATTCCATTCTTGCCTCCAGGGTACTGCCCTGGCTTCCTCGGATGATGACTGTGATGTGGACGTGTAAGTGGAAAACAACCCTTCCCTCTGCCAGGTGCTTCTGGTCAGGGTTGTGTCGCAGCCAAAGATACATTAACTAAGACGCTTGCTGAGCCCTTTCCCCAGCCCCCATGAAGAACAGAAGCTTCCTGAGGTCTGGGTATGTAGCTTAGGTGGTAGAGGGCTTGCAAAGTGTGTTTGAGGGCAGAGTGAATGGGGTGTGGGGGTGCACACTGGTAATCCCAGCTCTTAGGACTCAGAGGCGGGAAGATCACGAGTTCGAGGCCATCCTCAGCTACCCAGTAAGATATTGTCAAAGGAAGAAAGGAAGTGAAGTAGAGAGGGAGGGGGGAATGAGGGAGGGAGAGATGGAGGGAGGGAAGTAGCGAGGGAGGAAGGAAGGAAGGAAGAAAGGAAGGAAGTGAGGTAGGGAGGGGGGAATGAGGGAGGGAGAGAGGGAAGGAGGGAGAGAGGGAGGGAGGGAGGAAGGAAGGAAGGAAAGAAGGAAAAGCAAAGGGAAATCAAAGCTTCGGAGAAGCTAAGTAACTGCCCAAGGTTTCCCCAGCTGGAAAGCCAGGATTTAAACTCAGATCCCCATAACTCTGTGGCCCCTATTTTACACTTGAGACTATTCAGACAGTCTATGGGTGACAGAGTCAGTGGGCTTCCCGTAGCCCAGTCCAAAAGCAGAGAACTCGGATGACAAGGTGACCCTTTCCTGCACCCAAGGCCTGAGCTAGCTGAGGGTCACAAGCGGGAACCAGAGAACCTGAACTCCTCTGGGCCGGGGCTGCGGGTCTGTCATTCTGTCCGGACAGCACCTCAAGCTGTGTCTCCTCGGGCCTCATTTCAGAAACACGGCTCCTGGAAGGGTAGGTTCGTGTGCCGGATGACTGACAGTCCCCACGGACATGAACTGAGCCATAGGGAGGTGTAGAGAGCTCCTGGAGATGCTATGGGGAACCGCCAGAATACCACGCTCCTGAGCCCGGAACAGAGCAGCCTTCAGAGGGACAGATGGGGAGGGGTGAAAAAGACGACACCGAGGGAAGGGGATACTGAGGAAGGGCCTCCGAGCTCTCTGGAACCTTCTCTCAAACACTCCTGCTTCCCAAAATACACAGCCTGACTTCGAGATCACAGAAGACTTCCCAGGTTGCAAAGGCAGATGGGGCTGGGTTTCCCAGTACAATGGACAGCAACGTAGGCAGCCACACAGTAGCAAAGACCCCCTTCCCCATCACCCTGTAATCCTGCGGGTGTCAGGAGCCCAGAGCCCTGTGGTGTTAGAACTCCACTTTTTCAGACTCTGAGCCTGAGATGGGAGAGCTCTGGCTTCGGTTTGTGGCTGGAGGGGCAAACTGGATCCCCAGGAGAACATGAAGACTGCTGGTAACCTTCCCTCACACCTCACACACAAGACCAGCCTCTCCTTGGTGGAGCTGGGGCAGAGAGCTCCACGGAGCATGGCGTCCAGCAATCTGCACCCCCTCTCTCCTGAGGGGCAACGCTCAGAGGAGCCCCAGGACAGACTGCCCACTTCTGACAGAGGGCTCCAGCAGGTTTCAGCCAGCGAGACAGAGAATAGGGACAGTGCCAAGAAGCAAGGCCCTGGAGTCTAAGGCCACGTGTGCTCACACAGAGGCAGAGGCACCAACTGGTTGCTGGCTGGGCCACAAGGGTCCTCTCGGCATCCCCACCCTTCCTGAATCTCAGCAACTTTCCCAGACAGAAGAGGCAGCCCTGCCCCTTGCCTGCCTACTCACTTGCTTGTATTTTTAGAATTCCACGCATGTATGCAACAAAATATGACCATATCTATCCCCCATGTCTCTCCTTCAACTCTCCCCACGCCCTGAAATATACTTCCGTAACTCACTAAGTCCAGTTAGTCCTATCCAGACCTGCAAGGGTGCGGGGCCACCCTCTGGAGCATGGGAAACCTGCCCGGGGACACATCTTCAGTAAAGAATGATCCTCCACCCCCCCCCCCCCCACCATGACTACACACTGCCACTGTTCCTCAGGATGGAGCGGCCCTTGAAGACCATCAGCCTGTGCTATCTATGCGGGGGATTCTGACTGGCTTGTTCTAGGACAGGTCTTGTGCAAGGAACCCCAACTGCAGTGGTTCGGGTCCAGCGTTTCCCAGGACTCTTCCCCATCTTTCTCCGCCTCCTCCCCTGAGATGTTCCCTGCAGCTTGGTAGTAGTGGGGCTGACGAGGATGTCCTGTAAAGGGCTGAGCACGCGGTGTCAGCACAGTGACAGGTTAAGCAGCTCCCCCACTGACTGCCGCACACTGCAGAAGGGGCGTCTCCACCAAGAGCTGTGTAGGTGTCGTCGTCAGCCCTGCTTTCTTTTGAGTTACAGGCCGAACATCCTCGATCTGAAAAGGAGTTCTAGTTTCCAGACTTTTTTGACTGCTGGCATAACACTCGAAGTGGAAAAATCCCACACCCGGGCTTGTGACGTGCCACCCTCAAAAAATCCAGGCGCACTAAAAACATCATGCAAAGCTACCTTCCGGCTGCGTATCCAAGGGGAACGCGAGACACACGTGAACTTCGTGTTTAGACTTGAGTCCTCTCCCCAAGACTGCCGATGCTGATATGCCAACATTCCAAGCCCCAAACACCCTGGTCCCGAGCGTTCCAGAGAAGAGACGCTCAAAAGGAAATCCCCATGGTAGAGAGGCTTTACGCTTGCACAGAGCGTAAGGATGCTTAAAGTCCTCAGGACAAGCCAACCTACACTGGCGGGTAATCATTAACTCAGGTCTGCGTCCCTGGGGCTCAGCCTGACCCACACAATTGCCAGGCCTTGACCCAAAATCTTGTTACCCTAAGCTGGAGTATGCCTTGCCAAGATGCCACGCCTCCTCGTGCGTGCGTGCGTGCGTGCGTGCGTGCCCCGGCAACAAGCCCCGCCTCTGCGCAGTCACCAGGAAGGAGGTGAGAGGAGGATGCTGAGTCTCCTAAGTTGTCCCCTGGCCCAAGCTCATGACCGCGACCTTATATTTCAAAGGGCAGCTGTGGGCGCCCAGTGAGTGGCGTCCTCCGCCTGCCAATCAACACTCATGTGCTGTCCAGAGGCTCCCCAGGGCCTAAGGGCTGGCCTGCGCAGCTCCCCCTGGGATGGAGCAGTTTGGCCCACCTCACACGCAGGTTGTTTGTGCAGGGTGTCTCCCAGAGCACAGGGACAGACCCACCCAGCCCTACAGAGTCCTTTTCATCGGCCCACAATGCTCGGCATTTATCCCCCACGACCTATTTATGAAACACAGCAGCCTTGATGTCCCAGGCAGGCCTGTCTGCCTGCCTGTAAACAGAGGCACGAGGAGGCCTGGCAAGCCCCGAGCTCCACACTTCCTGCCTGCTGAACTCAGCTTTTGGAGACCTCTGTGGTGAGGGGCACGAAGGGGGACAGACGTCCAGCTCTCGGAGCCTGGGCTCGGTGGACGGCGTCTGTTGGTTTAAATGGACCTTCTGCTTTGGGAGTCCATTACATCACCCCAGGAATAGAATGCTGGGAGTCCCCTCTGTGGTTGATAACTTGGAATGTCGGATGTCAATGCTCCAGGGACAGCAGCGCCGCCTTCGTGCTCCACTAACACAGTCTGTGCTAGGGAGGATGGCGTTTGAGCTTTGCTTTCTATTGAGGGTGAGAGCTGTTTCCTCTCGGAGTAGGATGACTTTTTAAAAAGTCCGTAGTTGTGTGCGACAACGGGGCAAATACCTCAGAGCAGGGGCTTCACCTGCCACTGTGCACAGTTTGTCGTTGGTTGAGGGAGCTGCCCTGCGCACTGTAGAATAGTCAGGGGTCTCCTTGGCCTCTACCCAGGGATGCCAGCAGTGCCCCACCTCCTCCAGTTGTTATGACAACGAAACACAGCCCAAAGCTACCTACTCCTTCCCTTTTTCCACTTTTTTTTTTTTTTTTTTTTTTTGGGTCTGGGGATTTTTTTTTAAATTTTTTTGCTAAAAGTGAATCCGTTTTAAGGCAGTGGTTCATATGTCTGTGTGTGTGTGCGCACGCACGCGTGTGCGCGTGCCTGGTACTGGGGATAGGGGATAGAACCCGCCCCCACGCCCTGCACACTAGGCTTGGAGTCCCGGATCTTCCTTTCCCGCTCCCACAGCTGCCTGTCAAGTTCTGAACAGCAGCAGTAGTAGGCAGGAAACTCGAGCTTCCGAATCGGGCGGATCTGGGTTTCGAGTCTGGCTCTGCCACTTAGTGGCTCTATAGATTCTGAGCAAGTTGCTTAGCTCCTCCAAGGCCCAGAGGTAACAGATGCGGCCTCAGAAGGCTACAGGTAGAGAGCAAGAAGGGCCGCTGTAAGGTGCTTGGGCTGTTGCCTGCACGAGGCAGGATCACCTGCCTCTTACGCCTTTGCCTCCGCTAAGGCCTTCATCACTGTCTCCCATGTGTCTCTGATCGTCCTGGGGACCCAAGGTTCTTCTGCACAGCAGGGCGGAAGCTTCGAGAAGGAAAGTCTGTCTCTATTGACACGCTCCCGGTAGGTGCACGCTAAATCCTGAAAATGACTGCTCACGTTTCAGGAGCTCGAAGGCAGAGATTTGAAGAGATTTGAAGAAGCCCCAAGGAAAGGGACCAGGGGGATGTGTATACTAAGGCACAGAGAAAGACAAGGCATCCGAAGCCTCCCGTCAAGGGAGTTCCTGCCCGTCATCTGTAGCTGGGGGTCTTTCTAGCACAGCCCAGGCGAATGCAGAAGAAGACCTGAAGGCAGGCGGGGCTCAGCACGAAAGGCCTCCGCTCTGCGCAGGCTCCACCACTCTGGGACCACGATATCCTTGGATGATGGTGACAGCCTCACTGTCAGACTCTGCCCTGACCCTTCACCCCCCCCCCAGACCCCTACATGCTAGCACCATAAGAGCATCCATCCTGGCAACCAGATACCCTCCAGGATCGCACCAGGCCAGCCTGGCAGAGTCAAGGCCACAGGCAGGCGGAGCTTCAAGGCAAACGTAAAGTGACACCCTGTCCCGGGACCCATGAAGCCTCCCCAGGGGTGTCTGTGTTTCCAGCATCTCAGCCTCACACAAGGAAGAGGATGAGCTGCAGGTCCCATGGGAGGGAGAGGCTGTCCGCTGCCCATCTGCTCACCTTCAGGGGCGGAAGCTTGGCTGGCCATCCTCTGTTCAGAGAAGCCACGGCCCCACAGGACCTGCCTGCCTTGATGGCGGCGGTGGGTGTGAGTGGTGACAGTCCCTTAAACCGTAGCCTGTGTGGGTGCCGTGGGCCTTCCTGCTGTGGAAGCTGAGCTCCATGGGGAGCACAGCCTCAGCTGCACCATCCCAGGCCCTGTGTGTCCTATCTGTATGGCAAACCAGCGATGAACAGGAGCCCAGACCATGGTGTTGAATCTAAGTCGGACATGGCGGCCCATTCCTATAACCCCAGCACTTGGGAGTGGGTGGCGGGGGCATCAAGAGTTCAAGGCCAGCCTGGACCACACAAGGCCAGTCTGGGATACACTGGAAGACATTATCTCAAAACTAAACAAGCAAAAAGGGAGGAGGAGGGAGGAAAGAATAAACCCAGGCTAGCCACACAGCAGTCTCCAAAGAAGTCCCTCAGACCATCGTCTTTAGGGGAAGCTGACCGTGATTCCTAGCCAAGGCTACAAGCCATAGGTGAGAGGTCAAGGGTCAAAATCAGACCGTAGTAATTAGGCAGGCCCAAGAGAGCCAGGGTGGGCTACAGGCCTCCTTGTCCAACAGTAAAAATATGGGGAAGTGGAGAGGGCCTGGGGAAGGGGGGCAGTGGGGGCTTCCACACCTAACCCCCAGGTCTGAGAAAGAGCTTCCCACCCTTCCCCGCTACTCCGACAGCAATCTCTTATAGCTCCCAGTCTGAGGGGTTTTCCAGATCCTTCTGAACTCATCACACCTCTCTGAGCAAGTTTCAAAAGTCCTCTTTGGCCTGTGAAAGGGAAAAAATGGTCTCCTTTTACGATTTCATCCAAAGATCTCTTCTCCACCACGGGGTCAGGTGTGATCGGCACAGGTTCTAATCTCAGCACTCAGGAGTGAGCTCAAGGCCGGCCTCGGTGACTCGGGACCCTCGAGACCCTGTCTCCAAATAAAGACTAAAAAGCAAAGAGCCGCGGGCCGGAGCTCTGTACAAAGCGCTAGGTTCAATTCCCCAAGATAACAGAAGGAAAAGAAAGGAAAGAATTACCAGCTTCTGTTTAAATCTGCTCTGGAAACAACATGGGAGGGAGAGATGCCTCAGAGGTTAAGAATACTTGTTGCTCTTACAGAGGACCCTGGTTCGGTTCCCAGCACCCACTTGGTGGTTCGTGACCATCCATAACTCCAGTTCCGGGGGATCTGACACTCTCTTCTGGGCTTCTAGGGCACCAGGCACGCATGTGGTGCACAGACAGACACACAGACAAAACACCCAGACACATACAAGAAAATAAATAAATTTAAAACAACAACAACATGCATGGCCCCTTTCTGTTCCACAGGGAAGCCCCAAGTCTGGCTGGTGACCAAGCTCCTGTCTTCTCATCTTCCCGCCACCTTCCCAGTCTTACTGCTTCAGCCCAAACTCTCTGAGAGTTTCGCCTTCTGCCACAGCCCCCCAAGAGCAGCCCCTCCATCTGCCTCTCATATCCCGGAACCCACACACATGGGTCCCACAGCAAGCAATGGCCTCGGGGATGCAGCAGAGGGTCAAGGTCCCTTCAGGACATATATGCATGACCTTGGGACAGTCCCGGACTATGGGGACCCACCTGGAACCCCAGAGTGATTAGAATACTTTAAGATGAAAATATTTCTAGTTGAAAGACACAGCAAGAAACCTCTGGAACGTCCCTGACTGGAACAACAGCAATTTCCAGGAAATGGGGAGGGGGGCACTGAAAATCCCCTTGGACAGCTTCACACCATAGACACAGACCCCCTAGAGCCTGACTGAGCCACAACCACAAACTTCCTCATCTCCATTTGCTCTTCTTCCAGAGCCCATTTGAGCCTAGTGGTAGTGATACACACCTTTAATCCCAGCACTCGGGAGGCAGAGGCAGGTGGATGGCTGTGACTTTGGGGCCAGCCTGATCTACAAAGTGAGTTCCAGGACAGCCAGAGTTACAATAGAAAAACCCTGTCTCGAATAAACACACACACACACACACACACACACACACACACACCTGGGTCACCAGTCACAGGCCACCACCTGGCGCCAGGTTTTGAGTGGACAGAGCAGCATTTACATCGCACCCCACAGGAGACCAGCAAGTTACAGCCGGTCCCCCACAAACACTACCACACCCAGCGGAGTGGTCCTCACTGGACCCGCAATCTACAGTCTTGGGTTGAGCAGTCAGCCCTCCAAGGAGGGAGGCGTGTCCGCATCCATGGCCATCCTCACTCTTGCCGGAACTACTCCGTATCCCAAGCCACCTGCTAGGCCGGAGGAAGCCGCACAGAGGCGGCCAGCCAGCCAGGCATCACGGCCCTGCACTCGGCTACAAGCTGCCCCGCTCCAGACCTGTGACAGATCCGACACACCACTCGGACAGCGGCCCTCCCACGACACCTGGGGCGCAGGCGCACTCACGATGTTCATGAGCGTGAGGACGTAGTTCTGCGTGTGCTCCTTGCCGTGGAAGCGAACCACCGAGTCGTCCACCGCCAGCAGCACCTCGATGCTGTAACCGCCGGGCTTGGTGTGCCGCCGCTTCCGCTCAGGGTCACCCAGCTGGTCCCCCACCAGGTCCAGCACATTGGGAAGGTTGCCGAGGCCAAAGGCTAGAACCGGAATAGAAAGAGTGGGAGGCTGTGGCATGCGTTGAATCATCTCTCTCTCTCTCTCTCTCTCTCTCTCTCTCTATCTATCTATCTATCTCCCTCATATCCCCGTGGTCTTCCCTGTGGTCTTGAACTTACTATGTTGCTGAAGATGACCTTGAACTTCTGATGCTCCTGCCTCCGCTTTCTGAGTCCCGGGATGACAAGCATGTGGCTCCGCACCCACTTCCTGAGCTGCAGCTGAGTGAACCCGGGCCTTCCTGACTGCTAGGCACGTGCTCTGCTAATAGAGCCGTATCCCCAGCCCCTCACACTGCCCCTCAAAACGCTCATTGATTCAGCTCTCTAAGATCCTACTAGAGGGAGCTACATCCTACATCTTTAGGGGTGTAAAGATCCCACAACCACACCCTTAGCGGCTACCGGATGAGTGGCTGGACCAACGGCAGTGGGGGGATGACAGGGTGAAGTTGCACTGGAGTCTACAGGTCGGAAATGGGGTGGTACCAACATACATCATAATGGGGGGCTCCTTATCCACAGTACTTCAGACCCGCATTTTTAGACCTTAGAACTCACAGCTGTGACGGCTCAGCATCCCTGACCCAAAAATCCCTAATTGGAAATGTTCCAAATGAGTGACTGTTCCTGGAAACCCAGCTTCTAAGCCCAGTGGTGATGCCAGTTGAGGGAGGAGCCCTGGGAGGGGAGGAGCAAGGACTCGCTCCATGAGAAGGGAGTGACAGCCATCCCCAACGTGTGAGCAGCACCCCGATACTCAACAACCCCGGAGCCCTTCCTTCCATGCCTGCTAAACGGAGGCTCAGAAAGGTTACCTGATTCACCCTAGGTCACACAGCAAATTAATGGCGAGAGCCCAGACTATAAACCCGAGTCTCCGCCTCCCTGTTAGCACACCCCGGCTGGGACCACCCAAATTTCCTTCTCAGTAAATGAGGGGAGTCTTATGTCAACTGGGGTGTGTCGTGAGTACCCCATCACACCCTCTCCTCTGCGTTCCTCCCGGCACAGCGAGCCAGAGCTGAGAGGCACGAGGGAGCCCACCCACGAAGCCTCGAGTGAACAGAAAATGCACAGCTTCTCCAAACCATCGGCAATCTCCCATCCCCCCGAAAGCTAGAGTGACCCACGGATTCCACTCCCAGACCACACCCAAAGCCAGCTGCATTCACAGAAAACGGCACGCACGTGTTCAGACCGGCACCGGCTCAGCAGCCCCCCCCCCCAGGTCTGCGGACAGAGGGGTGCAGGCATAGAGGGGGAAACGACTGGGTCGTGAAAAGTGAGGGACATGCAGAGACCCCGCAAGGAGAAGCCTTAAGCATCCTAAAGGGAAGACATCAAACAGGCCTTGAGCACACCTGTGCTCCTAAGAATCCACCCTTATCCTCAGGGGGCACCAAAGATTTCAGAGGGTGACGACGGGAATGTTCTGGAACTAAACAAGGGTCCTGGTTGCACACATTGGGAACAGCACCAAGCCATGCGATCATGTGCTTGGAAATGGGAAACGGGGGTAACACAAGAAAGGCAGAGACAGACTCCTCAGAGCAGGCCAGCCGGGCAGAGCGTGAGCTCCGGATCCAAGAGAGAGCCCGCCTCGGCATACAAGGTAAAGAACATCCGTGGAAGACAGTCCCACAGGCGCTCCCTCAAGTACCCGCTCACATACACATAAGCGGCAGCATGCACGTGAACACACGTGCGCACACACATGCTCATGGCCAAGGCCCAGCGACAAGGCAGGCCGGGGCGGAAGAGGGCTGTTAGAATATGGACGGGAGGCTGGGCACACGGAGGAGCAGCCAGAGCATACGGGGACACCCCAATGGCCTGGCCCCACCACGCTTGAAGAGATCACTGCTTAGCAGCCCTTTGGGGGCCCCGAGTCTCCTGCGTCAGCGAATGAAAATGTGCGTGTCTGTGCGTTGGATGCACACGTGTGCGTGCGTGGCTTGAAAGCGGGAGAGGTGTTAGCGTGTGTGAGTACAGATGGGGAGGGGGGTTCATGAGGAGAGGTGTTGCTTTGGTGAGTATTTTAGTGTGTAAGAAGGTGCGAGTGTGAGGGTCTGGGGTGCATGTGTGCGGTGCATGTATACGGTAACGGTGCGCATGTGCACAGGTGTGTGAGTGTTGCGTACGGACCCTCCTCGAGAAGCAGTAGCCAGAAGACACCCTGAAGCCCTAGAGGAAGGATAGCACCCCCCACCCCAAGTTTATGGGTGAACGCTGCACCCTTTACAGAGAAGCGTGGACACCTCTCCAGAAGTAGCTTGAGTTGCAAGTCCATCTGATGGAGCCCCTTACGCCTCCAGTCTTTCCTCCAGGGCAGCTGGACACCCAACACACACACGCCCACACACACGCCCACACACACGCCCACACACACGCACACGCACACACATACACACACGTGCACACGCACACATACACACACGCGCACACACGCACACATACATGCACACGCACACACACACGCGCACACGCACACATACACACGCACACACACGTGCACACATACGCACACACGCACACATACACACGCACACATACACACGCACACACAAGTGCACACACACACATGCATACACACATATATATACACACACACATACACACATGCACACATACACACACGCACACACACACGTGCACACACACATGCACACACATATATATACACACATACACACACATACACACATGCACACACACACGCACACGCACACACACACACAGAGTCCATATGGTGACACTGAGGTGATGAAGCCTTGGGATCTGTCCTCCAGGAACCCCGGTATGCAGAGAATGGATCAAGGGGAGCAGACTCTGAGGAACAGGATAAGGGTACTGTGGTGGTTTGAATGAGAATGGGGGGGCATGCATGCCTTTAATCCCAGCACTCGGGAGGCAGAGGCAGGCGGATCTCTCTGAGTTCGAGGCCAGCCTGGTCTACAGAGTGAGTTCCAGGACAGCCAGAGTTACAACAGAGAAACCCTGCCTCAAAAAACAAAAACGAAACAAGAACGGCCCTATGGCCTGGTTACCAGGGAGCGGCACTATCTGAAAGGATTAGGAGGTGTGGCCTAGTTGGAAGAAGGGTGTCACTGGAGGTTCGCTTTGAGGTCTCAAAAGCCCAAGCCAGGCCCAGTGGCTCTCTCTCTCTTCTTGCTGCCTGCAGATCCAGATGTAGAACTCTTAGCTCCTCCTCAGTCGCAGCGTCTGTCTGTGTGCCGCCACGTTCCCTGCCACGATGGCCACGATGACCTCGATGACCTCAGAAAACTGTAAGCCGGCCCCAATTGCCACCGTTGCGGTGTCCTATCAAAGCAGCGGAACACTGACCGAGACAGGCACACACACAGAATGGGGTCAGACAGATGTGGAGAAGCTCAAGCTTGGCGGGGGTAGGGGAGGGGGACCCCTCTGCTAGGCTCGGAGCTGGTTCCCCGTCTGCCAGGCAGAAACGCTCGACTTGGCCTTCCCAAGGGAAAAGGCACATCCGGAATCTTCTCTCCAGAGCTCCTACCAATGTGCTTCAGAGTCAGATGCCCCAGAAAGTCCTCTACCCTCCCTTGTCACTAAGAGGAAGGACCTTGGGTGGTTGAGATACCTTAACCCTGCACGCTTGGCCTTGGGGCTGCCATCTGTGCGGCTGCTAAGAGGGCCAGGGCCAGGCTATTGGAGAAGAGGAGAGAGGCTTCCCAAGCCTCTCTTCAAAGATAGATGTGTGCCCTTTTGATTCAGAACTGGCCAGAAACACAAGTAAGATTTACCATTCTCCTTAGAGCGGAGGCGTTGCGCCCACCCCCCGGCCCCACCCACGCTGGTCTGAGCCTCCATCTGCAGCCTGTCTGGGTCTGATGAGTGACACTTGGAGAACAGCTGGAGCTCCAAACAACTGGTCTCCGGGCGTTCCGTCTCACGAGGCCCCCACCCTCCAGGACCCTGGCAGGAGGGTGTGGCCACTCATGTCAGATTCCATCCAGTCCTGGTCATCGCCCCTCAGTAAGGAACTCCATGAGAAAGCTATGAAGGCCAAGGGACCGGGACCAGCACCTGTCACATACCCTGTGTCCTTCTCTCAACCACGCGGCCCGAGCATTGCTCACCAGGGAGCCGGGTTGCGCCTGCTTTTAGGGGCTCCCCGCCTAAGCATGCCGGCGGCCACTCCGGTGCCTACAGCGAGACCCACCATTCATCAAGGGCCTGCCGTTTTCCCCGCTTCGTGCAGGCTTTCATACGTGCTCACCGGCACACACGAGGCTTTAGCGGGTGGCACTGGTTGTATCCATGGCGCTCGTTAGGAGAATGAGGCTCAGAGATGTTAAAGCCCTTGCCTGGGGTCACAGAGCAAGAATCAAAACCAGTGCACTGGACATAAAGCTGCTCCTGTGACCACAGACACTGACCGGCAAGGGGGGGGGAGTATGTAATAGGAGATGGAAGATGGGGGGGAGCTGGGAAGGATGGAGGGAGGGTAGGGGGGATGATGATGTGTATTATGAGAAGAAAAATAAGTAAAAAATAAAATAAAACCTTCTCGCAGCTGCTTCAGATTAGTCACAGCCTTCAGAAGCAAGCAGCATCAGAGATGCTGGAATCCCAGAGACCTCTGTCTAAGACCCAAGTGGCTCTCTCTAGCTCCTGGTTCTGGCCAATTCTAGCAGTCCCTTCAAGCCACTTCTCTCTTGGCATGGTCACTCCATATGGCCCGGGCCCGTTCCACAGATGAGAAGACTGAGGCCAGGTACGGAGAGCTTAAGCCCGAAGTTACCCCAGAGATGGGGACAAAGGTGGCTTCCTGGGGCCCCTGCCCATAGCCTACCTTCATTGTGAAGGTCCCCATGAGGCTCTGCCCACTCCCGCTGGACGGCTTCCCTGCGGTATACCACGTGTGTCCTCCCGCCTCCGGCCTCCTTCTCCTGCTGCCCTCGCTCCAGGGGCTCGATGAAGTAGTCGGAGCTGTCTGTGCGGATGAGGCCAGCCTGCGGGCCGGGGGGAGAGAGAGGAGCGAGGGAAGGGAAGAGAGAAAGAGAGAGAGAGAGATGGGTGAGAATGCGGGACACATCACACACACGCGTGTGGGCTCTTCGTGGCCTGGGAAGAAGCCCTGGGACTCCTGGGAGTTCACTGAGGGCGCACTGGGAGGTTTGGAAGGCTGAGCAAGGGAGGGGGGAGGGTCCCCATTTTAAGCACAGCAGACCTGCAACGCTGACTGGCCGTCTGAGGCTTCCTTTGAACGAAACGGTCTGTTACTTTGCAAGGTAAGGGGGGAGCACACAGCCAGGCACAGATCCTAACAGAATCTTAACTCTCCCTAAAGGCAAGGGGGAAACCCCAGGACGGAAGGGAAATGAGCCCTTGGATAGGTGTGGACCCTGCTCCACGACAAAGGGCTTTTGTTTCAGACCTAAACCTTTTTTGTTTCAGACCTGTGGGGCCCAGCAGCCCCACAGGAACCTCGCCAGGACGGTGCACCAAGGGCTCAGGGACCACTTTCAGTTTCGCACTCTGTCCGCATCAAAATATTCCTTACAAAAATAAAATCAAGAGCTGGCCCTGGAAATCAAAACACAGAAATCTAACCTTGGCCAAGCCTTGCAAATGTGTGATTAGCCACCAACCAAGACCATAACCAAAAAGGCCAACACGACGCAGAAAGAGATGTGTGTTGAGGTGCAACACGCTTGCGCGCGGATATAGACACGCACCTACGTCCCCTCTATAAAACAGGCCAGCTCACCTACCATAGTGCAGGGGAAAAAAGCGGATAACATTTAGTAAATACATATTTAATCTATTCTATTCCTTTCACTTATTCTAACGGATATCTATTGGAAGTCGTCGGCATCCCAGACACGGGGAGCCCAGCCGTGGACACGGAGCTGTGCTCACAGGCACAGTTTTTAGAAGCTGACGGGCCGACTCCATCTGAACCGGAACTCCCTCCTTCTTAAAGCAGCCGCTGTACACCGTTCTGACCAGCGCCTCCCTGGCTCCACCCGTTTGGAAGATGTGTCTCAGGGAAGTCCTTCCAAGGCCCCAGCGCACCTGCCTCTGCAGCACTGGGCACGGCTCTTCGGATTGGTTAGTGAAGTAGCGAACCAAGATGGCCACCTTGACACCTCCCGATAGAGCCGTTCAGGAGGTCAGGATGCGCTCCAGGAGAAAACGGTGGCATTGTGATGAGTGTGTGATGTGTGTGATGGCGCCATCCTAGGCTCCGTTCTGTCAGGTGATGTGATGTTCTGAGAACATCCTGCCGTATTTGTTACAACGCCAGGGATGGGGCCCTCGGGCTGGGAAGGACAGAGTAGAAAGCACTTGCTAAATAGGCCTGACAACCTGCATCCAGCTCCCCAGACCCACACAGAAGCCAGCCACAGCAGCGCAGGCGGTCCCCACAGTCTCAGCATACCCAGGTGGGGAGACCAGAGACCGGGGCAGGAAAACCTCAGCCAGCCGGACATGCGCTCCAGGGAACAAGAGAACCCTGTTTCAATCAAGACAGAAGAGGACTGGGACCCAAGCTTGTTCTCTGACTGCGTGCACAGTGCGGCACGTGAAGGCTTGCACGCTCATGCTTGCAACACACGCACGCACATGCACACACATACACACACGGGCGTGCACATGCACACACACACATACACACATGTGCGCACGCGCGCACACACACACATGCACACGCACACCCACACACGCACACATGCACGCACACACACACACGCACGTGCACGCACACACACAGGCACACGCGCACACGCACCACAATGCCAGCATTAGGAACCCTCCAACAGACCCAGCACACGCCATTTGCTCTAGAAAACAGGTATATAAGGCTCAGCCTCTGGCTCTGGGGAGGAGCCAAGGACCAGGAGTATCCTGCCCCGCCCAGCACTAGGACAGATGTGGCCCTGAGGGATGGGTGTGCATCGGGCACCTAGTTACAAGAGCTAAAAACACAACCTGACACCCCCGCCCAAAGGGGCCTGTGTTGGCCTCATGAAGATCTTAGCAAGAACAGGGACCGGAAGCAAGGGGCTCAGATGCTTCCCGGCGTCAGCTGCATTCTTTCCCATGATGGCAGCACATTTCCACTCTGCCACCAGACAACAAGACCTCTCTCACAGTCCTGTATGCAGCCTGAGGGAGAGCTGCGGTGATCCCAGCTGTCACACAGGCACCCCGAGCCTGGCGGCCTGGGCTAGACCCCCTGCAGCTCAGTGAAGGAGGGTGAGCACATGAGAAGCGGGGAGAAAGTGTTAGGATGACCTTCATAGAAAGCCACTGGAGGTGGAAAGAGGCTTTGAGGATCACAGGCAGAAGCCAAGCAAGGACAAGAAATAATGGCTAAACTCAAGAGCCTCTACCACTACAGACCTGCAGAGCCCCAGGGCACAGGGCTGAAGGGACAGCAAGTGACTACCAAGCTCAGACATGCCCCAAAGCTACTGCAGCTGGGCAGCCTTGACCAGGCAGGAGAGAAAGCTCTGCCCAGCCCACCATCCCTTTCTAAGCCCCGCCCACTAGGGAGGGGCTATTCCTGGCCCCTGGGACAAGCAAAGCAAGAAAGCATCCCCTTGCAGGATCGTCCAGGCCAAGGTCCACACAGCTAGGCTTGGCCAGGGTGGTGGCTTGTGCCATTTCAGCCCTCATGCTTCTGGAAGCAGCCTGGCAGAGCAGAAGTCCCCAGAGCAGTGGGCAGAAGACCCAACTCCCTTTTATCAAGCTCTGGTTCCCCTCACCCAGATCCTCCCTATTCTGGGACTTGTTTAACCAAGTGCACAAAGAGGATCTTTCAAATGATGACACCCACTGCCTCATGGATCACTGATTCCACGTGGTTCAGAGCACAGATGCGGGTTCCAGAATGATCTGGATGCTGTAAGACTGGGCTGGCTTTACGGCCCAGCCCATAGTCATTGGCCATACTTTTAAGCTCCAGATTGAGAGTTCCTAATTTAATAACAAGACCAGCTAGGAGATCTCGAACTTATACTTGGATGTCTCCAAGGACAGAAA
The DNA here is from genome assembly GCA_026225945.1 of Cricetomys ansorgei. Taxonomy (NCBI): domain Eukaryota; kingdom Metazoa; phylum Chordata; class Mammalia; order Rodentia; family Nesomyidae; genus Cricetomys; species Cricetomys ansorgei. Next base: position 1,566,742 of record JAMJFZ010003544.1, read on the forward strand.
CCTTCCTGTCTTGTGATACAAGAGAGTCTTCTTTACAGGGACGCTCCTAACTGAGCTAAAATATAAGTTCCCATTAACTGTCAGCTTGACATGGCAAAAAGTCACCAAGAAGGAAGTCAGTTCCGTGGTTGTCTTTAACAGGTTGGTCCAAAAGTATGTCTGTGAGGGATTGTCTTGATTGTTCATCAAGGACCCAGTCCACTGTGGGCGGCGCTATTCCACAGGCAGGTGGTTCTAGGCTGTATAAGAAAGCTAGCTAAGGATGAACTTCTGCAAGCAAGCCAGCAAGCAGGATTCCTTCATGGCTTCTACCCTCCAGTTCTTGCCCCGACTTCCCTCAGTGATGGATGGGACCTGAAAGCATAAGCCAAATAAATCCCCCTCCTCCCTAAGTTGCTCTTGATCAGCTTTTCATCAGCATCAGAAAGGAAGCTGGAATACGACTCTATGTTTTACCCTTTATAGACTGTCTTATTATCTGTTATTATTAAAAATAGTACCTATGCTTTGTATCATCTTACACTAGTTCATCTCACAGCCCTATGGTAAAGGCATTAATATTAGACCCATGTCATAAATGAGTGTTAGAGGTTCAGAAAAGTAAAACAACTTGCTCAAGTTGACCCCAGTGAGGGTCAACACTGGACAGGAGGAGCCCGGGTCTGTGTGGTCTGTAACTGATATATCGTATAACCTTGACTCACCTGGGCTGGCGTCTCCCTCAGGACTTTCCTAGACCCACCTGTGATTCTCTTGGCTTTTGTTTCAGAGCAAGTATCCTCAATCTCACCTCTGGCTGGCTGTTCCCGTGGACACCAGCCCGCCTCCTAACAGGAAGAGGAGACCCACCCCAGGCATGTGGCTTGTACAAGGAGCAATGCCCTCCTGCTGCCGTCTCTCAACCGGAAATGATCCTCAGCCCACACTAACCTTCCTAATCATACACACAGCCCTCCACCGCCACAGACTCCCCAGCCTCTATCTGCTCAGCCTCCTGACCTCGAGCCTTGCCCCAGGGCAGAGGAGAAGACTCTATCTCCCACCCCAGTTTACTAAGTAGGGCAAAAGAGCCGGACCCAGCAACTGGGGGCATACTTTGTGACTGTGGGTACCATTGGTCCCCAGAGATCAAGAGCAGAACCTCCCCAAAAATTCTTCTTCTTATCCCTTTGGGGGCATGATGCCAGGGTCTGGGTCTGGACCAGACCTGGGCTCTCTCTTGGCCTCAGAGACCCTTCTCTTTGAGAGAAGATGAGAAGACAAGCCGAGCCTGGACCAGCTCCAGCCATTTGCTAACCTTCATGGAGGCCTCTGGGGCAAGACCTACCTGGGCAGCCCAGACCCCGACCCTCTCTCTCCCGGCAGCTTTGCTCCCCTCCTCTATACGAGGAGAGGCTTGGCACACGTTCCCTTGAATCCCGGCCCTGGTCAGGAAGCCAGGCACCACACGAGGCAGACAGACTGGCAAGCAGAGCCTCCTGGCTCTCTGCCTCTTCACTAAATCACTCCGTCCTCTCAATTTACGAGATGTTTATATTTCTAAAAAGTGGTAGCTAATTTTAAAGTACTAAAATCAAATCAAATTTCTGGATAAGACATCAAGGAAAAGGTGGGGGGGGGATTATTTGTGGAAGGCTGGAAAAATCAGCGCCGGCTCTATCTATTTCCATCCACCGTTTGTTCTCTCGCAAACAGTACATAAGTAGGAAACACACACTCAAAAGGTCCTTCACATAACAAGAACAAAACAAAGAACGGATCCTTAGTTACAGCCAACAGAGCTGGATACCACGTGGGCCCTCAGCCAGTCTCTCGGGATGGAAACTCTCAGGGGAAGGCCTGGCCACCCGAGCCTTGCACTAAACTCTCTTGATGTGTCTTTCCTGGGAGGCATACGGCCAAGTGGGGGCAGGGGGTGCTACTTGAAATTTTCCACCGTGCCTCGTGGTGACGTCACTTCAGTGGGCAAAGGCAACAGCCTTTTCTCTGTCTGCATCCAGAGGCCTCCACACCAAACCGAGGTTTCCCCCAGTCGCCCGGGTGAGGAGGGAAATCCCAGAGCATCTGAAGAAGTGGTCACATGGCAACCTGGAATGGAGGAGCAGGGCTTCCGAATCACCTCGTGACCCGCAAAGAACCTTAATGAGCAAGCTCGGTTCGTCACTGGTAGCTGTCTGCCATCAAGACACAGTCCCGGGTATTTTAGCAGATAACTGAAGCCAAGCTGTTCTTTTGAAGTGTGTATGCAGAAGTGTGCCTTTGTATGTATAAGCACGTTTGCTCTAAAGTCGCATGCATGTGCGTGGAGATCCAGAGGTGAGGAGACACTGTGGCAACAAAGGGAGGCGTCAGGAAAACCTGGGAACCGTGTTCTCAAATGGAATAGAAATTCAGCCTTAGACGGGCCAGGCTCTTGTCTGTTCCCAGAAGAGTGGAGACAGTGAAAAGGGACCCAGCTTCACAGGTACAAGAAGCCTGGCTCTGAGACATACTGCAGGCCCTCTGGGAAGGGGGTTGGGGGTGAGGCAATCTCAGGGGCCATCACTTCTCAAAGGGAAGGACTTACAGTAGTCAACTTCTATAGCTGTGACCAGATATCTGACATATAAACAACTATTCTTTCAGAGGTCTCGGTCCATCACGGTGGGGATGGAGCTGAGCAGCTCACAGCATGACAGCAGGGGGCACGGGCTGGCATTGATGGCCTTCCTTCTATCACTTGCCCCGGGGCCTACTAGATGGTGCTGCCCACATCCAGGGTGAATCTTTTCCCCTCTCTGTGGAGACAACCTCAGACACATCTAGGAATCCACTAGGCTGTACCATCTCACGCTCATTTAAAGAGGACAACTCCAGGAAACCGTCCACAGGGGTAGACCAGATGTCCTTTTTCCTCTCTCATGGCTGATCTATTCGGGGGTCGTTCTAAAAGGAAGAGAAGCGAAACAGGCCACCTCCCAGACAACTTCCCCACTACCTCCCGAGGTCTGAATTATTTTCTCAAAATTCCATCCCAAGGGTTGTAGGGCAAAGACACCTCTCAGTCAGCAGGTTGTGCCAGGCTCAAAGCTTCCATTAAGTCTCACTCTAAAGGTAGAGAACCCTAGTAACTGGAGACTGAATGAGGATTAGACAGTGCTTCTACCAGGTTCCTGAAGGGGTGTCTGGATGGTTCTCACCCAAGCACCCTTATCTGCTGCCCCATCCCCAGCTCCACTTCCTCCATCTCTCCCTATACTATAAAGCTACCATAGCTCCCTATGTCTTCTGTCACCTCGACTACACTACTGACCACGGCTCCCCACTCCGGGCCTTGATTCCTGCTCACCACCTTGGACCTCTTGGTCCCCACGCACAATAATTCTCCTATAAATATCTATAACTCTCTCCCCTCTTTATTCCCATCCTGCTCACTCAGAGACACTCCCCTGTCCCGGGCTAGCCTTCCACCCACTCCAGGCTGCACAGTGACGGAGATGAAGGTATTCGTTATCCTCCCTTGAAACCAACAGACACTCCTCACTTGTGCGCACGCCACTGGGATCTCTGCAACACAACCCCAGCACGTGTCTGCCCAGGGACTCACATCCGAGACCAGGAGCCACACCTCTGATAAAGATGTGCTATTGACGGAGGTTCCCTGACATATCTTTCCATGTGTCCCAAATGGCCAGACTCCCAACAGAGCCCCAGATGTAAATTCCAAAGGCTCCCTCCACATTGGTGTGAACAGCCTTCCTATGACAGGCCCTCCTCCCTGCTCTTTTCTTTTCTCCTCTTCTGGAGCTAGATGTTGTCTAGGTAACCTTATGGTCAAGGTTCCTCCTCTTTTGCCTCTGCAGGGACTCAGCTCCTGCGGCCACGGCTGTCTCTTTGACATCATCGTACTCTCTCTCCTCTGCAGGACCACTGCCCGCAACACTCAAGCCCATCCACGTAGCCCCCTGCCTGCCCAGCTGTTGCTCCAGGCTCAGGGGAAAGGGCTGTCCACACTCACTGTGCCGTATCTTACCATCTCCATGGCTCCCTCTACCCATGGCCAACACTTTCTGGAAGGCGCTACTCTGTGACTACCCTGTGGTCAAAGCTGGCTATCAACTGTTTGCCTGTGCTGGTCTCCTCTAGCCACATGCTCTCCCAAGGCTTATCTCCAAACCTGGCTTAAAAGACCTCATGCTGGCAGATAATTCCTGATTACATCAGCCACCTCATCCCTTCCCAGAATTGCATGTGTGTGTGTGTGTGTGTGTGTGTGTGTGTTCCTTTCATGTTCGCCCAACAACACCCTTGATAGAGACCCAGATCTCCACCAGGCAGCAAACTATAAGAACTCCAGGCTCGGGCTGTGTCCAAACCCATTCTTCCTCCCTTGTCCAGTACATCTCTGAAAAAAAAAAAATTTCAAGGCAGACCAGGACCCAAGGCCTGCAACCTCTGGTAACCTAACCCTGCAGTCAGCTCGGCTGCATGCAGCACCCAAGAGTCCTGCAGGGCTCAGACCCTGATGGGCCACGCTGGACTGCTGTCTCTGAGCCATGACACGAGAGGAACGCCATCCCCACACCCTGGGGCAGGGCTCCTGACAGAGCTCCTCTATGCACGGGCATGATGGGAGCAGTGGAAAAAAAAAGAAAAAAGGCAAGCCTCTACTAGCCCTGACCAACTTATATCTGGATGATATAACTTTTACAACTTGGTAATTAAGACAAACAACTCAATTTAAAAATAGGCAAGGGATCTGAGTAGCCGTTTCTCCAAGAAATATACTTAAATGGCCAATGAAAAGGTACTCGATGTCATTCCTCAGCCGGGGAACTCAGATCCAAACCACAAGGAAACGCTGCTTCACGCCCACTAGGTCGGCTAGAATCAAAGCAAGATAATAAGTGTTAGCAAGAATGGGGAGGAACTGGAGCGCTTACGCACTGCCGGTGGGCGTGTCGACTGTGTGGCCACTTGAAAGCAGTCTGGCAGCGATTTACCAGCGTTAAGGCAAGGTCCAGAAAGCCCACTCCTAGGTATAGACCCAAGACAAGCAAAAATATGTCCAAAAAAAAAAAAAAAAAAGCAAGACAGAAAAATTTGTCCACGGACTGTTAACCTTCCCCGTCAACTTGATGGGACTCAGAGCCACCTAGGAGACACACCTCTTGGCCTGTCTGGCATTTCCAGACAGATTTAACTGAGGAAGGGGGAGCCAGCCCTGAACGTGGGCTGCATCATCCTGGGGCCCTAATAAGAAAGGGGTGGGGGGGAGCAAGCAAACTGAGTGGCAGCATTCACACCTCTCTCTGCTGCCTGAACGAAGACCGAGTGTGGCCAGCCCGCCTCACGCTCCCGCCACCGTGATGGACTGGAGACAAAAGTCAGTCCTTCCTTCCTTCAGTTGCTCCCGTCAGGAATTTTGCCACAGCAGCCAGGAAAGCGCTGAATACCAGTGTTTACAGAAGCAACGCTCACTGCTCCAAGTGAAAGAAGCCACATACAGAAGATGACAAATTCCACGAGTGTCTTCAGAGGAAACGGAACAGAGAAATGTGCGGAGAAAATGGGTGAGGGGTGCGGAGTTGGGGTAAGGAAGGATTGAGTGGGGGCGAGAGGCAAGGAACACCCACTTCTCCACGAACCGATGAAAACCTCGGGTTGACTGTGGAGACGTGGCTCATCCCTGTGACTGCAAAGACAATCCACTGAAAGCCGGGCAGTGGTGGCGCACGCCTTTAATCCCAGCACTCAGGAGGCAGAGGCAGGTGGATCTCTGAGTTCGAGGCCAGCCTGGTCCACAGAGTTCCAGGACAGCAAGGGCTACACAGAGAAGCCGTGTCTTGAAAAAACAAGTGTGTGTGTGTGTGTGTGTGTGTGTGTGTGTGTGTGTGTGTGTCTGTGTGTGAGAGAGAGAGAGAATGAGAGAGAGAGAGAGAGAGAATGAGAGAGAGAGAATAAAATCCACCGAACTGTGTGCTTGCTTTGAACGCATGAATTACGTGGTACATAAATCACATCCCAGTAAGGCGGCTGCGTGCTCAGGGAGACTGAGACACAGGAAGAGACACACACAGCACCCAGGTCAGCCGCTTCCTCTGAAGTGTGAGTCAGCACGGCTCCAGTGAAAGCCTGGGGATGCCATAAACTCAAACCTGATGTGGGGCCCACTGAGGGAGATGCTGGAGGCAAGGACAGCCAAGGCCTCGGCCCAAGCCCAGGAAAGTCTGCAGGCTGATTCAGATTGGGCTGCAGCCATGAGGACAAGCAGGAGCATGGTGCCCTGGTAGCACGGGGCTGAAGAAGCCAGGCTTGCCCTCAGCCGGTATGCTCCACTATCCCCCAACCAAGCGTCAGGAGGAGACAAAAGGCTGGAAGAAACATCAGGAATCCAGTCTCCACCAGCTGGGCAGATTCCCTGGGATGACCACTGAGTCCCTGCTCCCAGGGTCATGACCTCTGCAGGCTCTTGCAAGGGGCTGGACCTACCCCATCCGCAGCAATAAGGTGGGCAATGGGGGAAATGCAGAGACCCTAGGTTCAGTGAGTCCCTGGTTCAAATCCTGGCTCTGCTGCTCATTCGTGTAATCTTGGGTAAGGTGACACACCTACCTGAGATACCCAGACATCATTCCTGCCTTTCAGCGACATCTGGGCAGTATCTATGTTTGCTGTTGGGACTGCCATTAGCATCACTCGAACTACGTTTTGAGCCTCTGGAGATCAGAAAGGGAACGGTAGGCCCAGAGATGGGAGCACCATTCTTGAACTCCAGGAAGGTTTGTCCCTGACTCCTGGCTCTGTCACAACCTGGCTTTAAGGTCCTCTGCCTATAAACAGGAAGACATTCCCAAGAAGAAAAATCCCATTGGGTACAAAAAGTTCCTACTAAGAATAGGAGACTGGCAGAAGGTAGATTTATTCAGGTGTAATTTCTTTCTTTTTAAAAATGTTGGTATTTTTCTGACTTTTCTATGGTTTCCGTGTCTCAAAAGACAATCTTGTTCTGCACAGGATTCTACAACTCCCCTCCCTTGAAGCAGTTTGAAAAAGGAAAGTGTTCATCAGTTTCTCGTAGCTGTGACAAAATGTCTGAGAAAATCAAGTTAAAAAGAAGAAAGGTTTCTCTGTCTCATGGTTTCAGTCCATGATGGTTTGGTGCGACAGGGCAGCATGACAGAGTGTCCTCTGTCATGTACGGTACAACAAAGCTGCTCGTGTAATGGTAGCCAGGGAGCAGAGGTGGGGGAGGGTCCTTCAAAAGCTTGCCTTCGACGACCTAACTTCCGTTAGTCCTTACCACCCAAAGGATCCTCTACCCCCTGGTAGCAGCACAAACAGGGGGCCAGGCCTTAACTCTAGGGCCTTTGGGGAACATTCCAGACTCTGACAATACAACGCACCCCACCTTCGCTGCCGTGAGACTTTCCTGCCAAGTGTGCCACGGCGCGTCTGAGACGCGACCTGTGTCAGGTGACATGGGTCCTCTCCAAGCCGAAGGATTGGGAGGATAACATGAAACTGAGGCAGGAGAATGTCTCCATGGGGTCTGGCCCTCAGCGGGGTGGGGTTGTCTATTTTTCCATCCTCCCTGACCCCCCACGACCTGACCCCAGCTTCTCTGTCAAATGCTTGGCCGCGAGAACCGCCTTCACTCCTGGATGGTCGTGTCAATCACGCGAGGAATCTTCAGAACTACTGCCACCGAGGCCGCACCCCAGACCCACAGAATCCTACCTCGGTTGGAGGGGCTTGGACACAGGTACGCCTTCAAAGCGACCCGTGGTTCTCATGAACTCTCGAGGCCGAGAACCACACACCCAAACCGGAAGCTTCTGGTCCGTGGAGTGCTACTCTAAGGGACGCCTAAGGGCTTCCAGGCCTTTTTAACAAGATGGGCAAGGTCAGCGTCCGGGTAGCCAGAATAAGTGCAGAAAAATAAACAGGAAATAGAAACTCTGGTGGGGCCTCCATACCCGCCCCGAAAGGGGTTGCGCCCAGCCTGGCTGGTTCCACATGTCTCTTGCATCGGGAGCCCCCCTACCCTGCAGGGAGTGGCCAAGGACTCTTGAGATCACTCTATCTGTGCCTAGTGCCATCTCAGGGCCTCCCCACCTCCTCCCCTGTAGGCTTGCACCTACAGGTGTTCTGAGCCCCTCCTTCCTCTGCAAACCATGCCCCGGAGGCTGGAGTCAGGGTGTTTGTCCCTGGAGCAGAAGCTACCCTTATTTCCATCTCTCTATGCCCAGAAGCCACACGGCTCCAAGGCTCCGAGATCCCACTCCATCACCACCACAGCCCACCGTGATCGCGCTGGGAGCTCTGCCTGGCCCCTTGCTTGGGAGCCAACCCAGTCCTGGCAGCAACTGTGGCTTCAGGACGAGGAGACAGGAAGTAGTCCTCAAGTGCCAGAAGGAGGCGTGGCCGCCAAGCCTTGAACAGAGAGCGGCTCCCTGCACCGAGGCCCAGTCTGCACCCTGCGGCTCCAGTGCCAACCAGGATACTTGGGCAGCTCCAGAGAAAGGGTACAGGCAGCCTCCTCAGCAGAGGAGAGCCAGCCAAGAGAGGGCCCAGGAGGGCCTGCCTTGGCTGAAAGCCTCATCTCTCCACATTCGATCACAAGTGTAAATGTCTATCTTGGACTCTGATACAGGGCCAGTCTGTGGCAAGTGACATACGAGCTCTGTGGCACCCCAGGAGAAGGTTCCTACAGAAGGCACAGGAGAGTAGGAAGTGGGGTGCACCAGACATCCAAACCCCATGCCAATCCAGACCTGGTGGCCCTAACGACACACCGACCCTCTGGGAACCACCAGCTTCCTCTACACAGGGTGTACAAGCAGACAAAATACAAACAGATCCTACTCGGGGACTGCTCTACCAAGAATGTTCCAGATTGCCAGAATTCTGACAACTTACCAATGTATCTGTTGGTTACCAGCCCACAAATTCCCATGCTGCCGCCATTAGGGCCTCTTCACCTGAAGCACTATTCAATATCCATTCAGTCACCTACCCATCCATCCACCACCCATCCACCCATCCACCCACCCATTCACCCACCCATCCACCCACCCATCCATCCATCATCCACCCATCCACCCACCCATCCACCCACCCATCCATCCATCCATCCACCCATACATACATACATACATACATACAGCCATACAGCCATCTATCCACCCATCCATCTGTCTACCCACCAGTCCGTCTGTCCATACATGTATACATACATACATCCACCCATCCATCTGTCTGTCCACCCATCCATCCTCCTGTCCATCCATCCATTCGTCCACCCACCCACCCATCCATCTATCCACCCGTCTATCTGTCCACTCATCCATCCACCTGTCCATCCATCCATTCACCCACCCATCCATCCATCCACCCATCTATCTGTCCACCCATCCATCCATCCACCCGTCCATCTGTCCACCCATCCATCCACCTGTCCATCCATCCATCTGTCCACCCACCCACCCACCAACCTGTCCATCCATCCTTCCATCCATCCATTTGTTACTCATCAGAGAGGCCCCCATTCTAGATGCTCACTGCCATAAACATGTGTCTTTACGACTTGGGGAGATGGCTCGGTGGGTCACAGCACACATGCGCACACACGACAAGCCAGCTTCAGATCCACGTAAAGAGCTGAGCGTCGCTGTGAGGGGAGAGACAGAAAAAGGACCAACGGGGCTGGCTGGCTGGCCAGCCTCACTGAAAAACAGTTACGTTCTGGGTTCAGTGAGAGGATGTGTCTCAAGCAAATGATAGAGGAGCCACCAGACATCTTCCATGCGTGCACGGACACACAGGCACGAGCGCACGCACGCACAATTCACTGTTCACATTGAGCTACCGCTTCACACGGAGAGAGACAACACATCCATAAGAGTGTAGCATCCCAAAGGGGATGGGTAGATAATATAAAGCCAAGGCCACTGACGGTCAGTGATGGTCGTCATGGCTAGGGATGTAGCTCATGGTAAAGTGGTCCTCACGGACCAGGTTTGATTGGCAGTTTCACAAAGAAAATTCAAGCCTCCAGTGGTCTTTATACTTTATATTAATTATCCACCCCTTGGATCAGGAGCCTTACAAATACCTCATTTAACACCAGCCAGGCCCAGGAGTTCCCAGGACAGCCCTATGTGTCGCTTTCAGTATCCAGCATCTTGAAGCTGTTGCCATGGCTACCATCTCACTGACCCTCACTGGCCTTGAGTCACCACGCATATGAACGCTATTCTTTTCCATTGAGTCAGGAGAAGCTGAGGGATGGGGGGGGGGGGCTTGGCACTCTGACCCACCCTGAGAGGACATTCTCTTATTTATTTGTACCCTGGGTCTTTTCCAGTCCCTGGGCCTTGGCTCTCTGGGCTGGAAAGTGAAGAGGGACACTGAGGCCCCAGAGCCTCTTCCAGACACAGCTTCTCTAACTCAGGCTAAGGACAGAGAGAGGGCAGGGACTGCTCTGAGCTGTGATAGGGGCCATCTTCAGACACATGGGTAAGTTGTCACCGCCACTTCTGACCTGCCAGGGATGAGACGCCATGCGGACATTGTAATTGGTGGTTTTAAGGCAGGGCAAGGCCCATGTGCTGGAAACACACCGCCAGAGAGCTGGCAGGAAGCTTAAGAACTTTCCATTGCTGAGCTGAGGGAGCTCCCACAGGCCCTCACTGGGAGCCCACCGGGTCTCTCCCACGGAGACCAGGAGGGAGAGAGGCAGGCAGGTCTAGCCATCCACACTCACCAGCCACAGCTGAGGAAGGAAAATCAAATGAGCCCTCTAGAAGGGGAGGTCTCTGCCCCAGAGCAGGGGTAGTGAGGTGATGTCTGGCTTTTATTCTGTATCATAAATAGGTTATTAATCCAGGGCCGACAGCAAGACGGGGCTGTGGGGAGACGGGGAGGCAAGACTGCAATACTGACTGCCTCACGGGCTGGAAAGTTCCAGAAGCCAGGCCGCTCCATTCACACAGATCAGGTAGCCCAAGGCAGGAGCAAGAGGGGAAGAGCCCTGCTGGGAGCAAGAGGAAGGACCTTGAGCAGGCATCCAGGGGTCCACAGGTGACCCTGCTGGGCATCCTATTACACTGTCCCCAGCTTCTAGCAGCAGCAGACCTGCAGCATTTTAAAAAGATTGTGTGTGTGTGCATATGTGTGTGCATGTGTGGGGGTGTGCATGTGTGTGCATGTGTGTGCATGTGTGTGCATGTGTGTGCATGTGTGTGGTGTGTATATGTGTTCATGTTGTGTGGGTGCACATGTGTGTGGTGTGCATATGTGTGCATGTGGGTGGGTGTGCATGTGTGTGCATGTGTGTGGTGTGCATGTGTGTCGTGTGCATATGTGTGCATGTGTGTGGTGTGCTTGTGTGTGCATGTGTGTGGTGTGCTTGTGTGTGCATGTGTGTGGTGTGCATGTGTGTGCATGTGTGTGGGTGTGCATGTGTGTGGTGTGCATGTGTGTGGTGTGCTTGTATGTGCATGTGTGTGGTGTGCATGTGTGTGCATGTGTGTGGGTGTACATATGTGTGGTATGCATATGTGTACATGTGTGTGGGTGTGCATGTGTGTACATGTATGTGGGTGTGCATGTGTGTGGTGTGTATATGTGTGCACGTGTGTGGGTATATATGTGTGTGATGTGCATGTGTGTGCATGTGTGTGCATGTGTGTGGTGTGCATGTATGTGCATGTGTGGGTGTGTATGTGTGTGGTGTGCATGTGTGTGGGTATGCGTGTATGTGCATGTATATGGGTGTGCATGTGTGTACATGTGTGTAGGTGTTCGTGTATGTGCATTTGTGTGCATGTGTGTGGTGTACATGTGTGTTTGTGTGTGTGTGTGTGTGTATGCCACATGTGTGCAGGTGCCTGAGGAGGCCAGAAGAAGGCACCAAATTCCCTGGGGCTCGACACATGCACCCACATTTATGAGCCACCCAGTGTGGGTGCTGGGAACCCAACTTAGGTCCTGGAGGTGGAGCAAGAGCTTTTAAGCGCCAAGTGCATCATTTTTAATCAACAAAACTACATCATGATTAGTGATAGTAACTCAGTGGCACAATGCTTGCCTAGCAAGTGTGAAGCCCTGGGTTCTTCCCCTGACACCACACAGTGGTGCCCACCTGTAATCCCAGATCTCAGGAGGTGGAGGCAGGAGAACCCAAAGTTCAAGATCATCTTCAGCTACACAGCATGTTCGAGGCTGGCCTGGACTACTTAAGACTTTGTCTCAAAAGAGGGAGAAAAGGGAGGCAGGAAGGAAGGAAGGAAGGCAGGAAGGAAGGCAGGAAGACAGGCAGGGAGGCAGAAAGACAGGCAGGGAGGCAGGAAGGAAGGCAGGAAGACAGGCAGGGAGGCAGAAAGACAGGCAGGGAGGCAGGAAGGAAGGAAGGAAGGGAGGGAGGAAGGAAGGAAGGCAGGCAGGCAGGAAAGCAGGAGCAGAAAAGGGTTCAGAGAGATCCAGGCCCTTAGGAACGTTTACAAACACAGCAATGCTGTAATCCTGTCTCTGCACATGCACTCTGTGCAGTAAGACTTAGCTGCTCATTCCTTCAAGAGACAGAGTCCCTGTCCTCACCTAGGGAAATCTCCTCTGGCCCTGTAGTGTGACTTGGACAACACTAAGAACATCTCAGAGCTTCCAAGGCTGGACCTTAAGAGAACACATGGCTTCTGCCTTCCCCATCTTGGAATGCTGCCTGGAGACTGTGGGGAACGAGCCAGGCTGTCTGCTGAGGAAGAGAGGCCACAGGGGGAGAACTCAGGCTACCTAACACACGGGCACGAGGACGAGGCAGAGGGGACCTTCCACCCAGCCCACCCACCCACCCACTGAGAGCAGCCTCAAGAGGAAACCCAGGAGGACCTCAGACTACGAACCACCAGGAGAGTGCCTTGGTGAGGCTATAACCAGCATTGACTCCGACTACCAGATGAAGCCTAGAGACCACTTGGGTCAGTGGTTCTCAACCTGTGGGTCACGACCCTCTTGGGGGTCTGACGGCCCTTTCACAGGGGTCGCCGGAGATCATCTGCATATCAGATATTTACATTATGACTCATGACAGTAGCAACATTATAGTTACGAAGTAGCAACGAAAATAATTTTATGGTTGGGGGAGGGGTCACCGCGACATGAGGGACTGCATTAAAGGGTCGAAGTGTCAGGAAGGTTGAGAACCATTGCCCTGGGTGGCCTTCAGACAGATAAGACTTCCTGCCTACCGCCATCCACACTAGGGAACGCAGATGATAAAGGTACATCAGGTCCTTGGGGGGCCCTTTGCACACTTAGTCTAGGAAGCTGACCTCTGCTTTCAAAATAAGAAAACTGAGAAACAGGTTAGTGAGCTGGTGGTGGTCGCACAGCATGCACAAGGCAGAACTTAATTTCCCCCTTGGGTAGACCAGTTCCTCATCAGGATACCCATTACCTGTGACTCCCATGTCATGACTTTAGAACTCATACACACCCTTTGAGATGTGTTCCAACCTCCCGCACCCCTGCACCCCTGCACCCCTCCTCCCCAGTGCAGTCCCTGGGACTGAGTCTGTGTTAAACAGTGGAACAGAAGGTGGAATATCGACCCTCAAGTCCCAGAAACCGGCCAGAGCCTGGCTCTGCGCAAGGCCCCCAGATTGTGCCGCACCCCAGCGTGCTCCCTTGTCTGGGACAGTGTCCGAGGGGTACGGCAGTCACGTTCTCGAGCTAAGCGAGCGCCGCTCACACACACCTCCTCTGACAGAGGTGCCACGGTCAGGGTGGGTGTATGGGCCTGGTCAGCCTGAGGAGGCAGGTGGCCTAGGTGGCTACAAAATAAATCACTGGACTGAGCCCCAGGTCCTCACCGTAAACTCACAGGACAAGGAACCTAAATCCAGAGACCATCAGAAGCTTACTAAAGATCCGGGTCATACAGCCAGTCGGCCCCGGAGTTGAAAAGCCCACGCTTCCCGTCTCAAGATGACCACTATGGCGAGCCTCTCCAGGCCTTTCTGTAGGCCGGGTTCTTCTCATAATTACTTGGTTATAATACAGTTCCCACACGTGCGGTGCACCATGAAAGGCACAGCTTTCGTGACTTACGGCTTCTCCTCGTAGGCATAGTTACGTGCATGCCCACGGCAGCGTTTGCTTCCCGGCCCTTCCGTCCGCCCATGGTGTTTGCCACCGCAGTGTGTGTGTGTGTGTGTGTGTGTGTGTGTGTGTGTGTGTGCGCGCGCGCGTGTGCGTGCGATGTCGGTACCTTTTTTTTAATGGCGTCTTTTTTAATTGCTGAGATCCTCCCGTCTCCACCTTCCCAGCGCTAGGATTACAGGCGCACACCGTAACACTTAGCCGTAGAGGTAGGTGCCGAGGACCCAAACTCACGTTTGCCCAGCGAGCCCCCTACCAAAGACGGAGCCTCTCCCCAGCCCGCTGCAGCCCTGTTTTAAAGGCCAAGGGACTCTGTTTCCAAGGCCGCCAGGACCTAGGGGCAGGGCAGGGAGGGGGAAGGAGGGCTGGATCCATCATCCTTCTGGCCCCTCCCCAGCCCCGCCCTGCGCCACTAAAAATGCAGCATTTGCAGAGTGGGAAAATGGAACCAGATGTGACAAATCTTACACGTGTGGCCGCTTCCGCACCAGACCCTGACTCACAGAGGCAGAGGGGTAGCACCGTGCGGCCAAGACCCTTATAAGCCCGGCACAGGGCCTTGAGGCCCAGGACCCAGGGAGACAGACTTGGCTGCTAATCTGGCTTCCGGGTAGACCCGGTGAGGAGGGCAAAACCCCAGCCAAGAAGCAGAGACTCCATTCTGAACCCCACAGCACCTCCAGCACCCACAAAAACTGGCCTCTACCAGAACCCCCATGTTCATCCAGACGCCGAGCTTTGGTAGCCATGATGAGCAACCAAACTGGGTCACTCGCTGTCACCCGGACACATTCCCTATCTGGGCCCTTGGACCCTCCCGTTGTAAGAAAAGCCCTCTGCGTGGACAGATGGGGAGCCGGCTCCATTGCCATTGTGAAAGCACCAGCTAGGCAGGGTCTCCATCCACATGTGAACTGTGACCTGCACTGGAGGCCGGGACCCTCACCACCCATCCCTACCATCAGGCACGGCAATATCACGTGTATCATTAATTCGTGCGTCTCGTTGGGGACGGACGCGACACAAAGATAAATGCAATTAAAAAAAAGTCTTCAAGTGTAAAACCCCAGAGATGGAAAACAAGTTATCCAAAGTGCCGTAGCTGAGAAGACCGTTCACGCAGAGACCACAGCAATTGGCAACACCATCCCAGACATGTCTAGCTCCAGGCCCACCATCAGCCCTGCCCCCCGCCCCCCACCATAGGCACCAGCGTCACCAAACACACTGAACCATGTGGTCACATGGCCACGTTTCACTATGTCGGCACCACATAGGGCCCTGGTCCCAGGAGCATCTAACACTTGACAGCCGACTGGTGAACTGGTTCAGCAGCAAGGGCATCTCGAGGAGATCTGAATGGTGCTGCTCACCGCCTTCGTTCCTTCGTGGAACCCTAAAATGCACAGACTGAGCATTCCTCTACGCCTTGACCCGGACGGGCACGCAGACAGACTCAGCGCCCACTGCCATATGGGCAAACTCCGCCTTCTTCCGCCGGCCCCTCCCCCAACCTGGGTTTCTCGAAACCTGCCTATGGATAACCTTGGATCACCTGGAGAGTCTGATCAATAATACAGACCCTGGACCCCACCCTGGAGAGGGAGACACTATACCTCTGACAGGACGCGCAGCAGCCCGGCCACTACCTAGACTACGCCTCTCAGGGTGACCCTATTGCCCGCAGTGGCATGCAGCTGTTTTGAGAAAGGAACGATACAGAGAGATAAACCCAAGAGGCTAGGAAGATGGCTCGGTGGGGTATGCCAGTGTGAGGGCCTAAGTTCTGATCCCCAACACCTATGGGAAAGTCAGGTGTGGCAGTGCCCCTGAATCCCAGGGCTTCATTGGTCAGCCAGCCAGCCAAACCGGTTAGCTCCAGCTTCAGTGAGGGACTGTCTCAGAGCATAAGGAAGAGAGGCTAAAGGCTGACCCACACACCGGTGCACGGGGGTATTCACACACAGGCATCCACTGCACACACACGCACACGCACACATGTACGCATACACCACACACATAGAGTATATATACCTGCGCTTGTGCGTTTTTGCATGTGTGTGCGTGTGTGTGTGAGTGATATGAACAGTATCATACGGTGCGTGAGGGAACACATAAAGCAGTCAGCGAAGAGCGGGGAGCTTTGAAAGGAGACATGAAAAGGAGGAGAAGACAGTTGTGAGGTAGCAGCAACGGTATGGCCCCCCTTGTCTGAGCCTGGTTGGGCCGTTGGGTCACACAGCAGTAGTGTCACGTCAGCTCTGTAAGGACAAGGACGAGGTCATATCTCCAGCATCTAGAATAGTAACTGTGTACAGAAGGGACAAACAAATTCTGTTGGGGTGTCGGGGTCCGAACCTGTGACCTCAGCACTAAAAGGCAGAGGCGGGCAGACCTTGAATGGGAGGGCTACGTGGCAAGACTTCGTCTCAATAAGTAAATAATTAAACCTCCTTGTTTATTTTTACGTTATGTGCTTTGGTGTTTTTTGCCTGCATGTATGTCTGTGTGAAGGTGCCTGAATCCCTGGAACTGGGGTTACAGACAGTTGTGCGCTGCCGTGTGGGTGCCGGGAATTGAACCCGGGTCCTCTGAAAGAGCGGCCGGTGCTCTTAACCGCTGAGTCATCTCTCCGGCCCCAAAATTTTAAGCGTAAGGGAAAGAAGCGCAGAGAGGTTAGATCACCTAAATCTGCACAGCTTTTGCTTACAGCCACCTGCATCCTCGGGCCTGCGGTGTCTGGGCCAGAGGACCCAGCAGGTAGCCCAGGTGGGTTCCTGAAGAGGAAAACATTAAATGGTACCATCAATCCCACTAGGGCCACTTCACACCTGGCAGAGCCCGGTGGCCAGCAAGAACGTGTTGATGTCCATCTGGGAGACAGCCAGGTCATTGATTGCATACCACGTTCTTGGGGGGCGGGGGGGCGGTGCTGAGAGCTGGGGAAGGAACCTGACGCTCAACAGGAGTGAAAGTCTTGCCCCTTACCAATCCATCACAGTTGCTGATGGCTACCGCTGCTCCGGGCATTCCGGTGACACCTCCAGTGTACACGCACTCCTGCCGCAAGGGCTGCCGGAAGAGCTCCCGAAAGTCCTCCTGCCACTCCACCGGGGCCCCCGGGACCACCAACCTCCGGTTGGGCTGCAGGCTCAAGTGAAGCAGCTTCCCAAAGACAGTCACATTGTAGTAGAGGAAGTGGCTCTTGGGACCACCGGGTCTCAGAGTCTCTCTTTCCGGGTTCAGGGGGCTGCGAGCCACCCGGCGGCGGTGGCTCCTGGAAGGGGCCGCTGCGGGAGCAGACACCACATGGGACAAGAAGCGCCCCTGAAAGTCCGTGCTGCAGGGCACAGTCACAACGTAGTCTCGGGGTTTCCCGGAGAGGTGCAGGTCTGTTGGAGGTAAACACAGAGTCACTTCACTGTGCAGGTAAGAGGAAGCTGGGAATCCTGGGGGAGGGGGACAGGAGGGCAGGCAGGGCAAGCAGTGCACAGGCAGGCAGCCCTGAACATCATTCCCACAGATCTCTTAGCCCAAGCTCATGCACTTTGTGCCCATCGCTCCCTGAGCCTGCACAGTCGCCCCGTACTTGGCCGAATGGCGTTCAGGTAAACAGACTTGTGAACGTACATTCGTTCTCCCTGTAGCTATCCAGTCTTTTTTTATATTTAGCAGAAGTAAATAAATGATGTCAAACGGAGTCCCGTCACCGTAGCAACAAGCCTTCCAACCTCAGAGGGCGGCTTAGAAAGGGCTGAGATTCCAGACCTGCCTCAACTCCCCCAGTGTGCTGAAGTCACCAGCTCAGCCTGGGGTAAGGCCCTCCCTTGCCAAAGCTCCCAAAGCTGCCAAAGCAAACACACCTAGAAACCCAAGGGATCCTGGTCTCTGACACCAAGAAAGGAGGAGCTGGAGAAGGGAGGGAGGGAATGCACCGTTATATATTGTCCCGAGGCTAGAAAGGAAACTTTAGAGCAACAGGGTGGCTGTGAGATTTCTGCCCGGCCCCAGGCAGGATAAATATAGAGCTTCAGAAATAAAGAGAGACACGGGGGGTTGGTTGGGTGTGTGTGTGACCTGCCCACTTGAGCTGACTAAAGTGTGAGGTCACGGCCCCATGCTGCAGGCCACTTGCCAGTGGGCCCCTGTCCTTACACAGCTCTCTCCCTGTGCGCAGCCGGGCAGAAATGACAGCTCACTGGCTTCCAGGCCTGGTGATTCATGGATGGGAGTTGGAACGGATTTTCACTTCTCCATAGTTCAATCTCTCACCTTCCCAGCTCTGATAAAAGTGATAAGACACCCGCACAAGAAGGATATGCCTTTAACATCCCCAGGCAGCTGCAAGCGGAGAGATGCATTCCTTTACCTTTGGGCTGTGACAGGAAAGGAACCCAAGACTGTGCAAGAGGGGTCCCTCTTGGGCACCTGAGCCCTGCCTGGAAATGACAGAGCCTCTTCTGTATGTCCCAAAGCACCAGAAGGGAGCTTACCCATGCCGTAAGATGTGTGTGGTGTGTCTCTAGTCTATGCCTGGGGGAGCCATCTACGGTGTCTAAGCGTGCTATGTGAGAAGCTTGGAGGGAAATAGGGGAATAACCTCTTTCTGGTCCGAAGCAACAGTGTCCACGGTTTTGTGCTATGGGAAGCAATCACCTGCTAGCCTGATTCTGTAGTCCGATAAGTAGACACGCACACTCAGACACGCACATGCACACCTCCCCACAAGTGCCACCCAAGTTGGAGACAGGGCCCTGGAAGATCAAGAGGAGGGAAGGAAGAGAGGGGGAAGAGTGAGCTTAGTGTGACTCCTTCTCACGGGAAGAGACACGTGTTCCCAATCCCCTCCTGCAGGTCCTTCCACCTCCAGTGACAGAAAGGACTCAAAGCAGCCAAAGCCAAGCAACTCCTCCCGCCTCAAACCCTGCCGGGCTGGCTCCTGCATCCTTGAGGGGGGGGGCAGGGAGGGCACCCTTAACTCCAGCATCCCAGAGACCCCACGTCCCCTCGCGACCCGCACGCACGCACCTGGAGTCCGACTGCCCGCGGCGGCGCAGAGCGCGCAATACCAGGGCATCAGGCAGGGCAGCAGCGCGCGGAGCCGAGCCATGTGGCCGCGCGGGGACCGGGCCAGGCAGGCGCCCGAGCCCCGGGACTGCCGGATCGCAGACCAGCCCGCAGCCTCGGCCTCCTGCCGACCGGCTCCCGGCCCCGGCACGGCGCCCGCACTGCTGGCTCCGGCTGCGGCTGCTCCCGTCCTCCCGCGCTGTCCGGACACCGGGAGCCGGGCTAGGGGCGCGGGGCGGGTACGCGGGCGGGGCGGGGCGCGCGGCTCGGGCGGGGGGCGCGGGCGCCGGGGGCGGGGGCGGGCCTGGCGAGCCGCGGCGTGCGGCCGGGATCGGAAGTGCCACGCGGAACCCGCGCGGGGGCTCCTGGCGCACGGGGCGATCGTCCCTTCAGACGCCGCCGGAGCTTTCCGGAGCGACTGCCTGAGCCGCTCACAGCCCCCTTTGCCGGCTCTATTACTGCTCCAGAGCCACCCGCCCCTGGGGTGTCCCACTGCATTTTGAGGGCGGGGATGGGGAGCCCCCCACCCCCCGGGGGGGATGCCCTGCTAGCTCCTGACCGCTTGGATCGTCCCACTTTCCAGACGCCCAGCGCCATGGATCCCGGGGGGGGGGGGGTGTTCGGTTGTCCAGTGCCCTGGCCAAGAGCAGGCCATAGCAAGGTGAAGAGAGGGGCCCAGCAGGGCCTTACAGCCCAAATGCCCAGACGGAAACCCCAGCGCTGAGCTTCAGTCTCCACATCTGTGGCACAGTCGACCACAGCACACAAAAGACGCACGATCACCCGATGCGCGCCCAGCCTGCCTGCCCCTGGCGCAGTACCGGGCACTGCAGCCTGCAGTATAGCAGATACTGGCTTGGCAACTTGTTGAGACCAGTTCCACACTTGGAGTCCACAGTCCAGCAGAAAAGCTTGTGCTTTACTTTACAATTATGTTCTTAATAACTTGAAATCACTGTAATTCAAACTACTCACAGGTTAACACCTAGGAGAAAGGAGGATCCTGTTGGCTTTGATATTTTTGTTGTTCCGTTGTGTTTAACGGTGGCTATGGCTTTGAAATGATGCGGGAGTTTGGGGAGGGCAGCTTATTTCTGACGTCCGCTCAGAGAGCCGATACCCGCCGTATTCCGAGCAACATCGGAATGCTCCCGTTACAAATGGCACCAACCATCAAGTGAATCTAACACCTAGTTTCTTTCTGTTTAAGACCAGTGAGGTTGAGACGAGGCAGGGTGCTTTATGTGAGGCTGGTGGGCAGGAAGTGGATCCGGGTTGAAGGGAAGTCAAGGGGATGGCCAGGCTGTAGGCTGCAAACCTACTAAAGGATTCTAGAATAACTGGAGCCTCAGTCTTCCCAGTGTAAAGTGGGAACGGATGTGACCAATGACGTAAGTGTGGCTCACTTGCTCCCTACGTGGAAGCCATTTCAGAGAAGACTCCTCTAGAAGGCCCCGGGGTACCTTGGCCCTACTCCCCTCCTCCCTGCCCCCAGCAGAGCAGGTCAGGAGGAACAGGCTGCTGCTGTTACTGCTGCTGCTGCTCCTGCTAATGCTGCTGCCTCTGAGACCCCAGAGTCTGAGTCATGAGCTGTAGGCTGGGGCCCTCCCTGGAGTCAGCCTTGGCAAAGAGAAACCAAAACCTCATCTTATTCTTCTGCCCCTACTCCCTCTCCCTGGGCCTACAATGGTTGCTTGTGTTGGCCAAGGATTATATGTCTGAGCCCTTTTCCCCTGAGAAACGGCTTTGTTAGGGAGAGGACACTGGGGACAATAGATGAGGGAGTGGCTGCTTCTGGACCTGAACAGGGCCAGGTGAAGAGACCCCCTGCTGGAGGCTGGAAACCCTCCTAGGAAGGCGAGGTCTGAGTTTCCCAGGCTGATGCCTTGGGAAGATGCGATCAGATCTGCAGGGGAGAGTGGCTTGGTGGGAAGGGCGGGTGGCACTCTCCGGAAGTGTCCTTCTCATATTTATCCAGTACTCAGTGCAAGGTTCCAGGGAGGAGGATGCTAGCTAGCTAGGTGTCATTTGTCGCCAGGGACCAGTCGGAGGAGATGGCTCATGTTCCAGGAAGCTCTGAGCCGGAAGAGAAAAGGGCTGGGTGGATGCCAGGAGATGGAGGAGGGAGGTAGCTAGCAAGGACCAGGAATGTCTGGGAGGAGGAGCCTAGGGAAGAGAAGGAAGCCTGATTGACAGAAGGGCGTGTCCTGGCCAGGAGGTGGGCTGTGCACAGAGAGGAGGTGGGCCCGCCTGCCTGGAGTGACTGTGCCCCGCAGAAGTAAAGGTGGCATTAGCTAGATGCCAGGATGCAGTCACCCAGGAGGAGACGGGAGGGCCAGACTGCACCTGAGGTCCCTGAGCCTCCACCAAGCACCACTTCCCTCCTGCTTGCAGTCCAGGGTGAAGATTGGGTGACTCAAGGTTGAGACACGCTACATCTTTACCATACAGAGCTCCCAGTGGCCCCCAAGGGCGTGAGTTTGAGACAAGAGCCAACCTAAGTGGCCGTGCTGTCACAGCTTATGTCCAGCAGGTGGCTGCTGTTGGCCGAGTACCAGCTGCTATGAAGGGGCCTGACAGGTCTGGTTACCACCCGCAGGAGGTGAGAACCCTAAACACGGAAAGAGGGGTCTCATCTTAGAACCCATGATGCAACTTGTGGTCCTAAGACTCTGAAATTCTCAAGAGAGGAAAGAGTCCCACCAGGACAATCAGGAAACCAGATCCCCTCTGAATTCACGGAACAGACTCTAAAGAGCTTCCAAATGCAGCATCTTCTCCACACACACCCCCGCCCTTTTCTCTCTCGCACACGCACACACACACCCCAGAACACAGCACTCCTTTCCTGAATGGTACCATATAACTGATCTTCTCCTCTCTGGTCCCTGGAATCTTCTACGGCCACATCCAGAAGAGACAGCCCTTCGCTACGTGCGGCTCTGTGTGCTGTCAGACCTCCAAAGCCTTCGTCAGTGTTGGGATCAAGGCCAGACCCTTTGTTCCCCATACTCCTGCCTCCACAACCCTCCAGCCTCGCTCCTTGCGGGTACCATGTTCATCTGGCCTCCGGATCTCTGCAAAGCCCTTCCCTCTGCTCTGAGGGGCTCTGCCCTCTTCTCCCAGTCGGTCCCTGCTGTCTTCTGACACCACCCTGTGTGATTTTCAGATCAGCATCTGCTTTCTCCCATCCTCCACAGGGAGCGGGACACGGAGGGGTTTTTTGTTTGTTTGTTTTGCTTTGTTTTTTTAATCCCTTGTGTTCTCAATGCCTATCCCCGTGCTGGGCACATAGTAGGCCCTCACAAATACTAAATAATCAGATGAATGGGAGTCCGAGGAGGAATCCCCCGTGGGGAATCTGAGGGGTCAGGTGTTTCTGAGAACAGTCAATCTTTCCAGGGAAACTTGAGACGCGCATGGAAACTGTGAGTCTACCGTGAAGAGCTCCAGGCTCCACGGTCGGGCAGGGATGGGGAGGAAGAGGCGGCTTCCTGGTTCCCTAATCCAAACAGGACGTTGAAGACAGAAACAGCCACCATAGCTAGCACCTGCGGGCCAGACACTTCACACGCCGACCTCGATCTCTTCTGCAGCCCTGCCAGGCCGAGCAGCTCAGACCAGAACCTACAGCTGGCAAACATTCCACGCCCAGGCAGGGGCCCAAGTACCAGGCTTGCCAGTTCACCGACCCCTGTAAGATGCCACCTCTGCGGCTCTCTTCCGTGTCACCCGGTTCATTTTGTATTCCTTCTTGTTTTTCAAAGTGTGTTCGTGACGGCCCCCATGGTTGTGCTGACTGGATTTAGGTCAAATTGACACAGTCATCTGAGAGCAGGAAACCTTGATTGGGAAAATCCTTCCACTTGGGAGTAGTGGAGGGAGGAGGTGGGGTGTCAGGATGTAGTGGATGAGAGAAGAAAAATAAAAGAGTAAAAGAAAACATGGCTCCATAAGATCAGGCAAGCCTGTAGAACATTTGCTTAATTAGTGGTTGATGCGGAGAGCCCCGCCCATTGTGGGTGGAGCCATTCTACGCGGGTGGTCCTGGGTTCTATATGAAAGCAGGCTGAGCAAACCATGAGGAGCAAGCGGGTAAGCAGCATCCCTCCATGGCCTCTGCATCAGCTCCTGCCTCCAGCTTCCTGTCCTGTTTGAGTTCCTGCCCAGACTTCCCTCTGTGAAGTCTGAGCCAAATAAACCCTTCCTCCCCAAGCTACTTTGCTCACGCTGCTTCATTGCAACAATAGTAACCCTAACTAAGACAGCAATGCACACAGAAAGGCATCGTATGCTTATTTTACAAGGGTATAAATTGGGTCCAGAGAAGACAGGTGACTTTTCAAAACCACACAGTGAGGTCATTCAGAGCATCTGTGACCCTAAGTCCAGGGACTTTACAGCATCCTCCTGCCTAACCAGGCTGGGACTGCAGCTCAGGGGTAGACCGATTGCTTAGCATTCACGAGACCCTGGTTCAGTGCCCAGCACTGCAGAAAAACAAAGCACAACAATAACAAATACCCTCAGCTCCCTCCCGTTGTTGCTTCAGCTAAACCGCAGAGGATGAAGGGTTTGAAATTCCCCCTCCCTCTGCCTGAGAGCCACGGGTCTTGCTGGGTGAGGGTTGGGGGCGCTTAAAGCCAGTGGTTGTCAAATAAGGAACTTTACTGGCTGGATCAGCACCCTCAGATGCTTGGTAGGAATGCAGATTCTGAGGCCCCACCCCAGACCCCATGAATCAGAAACTGAGGGAGCAGGCCCAGCAACCTCTATGCCCTCTGGGAGATCCTGATATTTGCTCAAATTTAAGGGTTACAGCTAAAGAAGGCCTTAAAAATTGGGGCCCATTAGGACTGGGAGTAAATGCAGTCTTGTCACCTGCCACTCATCCCGGCTACGGGAGGGCCTGGGCTGGAGCACAGCTGAGTCCCAGCAGCCCCAGAAGTCCCAGGCAGAACTCTGTGAGCATCCAGAGGACAGGGAAAGATCGTGCCTCGTGGCCTTTCTCCACTTCCTCCTTCCTACTGGTTCTCCCCAGCGTTTCCTCTGCACATTTTTGGCAAGTGTCTTAAGTCCGTATCTAGGAGACCCGGCTGGGCTCAGCTAACCACAGTGACTTGTCTTGCATTACAGAACGGCGGCCATCCCACCAGAGCAGCTGGGCCATGAGGTCAGTTAGAAACAACGCTGTTTGCACCCCCGTGTGTAATCCCTGCATGCCGCGGTTGCTCCATGTTGAGGGGGCGCAGAGAAAGGAAGTCTCCTTGTCCCTGCGGGCTGGGCCAGAGGCCAGAAAGGACAGCTGTCCTTCCCAGCTCTGACTCTGAGAATTCCGCCTCAGAAACTGTAAGGTCTGTGATGGGGACGTGGGCATCCTCTTCCCCAGAGGCCAGTGGACAGCAAGAAAGCAAAACACAGAGCCTTCAAAGATTCGTCTGTTCCCCACAAATTTTTCCTCCTGCTCTGGTGCCCCTTCAGATGCCTGGTGGCACCCCGCAACGAAGAGGGGTCCTGCCTCCAAATTCCTCCTCTCTCTAGAGCAGTTAAGAAGTATGAGTAACGAAATCATTTTTTTTTAATAGTTAAATAGTTTCTCTTAAAAAGGAATTCCCAGGCTGGTAAGATGACCGACTAGCCAGGTAAAGGCACTTGCCCCCAATTCTGATGACCTGAGTTCAATTCCCAGAATCCCAGTGGCAGAAGACAGGCAAGAAGTTGTCCCCAGTGTGCGCACGTGCACATAGAGCACACGCACACAAAATCACTCGGCCAACAAACAAAAATCTAAAAGAATCTAAAAGCAAGCCGGTTCTTGAACCTGCCACCTAAAAGAATCACCCCGTTGTGGAGCCAGCCTATCAGTGGAAAAAGAGAATGTGGCTCATATACACCATGGAGGTTCGTTCAGCCACCGAGAAGAAAGTACTTACGTCATTTGCAGAAGACAGAGGAGGGACCTAGAGAGCACCGTAAGAAGGGAAATGAAACAGACTCAGGAAGACAGACGCCCAGTGTCCCCTCGACTGTGGCTCCTAGATTTCGTGTAGATGCGTAAGGCCACGAACACTACTGTTGTGTTGCTGTTTGTTTTTTCTTTTTGTTTTGGGTTTTTTTTTTTTTGTTGTTGAGACAGAGTACACGGTTTCTCTTGTAACTCTGGCCGTCCTGGAACTATGTAGACGAGGCTGGCTTCGAACTCACAGCGATCCACCTTCCTCTGCTTTGCGTTTTCTTAAGCTCTCCTTCTACACCGCCGCCGTACTTGGAGCTCGGTCTCACCCTAGGGCTCTCCCCTCCTAGTCACAAAATGGCTGCCCTGCACCAGATGCAGCAGCGGCCAGGCTCAGTGAGAAGGGGGATGCTTTCTTACCTACCCTTCGGATATTCAAATTTATGTAAATGAAGGTAGGATGGTATGAAGACCCCTCTGTCTTCTCATGACCCCCCCCCTCCCTCTAATCATTATGATTACATGACCACCGGTATGGCACCGGTTCTAGCTCTCCCTCCAAGCAAATCCCCACGCGTCCTCTCTCGTTCGGCCTCCGTAGCTGACAGACAACACCTCTCGTTCTTTTAAAAACAGAACCAAGGGGAAGTAAACGCTTGCCACGCAGGCCTCGGAAGCTGCGTGGTGTGATCACCAGCACCGAGAACAGGCTGGGCCCAGTGGCGATCGCTCGCTCGCTCGCTTGTAATCACTCTGAATAGCCTGAATAGCCAACCTAGCCAGATCAGCCAGCCCCGGGTGCAAGTGAGAGATTTGGCCTCAAAAACCAAGGTGAATGGCTCTTCGTGAATGACACCAGAGGTCCACGTCTGCCCTCCTTGTGGCTACACACGAACACATATACGCACAAATAAAAATTTCAAAACACAACAGCAAAACACACACACACACACACACACACACACACACACACAAACCCACGGAAAACGCTGTGTTTGGCACACCCAGTGATATCAATAATATCAACTTCCCAGTTTGCACGCAACACACTTGTCTTGATTTTGCCGTGTAGGGGCTGAGCCTAGGGCCTGTGGATTCTAGGCAAGCACCCTTACCAGAAACTATAGCCTCAGGCCTTGACCTAAATAGAGTATCGTTTCATTTTGTCTTGTTTGAGGTAGGATCTTATACAGTCCAGGCTAACCTTGAACTCATTCTGTAGCCAGAGATGACGTTGATTTTCTGATCCTTCTGCCTCTGCCTCCCAAACACTAAGATTATACCACCATGACCATTTTAATGAAGTGCTGGGCATGGGACACAGAGCTTTGTGGAGATGATACTAGAAGTGTCCCCTGCTGTTGGAGAAAGGACAATGGCAGAAAGGACACTCTTAATATCAGTTCTCGGGAAGCAGAGGCAGGCTGGTCTCCGTGAGTTCAAGGCCAGGAATATGGTATATAGACCAGGCTGGCCAGGGCTACACAGTGAGATTTTGTCAAATAAACAAATTAACTTTTAGAAGAAGAAAAGACAGGAAGGGGAAGGGACGGAGAGGGAGGCAGAAAAGGAAAGGAAAGGAAAGGAAAGGAAAGGAAAGGAAAGGAAAGGAAAGGAAAGAACAGAGTCCCATCAGCCATCAGTACAGACGTTCTGTGAGGACCTGGGAGCAGAAGCCATCAGATGGAATGACTCTGGGGTCTCAGCTTCCTCTTTAGTCTTACCAAATGAAAACCCTGGATGACTGAGAAACCCCTCCTTGTGGAAACCACTCAGGGGCAGTAGGCTAGAGGTGAGATTTGGTCATTTCCCCCATCAGGCTGAGTCACAGCGATACCTAGAAAGTCTTGCTTTCG
This sequence comes from Cricetomys ansorgei, assembly GCA_026225945.1. Classification (NCBI taxonomy): domain Eukaryota; kingdom Metazoa; phylum Chordata; class Mammalia; order Rodentia; family Nesomyidae; genus Cricetomys; species Cricetomys ansorgei. The sequence continues at coordinate 1,593,760 of JAMJFZ010003544.1, forward strand.
GTTTGGTCAGAGTTTTCAAAAACCTCATCAAAAATGTCAGAGGTCCCAAGTTGGGGGGAGGCTGATGGCGCACGACTTTGATCCCAGCACTAGGGAGGCTGAGGCAGGTGGATTCTCTGTGAGTTCAAGGCCAGCCCGGTCTATAGAATGAGTTCCAGGACAGCCAGGGTTACAACAGAGAAACCCTGTCTAAAAAAAAAAAAGAAAGAAAGAAAAAAAGTCAGAGGTCCCAAGTTGTCACCCATGTGTCCCTTAGGAGACAAACCCAACGTCCATCCGTGGAAGAGGCAGGGGTATTTATTGAGCACCTAGTACACGCCTGTAACCCTGGGAAGTACTACAGGATCCCTGGCAGATCTTCTGGCTCTGCTCCGCATTTACGTAGCAGGAAGGCGATTCTCCTGACTGGAACGTGCTCCTGCCTAGGACCTAGTAAGAGGCGGATAGCCTTGTGTGTGATACCTAGCTTTATCCCTGCGAGGAAAACTGCTGGGAACGAGGAGGCCAAGTTCCAGTAGACAACTGCTTCTGACCAGCTCGGAAGTGACAGGCTGTCCCTCCAGCCTCTGCGTCCTAGCTTCACGGAGGGCAGGGGAGCACCAGTGGTTGAGTAAGGTCACCTCTACCGTGTCTCTTGGTTCTGACAGTCATGACACGGTCCCCAGGCCTTCAGCCTGGGATGTCTTCTCCCGTGGCTAGGAGTCCTCCTTCGGAGGTGTCATTCCCTAGGAAGTCCTCCCAGGCACCCCACACCCCCCCATGATGTCATCCCATGATGTCATCCCATGATATCATCCCATGATGTCATCCCATGCTCTCTCTGCTCTTTATTGCTAGCTTGGCCTCCTTGTACTGAACTTTTTTTTTTTTTCATTTTATTTTACGTGTACGGGTGTTTTGCCTGCATGTATGTCTGTGCACCATATGTGTACAATGCTGCCAAGGGAATGAGAGGGCATTGGATCCCCTGGAACTAGACTTTAGACGTTCGTAAGCCATCATGTGGGTGCTGGGAATCGAACTTGGGTCCTCTAGAACCACAGCAGTCCATCTGCTCCTCGTGCTGAACTATGCATCAGCTTAATATTTGCAAACCAGAGGTCTCATGTCGCCTCCTCGTCCCATCGCTGAGGCTGAACCCTGACAGTGGCTTTCTGAACCTGGATGATTGCTGCAGTGTTTCTGAAGTCCACTGAATGGGTTTCTCTGTTGTAACTCTGACTGTCCCAGAACTCACTCTGTAGATCAGAATGGCCTTGAACTCACAGAGATCCTCCTGCCTCTGCCTCCCGAGTGCTGGGATGAAAGGCGCGCGCCTCCACACCGGTAGCTTCTGGCTCCTCGAGTGTTCAGGGACCAGGAGGGGCTGTTCTGGTGTCCCGCCCGGCAGGGAAAGCTTTAAGAATTAAAGGTGGTTGGAGAGACACAACAGCAATGACGAATGTTCGTGAGTGGGGGAGGGAGGCCGGTGGAGACCGGAGCTAGAGCCTGCTAATGATATTGGATCCATACCGCCTTGGGGCGGGGGTCCCGGTTGATGCCCGTGTTCCCGGCTGTGGCAGGAGAACCTGTGGCTGTCTGTGATCCATGCCGCAGCCAGGAACCAGGTTGGTGTGTTCGTGACCCAAGCTGCACCGAAAGCTGTGCCGATGTCCATGATCGATGCTCCCGCCACACAGATCAGACTTGTTGTTGTGGCTGTTCTTTGTTTTGTTGTTAGATTGTGTTGGGGTTTGGGGTTTTTGTCTTGTTTTGTTTCTGGAGGGCACAGGAGCAGGAGGGAGGACCTGGGAGGAACAGGAAGTTGGTGTGATTGGGATACATCGCGTGAAATTCTCAAATACTTAATAAAAAACATTATGCTAAAATTGTTTAAATGTATGGGCTGGAGGAGACGGCTCAGTGGTTACGAGCACCGGGTGCTCTTCCGGAAAACCCAGGTTCAATTCCCAGCACCCACACGGCGGCTCACAGCTGTCTATAACTCCTGTTCCAGGGGATCCAACACGCTCACACAGACATACATGCAGACAAAACAGCAAGGTACACAAAATAAAAACAAATAATAAAAAAGTAATTTAAAAGGAGAAGAAAAAATTTAATGTATGCATGTATTTATTTATTTTTCGTAAAAGACTTTGGATCCATCTGCTCAGACCTGCACCTAACAGGCAGAACATGCTGAGAGTCTGCCAAAGATAACTTCATGCGATGTTGGGTTAAAAATGATGTCGCTGGCTAGGCAGTGGTGGCGCACGCCTTTAATCCCAGCACTCGGGCCTTTAATCCCAGCACTCGGGAGGCAGAGGCAGGCGGATCTCTGTGAGTTCAAGGCTAGCCTGGTCTACAGGGTGAGTTCCAGGACAGACAGAGAAACTGTCTACAAAAAAAAGATGTTGCTGTCTTACCCGTATCACCCTGGTGGGAAGACAGTGTCGCCATTTCATAAACAAGGCCAACCGAGGCCCAGAGAAGCTGACACACCCAGTGTAAGGGCACATGGCTAGAAGGTTGGGATTTGGAGGCAGCGTCTTCAGACTCCAAAGGCCGTAGTCTCCGGGTTCCCGTCAGATTTGTAAGCATTCAACCTGTCATTCCTTATCAAACTGAGCTTCTCCACCCTGCAGAGAGAGATGTTCGTCCTTGGAGTGCACGGTCCACCCGAATACCTGATCTGATTTGGGGGGGAGGGGGACACCGTGGACTGCTGACAAAGTCAGAACTGGGCCCTGCAGCCAGGCTGGAAAGTGATGAGGCTATCGGCCTCCAGGGAAGGATCTTGAGAACTCAGGGTAAGTGACCCATCGTCTCCATGACAGCTGAGATGACACCCTGAGCTGTCAGTATTAGTCATCCTCCGGTCTTGGTCTTGGTGCTGCGGGTTCTGCTGTTCTTTTTATACAACCAAGCAGCTGAGCCCAGCTGGGCGCTCCGGCAGGCCCTGTGTTTGGCTCCCAGCCCTCGGGGCTGTTTTTGGCAAGATCTCCAGCTCAGTTAGCCAAGTCAGCGTTGGGAAGCTGGGAGGTGGTGGGGTGGGAACCGGGTCATAAGTTCCTCCCAGGGCCCCTGACTCCGTCGTCACCCGCTGGCTACTTTGGGGCCAGTGGAGCTGAGCAGAAGTCTTGGGTGGAGCTCTGCGTAGAGCTGCAGAGAGATGAGGTCTCCAGGGAGCAAAGTGCACAAAGTACAGTGCGAAGACCCAAATGTGGATGAAGCTAAAAACGGCCTCTAGATTGTACGTTCCAGATGCAGTTCCAGCACCCCTGAGCTGTGCAGCCCGTAGCCACCACGACTGGCTCAGAAGGGCTGACCTCAACTGAGTTTCCAAAATAGACAGGGTAGGACGCCCTGCCCCATTGTCCAGAGAGCAGCAAGAGATGTCTCCTCCCCGCAGGCTGAGCACCCTATGACCTCACCCTGTATACTGACCAGGCGAGGAAAGGGGGCTCACACATTCCACTCCTAGAGGTTAACTTCTGTGGCGAAAGGCGCGTGTTATCAGTGTTCAAAAACCCAAACCTAAGACCCACTATGGGTTTAGGGTGTCGGGGAGAAATGTCAGTAATTGAGGTCGGGCGGCTACCTGTGGGAAGGGTAGCATCCTGCCTTGGGTTTCAGCAGCCCTCTGACCATGTGGCTCAGTCTGGACTGTCCTGAGCTGTCCATCAGCTCTGGGGTTAGCTGCGGGGTGAGCAAACCCCTACACTGACTTGAGGGCACAAAGCTGCTACCCTTTTAATGCCCGGGAACTCATTTCCAACGTTGTTCTTTTTGTCTCCGCTAAAAACCCGTTGGAAAAACTTACAAGGAACCGCTAAGGTCACTAAGTCACCGTGACTCATTCTCTTTAGGCAACCTGAAATAAACTTGCTTATTACAATACTGAACTGAGCATGCCCAGTAGCATTCATAGCTGCCGTGTGTCCTTTTGGAACACGTGGTCTAGGACCTGCAAGCGAGCATGCTCAGGAATGTGTCGGCCATCATTCCTGCTGGAACGTGGGTCTCAAAGATACAAGTCTGCTCCGTTCAGTTCTGTGGCCCTTGGGTCTGTTTGCAAGAGAGTAAAGAACAAAGTGACTCGGTGTGGTGGTGCACCCCTTTAATCCCAGCGCTCAGGAGGCTGAGGCAGGTGGATCTCTCCAAGTTCCAAGGAGCCCGGACTTTTAAGTTTTTTGAGCAGGTTGTTCCTATCCCATCCCCTGCCTGACAGCTTCATTAGCAGGGAAGGACCCTTATTTCTAACTTCTCACTCCTGGCCAACTGCGCTTCCTTTTTCCATCCTCCCCCAAGGAGACTTTAGATGTCCGGGTCTTGCTTCTCCCCCTCCCGTTTCCTCAGGCAAATGGGAATCACTAAAAGTGGCTGGACAGGGGTGAGTCTGAGCACGGAGGGTTCTGTGTGACAGGCTGTGGCAGACAGGGGAAAGCTGCCCAGGACACGGATCCAGGAACAGTGTCGTAGTTTGAGGGGTCACGGTCCATGTGGGCCAGGGAGGAGTGACAGGGGCAGCTCCACGGCAGCAGGTGTGTGGGTGGAGCTCCTCACGCCATGCCGGGCGGAAGGAGGGCTGGGGCCTCATGCCGGCTGGGCCTCTATAGTCTTACAGGCTGCCAGCCAGGCCTGTGTCCAGTAGCTTCAACTCCACAGCCTCCTGCAACGATGCTACCCACTAGGGATCACGGGTTCAAACCCATGAGCTTATGGGAACTTTACATTTAGTCCGTGACATTCTGCCCCTGATCTCTCTGTAGGCTCGTGGCCATCTTACAGTGAAGCACGCATTCGGTCTGCGTGGGCCGTTTTATGTCAACTTGACACAAGCTAAAGTCATCTGAAATGAGGGAACCCCAGTTGAGAAAATGCCTACATAAGGTCAGGCTATAGACAAGCCTGTAGGGCGTTTTCTTAATTGGTGATTGATGGGGGAGGGCCTAGCCCATTGTGGGTGGTGCCACCCCTGGGCTGGTGGTCCTGGGTGCTCTCTCCATAAGAGAGCAGGCTGAGCAAGCCATGTGAAGCAAGCCAGTAAGCAGCACCCCTCCATGGCCTCTGCATCAGTTCCCGCCTCCAGGTTCCTGTCCTGTTTGAGATCCTTTCCTGACTTCCTCCGATGATGAACTGCAATGTGGAAGAATGAGATAAATAAACCCTTTCCTCCCCCAAGGTCATGGTGTTTCGTCACAGCAATAGTGACCCTAGCTGGGACACAGTCCAGCCTCAAAAAATCCCCATGCTCTTAACAGCACCCACACTATTCAAATGTCCAAAATCTCTTTTGAGACTCAAGGCAATCTCTTAACTGTACACCCATGTAAAATAAAAATAACAAGAGACATATTTCCAATATATAATCGTTACCATCTAAGGGTCTTGATCAGGTTTGTGTTCTCTGTCAGCTAAAGAATTAAAAGGCAGGAAAAAACCTAGAGCATGACAGGGGAAATTATCAAACACAGCAAACAGGCACAGACAGAATCAGCCACTAGAGAAAGGCTTTTATTAGGGGTAAGGAAACATAGACACACAGGAACACAACCCAAGCCTTGAGGGCCGCCGGCGGAGGGTGGGAGGGTGGGGGGGTTGTTAAGTCTTCGAAGGATCTTCCTCCCCTGATTGTGATCCCCAAAAAGTGATCAAGCCAGGAATAGTGGCACACACCCTTAGTCTCAACACTCCGAATGCAGAGGCAAGTGGGTCTATGTGAGTTCCAGGGCAGCCAGGGCTACAGAGTGAGATTCCATCTAAAAATAAAACAAAATAGCATACTACTAGCTCAGAGAGCTATGTTTTAAAGACAGAGGTGCTGTACTATAAATAACTTCAAGCCCACAAGTCTGAAATTTTTTATTAGAAATGTCATCTGCCAAAACTGATACCAGGAAAAAAAAAGAAGAAGAAGAAAAGCAAAAGACAATAAAAGAAAGAGAGAGAGAGAGATAAGTAATCTGAAGTGCTATAACTATCGAAAGTCTGGACTCACCTATAAAAGCCAAGTCCCTGCCTTCTCCTGAACCCTCTGTGCAGTAGAAAGAGGAGAGATTCTCTGAGTTCCTTGAGAGCCGGGGAGACGGAGCAGCGTGTGGGTCCCGCAGAGAAGGGCAGAGAAAGTGTCTAAGCTTCACAGCCCTGGACAGAAAAGGAGCCAGAGAGAGCTACCGGGTACTGTGCAACCGCCGCCCCTCCAGGGCTTTCAGATCCCTGTGTCTCTGACCCTCTCCACCCGGCTTCGCTGAAGGACACCCCCTTACTCTTCGTGGCTGCAGTTCCTGGTTGTGCATCTATAAAAAGCTGCAAGAGGCTCGGAAGCTCCTTTACGCATTCTGCATAGACGCCACCTTAGCCCGTCCCTGTTGCTGCAGCAGAGGACCTCAGACCACTGCCGTAGACCATTGTCTTTTTTGCTATAGCACCGGGTACTTCCTAAAGAACGCAGGCCCGTCTGGCTCACCGTGGTAAAGACGTGCTGTTGGCATCCGTGAACGCCTTCTCTACTGCTACATAACCTGGCAGAGGGCGCCCCATGGCAAGACACAGAGTCACTGGTCTGACCTCTCCCTTTCCTCCCACTTAGATGGAATCCCACGTAGCACAGGCTGACCTTGAGTGCACCATCTAGCTGAGGCTGACCTTGAACTTCCTCCTGCCTCTACCTCCTGAATGCTGGGATTATAGACAGGCTGAGCCCTGGTGAGGGATGGACTCTGGGCTCCCTGTTGCTGGGAGAGAGCTCTACCAACTGAGCACATTCCCAACCCCTCCCCACTTTTCTTCTAAAGCCATTAATGCCACCATGTGGGGGGGAGGGGCATCTTTACGGTCTTATCTAATTCTATTTTTTTCCCCAAAAGCCCCACCCCTAAATAATACCATTACCATATGACTTTGAGGATTATGTTTCCAACTCATGGGTTCTGGGAAACTACAGCAACCGAGTAATAATTCATAAATAATGCAATTTAGCAAGGTGGTGGCGGCTCGCGCCTTTAATCCCAGCACTCGGGAAGCAGAGGCAGGAGGATCTCTGTGAGTTCGAGGCCAGCCTGCTCTACAGAGTGAGAGTTCCAGGACAGGCAGACTTGCAACAGAGAAACCCTGTCTCAATAAAACCAAAATAATTAATAATAATAATGGTAATAAATGAATGAATAAATAAATAAATAATACGCTCTATTTCCTATGGTTATGTAGGCTGGGATGCCCAAGAGTCAGTGCCTGGTAAAGGTTTACTCTCTATTTTGCAGCAGGAGACCAGAAAGGCAGAAGAACACAACAGGTGGCTTCCAAATCCCTTTAGAAGGACACTAACCTGTTTATTGTCTACAGACCCATCACTGACCATCATTACATTGGGAAGTACAAATTTGGGAGGGACATGAGTCTTCAAATCACAGTCAGCACCTGTGGAGGGTTTTTTTGTTTATCGATTACCTCTTTGTTTAATCAAGAGTAATTCACACATTCTCTCTCTCTCTCTCTCTCTCTCTCTCACACACACACACACACACACACACTAACCATGTGCAAAGGAACAGAGATGAGCTTCTTTCCTCACACAAACGTGACCTCCAAAGGACCAAGGGTCTAAAATGTAAGAGCTAGACTGTAAAACTGTCAGAACAATGTCATGACCTTGGGTTGCTCAAAGCCACAACATCAGAATTGTACTTCACCGAAACCAACCAAATTTGTACCTTAAAAAGAACACCATCAATAAACAAAAAGAAAATGGCCCTGAGGGTTCAGATCTGAAACGCCAGCTACCCATGAATCTGGGGCAGGAGGATTGTAAGTTTGAGGTTTGTCTGAGCTATAGTATGAGTTCAAAGCCAGCTTAGGAGCTAGAGAGGTGGCTCAGCACTTAAGAGCACTGACCTCTCTCCCAGAAGGCCTGGATTCCATTCCCAGCACTCAAATAGCCAATCACAACCGGCTGTATCTCCAGTCCCGGGGGATCTGACGCCCTCTTCTGGCCTCTCCAGCCATTGCATGCAAATGATGCACACACACATCAGGCAAAACATCCATGTGCATAAAATTAAAGGAAAAACTTTACATTCACATTCTCTTTTTATTTTATGCACATAGGTGTTTAGCCTGCTTATATGTCTGTGCACCTTAGCATACGGTGCCTGCAGCCCTCCCAAATTTGTTTGAAAGAGAAAGAGATGGCTGAGGGTACAGCTTAGCAGAGGAACACTTGCTCAGCGTGTGAGGAACCCTGGGTTCAACTCCTAGTACTTCAAAAAGGAAGATGGAAGGAAGGGAAGGAGAGGGGAGGGGAGGGGAGAGGAGGGTACGGTGAAAAGATGAAAATTAAAATATTTGCAAGCCGTGCGTGGGGAGCCGGACAGATCCCACGGCTTTCTCAGAGAACCTGAAGGAAGGACAAAGAGAAAGCTAGTTGTGTCCTTGTGCAGGAGCAGACGAGGTAAGGTCCAGTCTGGAGCTAGGACAGGGCCTCAAAGGAGTTAAGGTTAAGCCTGGGGAACCTGGCTTTTCCTCCATGGTGGTTTATGAAAATGGCCCGCGTAGGTTCATAGGAGGTGTGGACTTGTCGGAGGAAGTGTGTCACTGGGGTGAGCTTTGAGGTGCCAGAAGCTCAAGCCAAGCCCAGTGGCTCAAGCTCTCTTCCTGCTGCCTGCCGATCCAGATGTAGAACCCTCAGCTCCCTCTCCAGCTCCATGTCTGCCTGCATGCCGCCATGCTTCCCGCCATGATGATAACGGGCTAAACCTCTGAACTGTAAGCCAGCCCCAATGAAATGCTTTCCTTTATAAGCGTTGCCATGGTGGTCGTGGTGTCTTCTCACAGCTTCCTGAAGAGACCGGAGTTACCAGTTCCCAGGCGCTGTGTGCTCAGTCTGCGATGCACTTGAGGTACCCTGTGTTCCCTTGGTGCACACTGCTTGATTAGCTCCTGCTGACTTTATTTCCCTGGAGGATAGCTTTATGCTGACTCTGTCTGTGAAGACCAGCGCCCCCTAGTGGTGGGCGGCACTGACCTGGCTCTCTGCTTAGTCCTCGCTTTCCCAGAAGCCCCTTGTTTCCTGGAGAGATATAACGAGCCAATCCAGTATTCGGGTCCTGCCCAATCAGAGAGATCCCCCTAACCTACCTGTTTCATTTAAAAGGCCCACACACCTGCATTTGGTGGTCGCCATTTTGTAAAGTGGTTGACCCCTGCACGAAGATTTGCTCTGCAGAATAAAAGTGCTCTTGCTTTTTGCATACGTGGTCTCGGTGGTCTTCGTGGGGTGATTCTCAGACCCAACGTGCCCCATCTCCCCCTACAAACTATAAATAAGATGCTGTACCTCTTAGTAAATGTCTTGGCACAAGACACAGCTTGTGCCAGACCTCCCGATCCCCAACTCTCCTGTCCTCCTCATTTTCTGATCCCCCGGTTTTTCCTCTCAGAAACTGTCACTGGAGAAGATTGCTGGTCCTGGTATCTGTGTATCTGAGAAGGGTCTAGAATCCAAAAGTCTAAGGAACTCTCACAACTCAGTAATAAAAAGACACCTGGGTTCAAAAGTGAGCAAAGGATTTGAAAGACAGTTTTCCACGGAGTAGAAACAGACTATGCGCACACGCAAAATCACACGCACATCTCTTAGCTGTTGGGAAATCTAGAGAGAAAGCACAATGAGGCCTGCTAGGATAGCACAGTCAGACAATCGTAAGATTGGGAAATGTTGCGGGCGGTGGTGGCGCTCACATTTAATCCCAGCACTCGGGAGGCAGAGGCAGGTGGATCTCTGTGCTTTCGAGACCAGCCTGGTCTACACAGTGAGTTCCAGGACGGCCAGGGTTACAACAGAGAAACCCTGTCTCAAAAAACCAAAAAAAAAAAAACCAAACCGAAATGCTGCATTCCCACACACTGCTGGCAGGAACGTGCGAAGCTTCAGCCACCCGAGAAAACAGAACGAGATGCGAGTTACCACACAAACCTGCAGTTCCGCTCCTGGGTAGACGCCGAAGGGAACGAAGACACACGTTCACACAAAGAAATCTGTAGAGAAATATTCACAGCCGCGTTGCTCATAATAATAAATAAGTGGAAAAATATGACCCTTGGCTGACTCATAAACAGACAAATGTGGCATGCCCATATGACCATATGTTACTCAGCCACGGAAAGGCTGACACATGCTACAACATTCATGAACCTACACACTGTTGAGGAAAACAAGCCAGGCAGGAACGGTCCTATTGCAGGATGCCACGTACATGAAAATAAATGTCCTAGCTTGGGTCTCTATTGTCGTGGTAAAGACCACGACCAAAAGTAGCTTGGGAAGGAAAGGGTATAATTGGCTTACATATCCAGAGTCACAGTTTTTTTGGGGTTTTTTTTTTTGGCAGGAGGAGGGAACCAAGGCAGGAACCTGGAGGCAGGAGCTGAAGCAGAGACCATGGAAGGGTGCTGCTCACTGGCTTGCTCCTCATGGCTTGCTCAGCCTGCTGTTTTAATATGACTCAGGACCACCTGCCCAAGGGTGTCACCACCCACAAGTGGGCCAGGCCCTCTCACATGGATCATTGACCAAGAAAAAGAACTACGGGCTTGGCTACAGGCAGTCTGACGGAGGGTGATGTCTCAGCTGCAGTTCAGCTTCCCAGATGACTAGTCTGTATGGAGCACAGGTACGAGGGTAGCTCCGTTTGCATGTGGGGGGCTCACAACCAGACCTGGGTGGTCGTACTGTCTTTGGCCGAGGCAAAAGTCCTGAGGAAGCCTCCTTCGCACAGACAGAGGTCTCACAGGGGCCAGAGGAAGAGGCCTTGTAAGGTCATATAGGGATAGAGTCCAGCCCAAGGCCCTCCAGCGGTCAGATAAATGTTAACCAGGCTCCATGCTTTGGAGAGGCAGGGTCTTATAGTGACTAGTGACCTGAGGCACGTCAGCACCTACGGGAGCTTTGCTAGCCGTCAGAGTAAGAAAAGGGGGAGCAGCCTAACGCCTTCCGCTCTCAGGGTGATAATTCTGGGGTTCAAAGCACGCTTCGACGCCCTCTTAGCTCTTGGCTGGCCCCACAGAGGGGGATAGCGATATGGTAGCGAGGCAGATGACGAAGACAAGATGAAGGTGGTGGTGTAGATGCTGGCACTGTGAAGATTATGGTGACTGTGGTACCCAGTGTCCAAAACCCCCCTCCTCGAGTACCACAGGAGCCCAGGTCTGATGCAAAAGCAAGGAGTCTTTATTCCGCAGAGCAAACCAGCACGCGGGGGTCAGGCACCAGGTGGGATGGCCGACTCTGAGCAAAGGCTCGCTGGCCTTTTTATAGCCAGTAAGAGGGGGTTTCAACATGGGTGAGGTAGCCTGGTTTCTGATTGGGGGCCAGAAATGCAGTTTACAAATGTTTAGTTCTGATTGGCTCGTGCTCAAGGGGCACTGCCCACATTCTTAAGCTCTATCTGGTTAGCCATCCAAGTCAAGACATTTGGTTTATGGCCCCTAGGCCGTCTAGTCAGATGAGATAGGGGCCACTCCTGCCCTGCTTCTTCTCTCTGATTGGTTGCCCTCAGAGTGGGGGTCCTTTTTCAAGTTATCTAAGCCCCATTTGGCACGTCTATCCTGGCTCCTGTGAGTCAGCCATTTGGCTCAGGGAAGGGTCTCCTGCAGTCTTTCTCAATGACCAGGGTGGGGGTGGGGCCCTTTCGAGCCCTAAGGGCCCATGGCTCTTCCATGGTGGAAGGCCTTTCCCTCAGAAAGACTGGTCCAGGTCTAACAGAGAGCGGTCACCATGGCGATGATAAGGATAAGGATCATGACTGTGGCACTGAAGACGAAACACGGGGCTTTTCACGTGCTAGGCAAGCGCTCTGCCACTGAGCCGCACCCCCAGCCCAGGCCCTTTGCTTCCTTCCATAGGGGACTGCAAAGGGACAGTGCCCACTGCCAAGACGGAGTCTCTGTTATAACTGAGCCTGCTTGAGCCTGCTCGATCGTCTACTCTTTCCCTGCGGGCCCCTCGCAGGTTTCCGTACCTCTCACGTGTGTCTTAGCTTTGGCATGCGCCCATCAGGCCACCCGGGCAGAGCGCCAGCATGGGTCCGACGGGGCCGCTGCAGTTTCTGCGAGAGTAAGAAGATGAGGCCAGGTTCTGAGAAGGCAGCCTCGGCCCATGTGGCCTGGGGCCTGTGGCTACTTGTTGCTGTCACGTCCGCACTTGGAGGTGTCAAGAACTGCCCCGCACCCCCGTTCAACACTTGTACCCACCTCATAACCGTTATGATACTTTTGCCTCCCAGAAGGCCGCCTGTGAGTCACTCCAGCCATGGAAACCTACGCCCTCTAACCTCAGGCAAGGCAGAGTGGGCAACAGTCTCTCTCTCCCCCACCCCCACCCCTCAACAGTACCAGCTTGCTCGAACCTAGAGCACGGCTGGGACGTAGCTATGGACAGGAAGTGGGTGCCAGCTTTGAACATCTCTCGCCACTACTCAGGAAGGGGGGCACAGTCCCGCGGGCGTATTGACAAGAGGCAGAGATCAAGTCTGATTCCAAGCACTGCACCTCATCTTCCCGCCCCCTCTCGGGGTACACCGTGATCATCCACACTTTGGGCGGAGGAGCCGAGGCACCCGAGAATCTGAAGCACCTGCCAGGCCCCTCAGGCCCAGGCTTTCTCTCAGCAGCTCTTCCTGGCAGCTTCTCACATCTCAGAGCAGAAGCAGAGAAGTCAGCTGACCTGCAGGTCCACACCTCCCCGGAGTCCCACACCTTGACAGTGCTGGTTGGCAGATGAGCCCCTGGTCTTCACAGCTGACTTCCTGAAGGCTGTCACAGGCCGGATGAGGAGGTGACAGCAGGGTGGGTGCTGGTGGGGGACCTGTTACCACACTCTGGGGGCAGGGCAGGAAGCAGCAGAGAGGTGACGGTGGTCAGGGTGGGTGGGCCTGCATGGGGCTCGGCACCATTTCAAAAGGCTCTGTCGGCATCGGCATCGGTGGGAGCGAGTGCAGGTGTCCTCCGCCTGCCTGCAGCCAGCGTCTCTGCGGGACTCCAGGTAGGGAGGAGGCAGGGTGGGAAGCGGAGAGGCTGGGATACCCTGGGAGGGAGGGAGAGTCCTCGGGGGGCAGAGCCTGAAGGAGTCACACATGTGCTGGGACCTGGGTCTCTGACGTCCTTCAGCCCATCCTCTCACTAACTCCTTCATGGCTCTTGTGCCCACTCTGGGGCTCACATGTAAATGAAGTTACTGTCCAAGGTCTCAAAGGCTGTTTCAGATTCTGACGGTTAGAGTCCCAGAAGTTGGAAATGGGTCGAGCGGTGGTGGTGGTGGTGGTGGTGGTGGTGATGGTGGTGGCGCACGCCTTTAATCCCAGCACTGGGGAGGCAGAGGCAGGTGGACCTCTGTGAGTTCCAGGCCAGCCTGGTCTACAGAGTGAGTTCCAGGACAGCCAGAGTTACAACAGAGAAACCCTGTCTCGAAGAAACAAAAACAAAAAGGGCCAAGCGTGGTGTACACCTAGGATCCCACACTGGGAAGGCAGTGCGATCTTAAGGCGGATGATGCAAAGGAGGGTAGAGGAGGGGAAGGGAGGGAGGGGGTGGGAGGGAAAGGAAAGGAAGAGAAGGGAAGGGAAGGGGAGAGGAGGGAGGGGAGGGAGGGTTGGGGAGGGAGGGAAGGGGAGAGAAGGGATGGGAGGAGAAGAAGGGGAGAGGAGGGGAAGGGAGGGACGGAAGCAGAGGAGAGGGGAGGGAAAGGAAAGGGAAGGGAAAGGAAAGGAGAGGAGAGGAGAGGAGAGGAGAGGAGAGGAGAGGAGAGGAGAGGAGAGGAGAGGAGAGGAGAGGAGAGGAAAGGAAAGGAAAGGAAAGGAAAGGAAAGGAAAGGAAAGGAAAGGAAAGGAAAGGAAAGGAAAGGAAAGGAAAGGAAAGGAAAGGAAAGGAAGAAGGAAAAACCTGGGAATAGACTCCCTGACAATATGAGGAAGGCAGAAGGGGCTGATGTCTGTGGGTCGGAGTCAAGAGTGTCCTGGTCTCCCTCACCTGTTTCTCTCCCAGCCCCACATGTCCCTAAGTTCTACCTCCAAATCATTGCTTTGGGTAGAGCGCGGAAGGCTGCAGTTGGCCGTGAGGAGCAGCTCGCCCAGCTCGCTCGCCTACGAGCCTGCTGCTCATGGCAGGCAGAGGAGGGAAAAGGCCTCTGAGGGCCTTTGGAAGGAGATAGAGAGGAGATTCAAGGAAATTCAAAGCAGACTCATGAGTCGCCTCAAAGCAAGGAAGAACGTTCTAGTCGATTGCTGCCCAGGAATAGGCAACAGCTAGGTAGGTGCCGGTCCCTGCCGTAAGTCCAAAGAACTTGGCAGAGAATACCAGATAGGAAACCCGAGCGGTGGGAAGGGCGCTTAGAGGTCACCCCCACCTGCACCCCCACCTCACCACAGCTGCCACTAGAGCCAAGGGTATAGACACAGGGCAGCCTTCTTTGTGGGAGGCTCAGCGGGGCCACAGGCGAGTGTGGGGAGAGGAAGGGTTGCAGGAGCTCTCCGCCTCTCCCCATCTGTAAGGAAGAGACAGAAGTCAGCACTGGGATTAGAGACTAGGAGAGAGTAAGAATTAACTAGGAGCCAAGCCTGGTGCGGGAGGCTCAGAATCCTAGCTCCTAGGGAGGATCACAGGTTCAAGGCTAGCCTGGGCTATAGAGTGGCTTACTTCAAAGCCATCCTGAGCAGTTTACTGATTGATACCTTGTCTCAAAGCAAATAAAGAAAGAGATAGGCGCATCCCCAGGACAAGGGAGGGGAATCAGGTAGGAAGAGGTAGAAAATGACACTTCTCCAAAGTCTGAATGCATTGCGGATGCTTTCCCCCTCCTTCCGTAGCCAGAGCTGTCTCCCCACACCCCTTCAAGTGTCGCGCAGGGTCGGGGCCATGGCTCTTGATTCCCACGAGGTCTGAGATAGCAAACTCTCGGCACGGGGCTCCTCCCGCCTGTGTGACTCTGGGCTATATCTTTTTAACCTTTCTGGGTCTCTGCCCAATGGACCAAGTCCATCTCTGGCACAAATAACTAAAGCGAATTTCAGTCTCTTGACAATCCTGATGTGGGCGAGAGGTTCAGCATCCTTCATCCCTGTACCCCACAGCTTTCCAGAGCTCACGGCTGCTGTGCCTGGAGCTCCACGGCCATGCAGCTGTTCCTCCTCCTGGGTCTGTTCCTGCTGCTGCTGCTGCTGCCGCCGCCCGTCCCAGCTCCCTGCTACACCGCCACTCAGTCAGAATGCAGGCAGAAGCACAAGTTCGTGCCAGGCGCATGGTTGGTTGGGGAAGGCATGGACGTGACCACCCTCCGCCGCTCCGGCTCCTTCCCGGTGGACACCCAGAGGTTCCTGAGGCCTGACCGCACCTGCACGCTCTGTAAAAACGCCCTGAATAAAGATGCTATCCAGCGCCTGCCCCTGGCAGTCGCCCACTGGCGGCCTCACGGCTCAGGCTGCCAGCGTAAAGTGTCCACAGCCAAGGTTACCTCCACAGAGAACGTGGCCCGGGAGGCGGCCTCTAACATCAATAACGACTGGAGCTCGGGGCTGCAAGTGAACCCCCATCCTGAGGCGAACGTGCACGTGTCCGTGGCTGGCTCACACTCCAACTTAGCCAACTTTGCGGCTGGGAAGACCTACCAGGACCAGTACACCTTTAACACTGAGATGCTGGAGTGTCGTCTGTACAGGTAAGAGCTGGGGCAGGGGGGAGGGGAGCCGGGAGAGTACTGGGACTCTCCAAGGGGTTTGGGAGCTCTGGAATAGCAGCGTGATAAAATGTCCTGACTGAGGAGAAGCTAAGGAGCGAGGGTTGGTTTGTCCGTTTGTTTGGATTTTAGAGACAGGGTCTCTCTGTTGCAACGCTGGCTGTCCTGGAACTCACTGTGTAGACCAGGCTGGCCTCGAACTCACAGAGATCCGCCTGCCTCTGCCTCCCGAGTGCTGGGATTAGAGGCATGGGCCACCTTTGTTTTAGCTGCCACACTTCCAGGTTCCAGCCCGCCCTTGCATGAAGTCAAGGCAGCTGGAACTGAACGAGGCAGGTGATCGCATCATACTGACAGCCAAGCACGGAGAGAATGAACTAGTACGCAGCTAGCCTGCTCTATTCTTATACAGTCCAGACCCAAAACAAGAAATTGTGCTACCCACTCTCAAGGCTGGGTCTGCCCACGTCAATGAAGGCGGTCAGGTCAAAATCCTCCGAAGGCAAGACCACAGGCCAACCCCACGGAGATGATCCCTCACTGGGACTCTCTCCCCAGGTGACTTTAGGTTGTGTGAAGCTGACAATGAAAACTAACCATTGCACCGGTCCTTAGACGCCAGTTCCTGTCTGTCTGTCTGTCTGTCTGTCCGTGACAGGCCTCCTCTATCCATGAGCACCCATATCCGGAGACGTAGAGGACGGAAGCAAGATTGCTCCCGAGCCCCAGCCTGGTGGCATTTAGGGACACGCAGGAGGCACCTAAGCCCTCTTTCTCAGGCATTTCCGACCTCCCTCGGGGCCCTTCCCGGGTAGGTTCGGAGACGGGAGACCCGGCTGTGTCTTTCCTCGCTGCCTGGGTAACATCACCGGCACCAGTTTCTCGGGCTTTTCAAAAAAATATATTTCTATTGCATTTATTTATTTATCTAGTGTTTGTGTGTCAGGGCAAGCGTGTGGAGACCAGAGGACAGCCCGGGAGAGTCTTCCTCTGCTTCCAGGGATCCAATGCAGGTTGGCAGGCTAGCAGCAAGCTTTAACCACTGGGACGTGTTACCTCCTACCCAGTGCGCACTTTCTACATTTCTCTTTAGCTAGCGTATATTAATTCTGAACAGCAATGGGTCTCACGACTGTATATATATTTTAATCACAGTCTCGCTTATCCCAACTCCTGCCAACCCCTTCTTTCTTCCCAACCGGCCCGTTCTACATCCGTGTCTCTGCGTATGTATGGGGGAGGGGTCCTGAAGGTGACGTCAGATCAGGATAAGGGGGATACCCGGCTGTATTCCATAATACTAAGCTCACCTGACGCTCTGCTCTCCCCAGTTTCCACCTGGCGCAGAGACCCCCACTGCACTCGGATTTCAGAAGGGCGCTCAGGGACCTCCCCCCCAACTTCAACGACTCCACGAAGCATGCCTATCAGAGGCTCATCTCCTCCTACGGCACCCACTTTATTAAGGCCGTGGACCTGGGCGGCCGCGTCTCGGCCCTCACGGCCCTGCGCACCTGTCAGCTGGCCCTGGAGGGGCTCACGGCCGACGAGGTAGGAGACTGCCTGAACGTGGAAGCTCAGGTCAGCATCGGCGCCCACGCCAGCGCCTCGAGCCAGTACAAAGCCTGCGAGGAGAAGAAGAAGGAGCACAAGATAAGCACTTCCTTCCACCAGGCCTACCGTGAGCGTCACACCGAAGTGGTTGGCGGCCACCTCGATTCCACGCAGGATCTCCTCTTCGGGAAAGAGGCCACACCCGAGAAGTTCTCTGCCTGGATGGCCTCGCTGCTCGGCAGCCCTGGTCTGGTGGACTACAGCCTGGAGCCCCTGCACATGCTAGTAAAAGACCCGGACCCAAGGCGGGAGGCTCTGGGGCAGGCTATCAGCCATTATGTGATGAGCAGGGCTCGCTGGCAGGACTGCAGGCGGCCCTGCAGGCCGGGCCAACATAAGAGCGCCCGTGACCCGTGCAAGTGCGTGTGCCACGATTCGAAGGTCACCAACCAGGACTGCTGTCCGAGGCAGAGGGGCTTGGCGCACCTGGAAGTGACCATTATCGAGGCAGACCATCTGTGGGGAGACATTTTCACAGCTACTGATGCCTACGTGAAGGTCTTCTTCGGTAGCCAGGAGTTGAGGACCGCTACAGTGTGGAATAATAACAACCCCAGGTGGAAAGACTCCGGGAAGCTGGACTTTGGGAATGTGCTCATGACCTCAGGGGGACCCCTGAGGGTGCAGGTCTGGGATGCTGATAATGGCTGGGACGATGACCTTCTCGGTTCTTGTGACAGGTCTCCCAAATCTGGTTTCCATAAGGAGACGTGTCACCTGAACCATGGCAAACTGATATTCTCCTACAAAGTCACATGTTTGCCCCACCTTACTGGAGGGACCTGCCTGGATTATGCCCCCCAGGGGCTTCTGGGAGATCCTCCAGGAAATCGTAGCGGGGCTGTGTGGTAAAGATAGCACACCCCGAATCCCAGCATTCGGGAGGCAGAGACAGGTGGATCTCTGCGAGCTTGAGGCCAGCCTGGTCTGCATAGTGAGACCTCGTTCTCAAACAAACAAATGTCAAAATAGCATGCCCTGAAACCTCATCAGTGTGCAGCTGAGTTCTCCCAGGGGGTCCGCAATGGCGGAGACCCGAGGCTTGAACTCGCTTAAGTGGCTGTGCTCATGCAACAGAGATTGCCTGCCTCTCCCTGTCCACACCAGCTTCAGCCCTCCAAGGATCCCAACCCTGACAGCTACTGCTGCACAGCACCAGCATTGGCCAGAAGCCCGGCAGAGGGCCAGGAAGCCACCTCTGCCCAGCTTTAAGACCTTCCCTCTTAGGCATAGCAAGACCACCAATCCCTGTGCCCCGATCCCTGTGTACCTTGTGTCCCTCGTTCTGATTTGTCCCTGACAAATCAAGGCCCGTGTCACCACAGGCACAGAGGGCTGAGAGATATGATCTTACGGTAAGCGTCCCAGCTTACCATGGTGGCGGAGAGGAGGGGACAAACGAGTCCCGGAGATAGACCTCTATGTCCAACAACCCAGTTTTAGAAAATGGATAGTCGAGGGATGTAAGCGAGCTGTTTTTTCTACTTTTGCTGGTCATGCGGGACCCCAAATACCCTACCCTCTGAGTCAAGAGACAGCAGCATAAACTTGGTAATAAATGGCAGTTGGCATTCATTTCTGGCTGAGACGCAATGTGGAATGGTGGGGTCTGTGGCAAGCTGGGGCGGGAAGGAGGGGTGGTGGCTTAAGTGACTGTGAATTCAGGCCCAGCACCACAGGGTCTTCTCGTTCCTTTTAATTACATTTATATAGTGTGTGTGTGAGAGAGAGAGAGTGTGTGTGTGTGTATGTGTGTGCGCATGTGTGTGTATCTATATGTATGTGTGTGTGTCTGTGTCTGTGTGAGTGTGTGTATGTGTGTGTCTGTGAGTGTGTGTGTATGTATATGTATGTGTGTATGTGCGTGTATGTATATGTATGTGTGTGTGCATGTGTGTGTATCTATATGTATGTGTGTGTGTCTGTGTCTGTGTGAGTGTGTGTGTGTGTCTGTGTGAGTGTGTGTGTGTCTGTGTCTGTGTGAGTGTGTGTGTGTGGTGTGTGCGTGTGTGTGTATGTATATGTATGTGCGTGTATGTATATGTATGTGTGTGTGCGTGTATGTATATGTATGTGTGTGTGCATGTGTGTGTATCTATATGTATGTGTGTGTGTCTGTGTCTGTGTGAGTGTGTGTGTGTGGTGTGTGTGCATGTGTGTGTATGTATATGTATGTGTGTGTGTCTGAGTGTGTGTGTGTATGTGTGTGTGTGTGTCTGTGTGTGTCTATGTGTATGTATATGTGTGTATGTGTGTGTGAGAGAGTGTGTGTGTGTATGTGTGTGTTTGTATATGTGTGTGTGTATGTTTGTGTGTATGTATGTGTGTGTGTATGTGTTTGTGTGTGTGTGTGTGTGTGCGTGTGCAGGCTATCACAAGCCCAGGGCTGCCCATATGGAAAGCTCAGCTTCCAAAAGGAGCCATCTGCACAGGTTGATATGTTCTCCCCTGCTTCACAACTCGGGGAAGCAGTGTTTCCAACTGGACGGTCCGAGAGCCTCCCACGTCCAGCCTGCGCAGCCGGCACATCAGGACCTGATAGCAAACGATACCCTCTTCGTTTCACGTGCCTGGGACACAGGCCATGGAGCGCGGGCAAGATTTGCGGCAGCACCGGATCCGGGGCAGGATGTGGCTATCCACAGCTGTTTGTAGTCAGAGGAGTGCAGAGGAACCACATAGACCCTGAGTGTGTTTGAGATCCCCCAACAAAATAATCTGTGTGGCGTGTGTGAGACTGAGACTCGAACCCCCGTCTCAGACGTTGCAGTGACCCTAAATCTCCTCTGCTCAGGAGGAGCAGAAGGGTCTAGAAGCCTGTGGGAAACACTGTTCTTACATGTTTCCGGTCTTAGTCACACACAAACAAGAGCACAGCCGACCTTGCTTGACAGCTTGACACATGGGGCCTGTGGGCCTGGGTGACGGTAAAGTTGGCTGTGAGACAAACCCCAGAGAAAAACAGATCTGCCGGACGGCAGTGGGGCAGGGCTCATTCGGTAGGCCTCTACCATGCCTCAGTTTCTCTCACAGGATAATCTGTGCTTTTCTCCTTTCTCGGGTACCAGCCTTTGTAGGGTAAGAGAGGGGGTCCAAGAGAGGTCATTAACCCTGAAAGGCCATCCCACCAGCCTCTCCTTCATGTAGAGAGAAACTGAGGTCAGAAGGAGAGGAGAGCTGCTGTTTGGCAGTGCTTCTCAACTTTCCTAAGGCTTCTGCCCTTTGATACAGTCCCTCAAGTTGCGGTAGCTATAAAATTAATTTCGTTCCTGCCCCACAACTGTGATTTTACTACTGTTATAAATCGCAATGTCAATGTCTGATATGCGGATGGTCTTAGGCGACCCCTGCGAAAGGGTCATTCGATCCCCAAAGGGGTCACGACCCACAGGTTGAGAACCGCTGAAATGGAATTCTGTGAGTTTGTTTTTTTTCTCTTTGTTTTGTTATCCAACAAAGAATCTGACTGTAGTCAAAGAAGTCAACCGCAGAAAAGAGACAGCTAAGTCCCTGGTTCCTGGCGCTCCACCCTAGGCACAGCGTTGAGGAGGAGGGGAGTTTATTTGTGTTTTAAAAATATTATTTTTATACTGTGCGTTTAAGTGTTCTTCCTTCAGGCAAGTGTGGAAGCCAGAAGAAGCGCCAGATCCCCTAGAATTGGAGTCAGGGACAGTTGTGAGGCACCACGTGGGTGCTGGGAACTGAACCCGTGTCCTCGGCAAGAGCAGTAAATGCTCCCAACCTCTGAGCCATCTCCCCGGCCCCCTATTGGTTTGTATTCTGAAACAGAATCTCATGTAGTCATCTCATGTATGCAGCCAAGGATGACCACGGACTGGTCCCTCTGCCTTCAGGAGTACAGGAGGCACAACCACACCCATGTCCATCCAGCTGTCACTGGTGACTTGCTGACCACACATGCTTCCCCGGCTTTGCCCGCCCTATCTATCTTCCCAAATCCTGCTGATGTGTTCTCGGGAGTCCCCGCCCACAGGCACTGCCTGCCTTCAAAGCTCCGTTATTGAGCCTGCCTCTGAGGAAACAAGTTACAGCACATGTTGGCCGTGTCATTGAGGTACTTAAAACCCTCCCTTCGGTCTCGGTAGAGTGCTTTCCTGGAAAGCGTGAGGCCCAGGCTCAGACCCCAGAGACCATATAGAAACGCTGACCTTGTAAGTAAGCCGAGTGCTGGTGAGACCGAGAAGGAGGATCCCTGAGTCCCATCAGCCAGCCATTTCAACCTAATCGGTGAACTGTAGGCCAATAAGAAACCCTGTCTCAAGGAAGTGGCCTTTGTTTCTGAGGATGACACCAGACATACTCCTCAGGCCTCTATGTATGCACACACACACACATGCACACATACATACACACACACATGCACACACACATACATACACATACACACACACATACACGCACATATGCACACACATATACACAAACACACACTCATACTCACACACATATACACAAACACAGACAAGCACACATATACACGTGCACATGCATACACACAAACACATATACACATACACACACATATACACCTGCACACACACATATACACATACACACACACATGCACACACAAATACACATGCACACACATATACATTTACACACACACATACACACACACACATATATATACATAAGCACACACATACATACACAAACACACACATACATGCACAAAGATGGCCTCTACACATGCACACAGCAACACATACACATTCACACATGCTCACATACACACACACATATACACACACATGCATATATGCACACATATAGACATACAGACCTGTGTACACACTCACATACATGTATGTACACATACACACACACATACATGCACACATGCATATACACACATATAGACAGACACACATATGCATACACACACATATATGCATGCATACACATATACCACATACATTTGTACACAGACATAAGCACACAAACATGCATATACACATGTATGCATTCATGCATGCATACACAGAGACATATATGCACACACACATACACCACACATACACATATGCACACACGCAAGCACACACATGCACACACCACATCCATACACATGCACACATGCAAACATACATGTACGCACACCACACACATACACATGTACACATACACGGACACATTCACTCATACACATGCACACATACATGCACATGCATGTGTACACACACACACGTGAACACACATACTTTATTTTTATTTTATGTGTGTGAGTCTGTGCACCACATGCATGCCTGAAGCCCACAGAGGCCAAAAAGTGGTGTTGTATCCTTTGGAACTAGAGTTATAGACACCACGTGGGTGCACTAAACCCAGGAGCACCTAGAGGAATGAGGTCACCTTCCGTCTGTTCTCGATTCCCTCGTGTCCCTAAGCTGCCTGATGAGTTCCTTCCGAGACTGACTTCCACTTACAGCTATCCATACCTTCCTGAGGTCAGCACAGCCCTGGCACCAAGCAGGTGCCGGTGACGGGCAGTGCCTATAGCTGCTGGAGACCACGGTCTCACGGTGGGAGTCTCGGGAGAGGTTAAGAGTCGGGCTACTTGCACAGAGACAACCTCGGCCACAGGAAGGACCCTGGCAAGCAATCAAGGGCTGATTTGCACAAATAGAGAGACCTCCGCCGCTCTCCCCTCCCCACAGAGACCAGCTACCCAGACCCAGCTGTGGTCTGACACCTATCGGCTCTCTTAAACACACTGAAACCACATAAAACTGCTCCTCCAACCCCAGATGTCCCCAGCCGTGAGGCAAAGGGGCTGAAGCAAAGATGTCTACACAGCTTTGGGGCTCAGAGGGTCTCGGCTTTGATCCCACAGTTGTCTCGTGACAGCCAGCAGTGTCAACCTCGTCGTTCTGCCTGGAGGCACGGGCGTCCCTGGATGACACCGAGTCCCTCTGCCTCTCCCGTCCCGGGGCTGGTCCTCCACCCCAGCTAGCCCAGCCCGGATCGGCAGCTGTTGCTCTGCAGGCTGGAACGAGGCTCTGTTGTTCACTGCGGGGCTTCGGTGGCACATCTGGACTCACTGTTAAATCTCTTCCACAGCTGGGTCTTGGTTTTGTCTTCAAAGAGCAGTGACGTCAGCTTTCTTACAGGACCTTAGGATTTTCTCTGGGAACCCCAGCCTCCTGTGACCACGACCCCAAAGAGGATAGCTCCATCTCCCTGTCGTCCATGCTCTGGGCGTCCTGCAAAGGGCAGAAGGCAGTAATTGAGCAAGCGGGGACATTGTCACCGCCCACACCCAGCCCTCGCCAGGGTGGGTTCTAGGACACCATATGAATTCATTCTGTACAACGTTCTTCCAAGTCCGAGAATGGGGGGGAGGGCGAGGCCCCTCCCCTCGCAGAGGACTTTCCTGCGGACTGCAGTGCTCTAGACACGGGGTAGGTTTCAACTGCTCTGACCTCCTCAGCGGCTGGTGAGGTGGACACGCGTCTTCCCGTCACGGAAGCGGGGTCACCCATAAAGCCACCACTTTCCCCTCACTTCTACAGACGCCGTAAGACACCTACCGTTCTCATTGCATCGCATCACCGGGGTTCCGCTTCATGCACCCCATACGTTCCTGGCGCCATCGGTGACTGTTGCAGACCCAACAGAAGACATGCTCTCCAGGAGCAGTGCTCCCACCCCGCCCCCCATTCTGACCTCCTGGCCCCCCATTCCGATCTCCTGAAACACGATAGAACACATTTAAGGTACTATTGCCAGTCCACATACCATCCATCCAGCGGCGTCCAGTGAGTGCACCCATCACCGCCAAGAAGACCCAAATTTCTCGTCCTCCCCATGATGCTCGGCTTCCTTCATGGGGAGGCGGGGTGATGCAAGCCACATCTACCCCCTCTCCTAAGGTACCAATGACAAACCGAGGCACAGTTCCACCAAAGTTCACTCCGGGGAACTGAGTTTCGTGGGTTTCCCACAGAGCACAGATGAGAGGTTACCTCCAGGGGCGTGGGTTCAATCCCCGCCTCACAGGCCTCACCTGAAAAGCCTCACCCAACCAAGATGAGGGCTTCCTGTAGCTGCAAAGAGTCCATCCCCCTGGTCCTCCACCTAGATACTGTAGCCCGGCGGCTCTCGACCTTCCTAACGCCACGACCCTTTCATACAGTTTCTCCTGTTGTGATGACCTCCCCCCCCCCCCGAGCCATAATATTATTTTCGTGGCTACCTCATAACTATGATTTTCCTACTGCTATGACTCGTAATATGAATATCTGATGTATAGATGGTCTTGGGGGAGCCCTGTGAAAGGGTCATTGGACCCCCCAAAGGGGTCACGACCCACAGGTTGAGAACCGCTGTTCTAGCCCCTCCCCAGCCCCCATGCACTTGAGGCAGAGCGGCATACAACGGGCAGTAGGGGCCTGTTAGATACTCAGCTGAGGGTCCCATGAGCCCCCCCAACCCACCCGTGAGGGGCCCTAACAGTCAACACACACAGCCAGGATGACCATTTTGCAAGGGGACACTGCTGAACTCCCCACTTCAAACAGTAACCCCAGCTCCAGAAAGACAATCCTCTGTCCGTTCTGTGGTCGTTTGCTGGGTACTTGGTGCGCCTGAGGACTCTGCAGTCTTACGCTCTGTGCTGGCTTCCGTGGCTGTCCATCTGTGTTGGATCAAATTGGCATTCGGTTTGTGGCTAAGTAATGACACTATGAACACCGGTGTCTGAGGGTTGAAGCTCCCTGCTTTTAGATTCATGCCTCAGAGCGGGACCCCTGCTCGTGGGAGAGTTCCACTGGAGCTTTGGAAAAGCCACGACTCGACAGCTTCCCTCACCCACAATCCCACCTGCCCGGTGGCGACTGGCCACACGTGCATGGGGACTCCTGCTCCCTCCCCCACCTTCCCACCTTTCCCCTGACTCTCCCTGTGGTACTGGGGCCACCCCCTGTGCCGCGGACCCTTCAGTTCTGGCGAGGACCCCTTTGGCAGGAAGGAGGGCAGCTCTCTCTAGCCCACACAGACTGGCCAGAGAGCCCTCCTCAACAGCCAGTCTTTCCCTTCCATCCCAGAATCCCCTAGGGTCAGAGTGACCGCTAAGAGGGTCCTCCCCACAGGGGCAGCCCAGGGAGTGGCCCTGGGACAGGTGTCCGGCCTGGGCTCCCCTCCCCCACCACAAGTGAACCGGGCGAAGCAGAAAGGGTTACACTGTCACTGGCAGTGTAAACACACATCTGTTTGTCATTTTAAACACACAACAAAAACAATCTCTGTGGAACCAGATGAGAGGGCCAGCTGGATGGTAGGGAATTACATAACTTTGTGTTTTATTTTTTATTGCTTTACACGTGGAGGTCATAGAAGAACTCGCAAGGGTTGTTCCTGTCCACCTTATAGGGTCTCAGGGATCAGACTCGGGCTACCTGGCTTCGTGGCAAGGACCTTTACCTGCTGAGCCATTTCTCCAGCCCCTGTAGAGCTTTCTTAAGAAATCAAAATGCAGCCAGACACGGTGGCACAGACCTTTAATCCCAGCACTCAGGAGGCAGAGACAGGTGGATCTCTGAGTTCGAGGCCCGCCTGGTCAATAGATCCAGTTCCAGGAGAGCCGGGGCTACATGAAGAAAGCCTGTCTTGAAAATCCAAAACGAAAAAAGAAAAAAAAAAAAAAAACAGAAAAAAGAAATAAATCAAAATGCCTCCAAAGGCTTTGGAAGCCATTTCGCCCACGCGCGTGTTTATTAAGCAAGGCGTGGGAATTAGCCCATGAGCCAGGAGTAGTTGAAATGCCTTTCACCTGTGCTTTCCAGGTGCTGTGGTACCTGAACATTCTAGAAAGGCATTGTTTGAAAAGCTGGAATGACTCACATTTCACCTACGTTCACTAACTATTTCTAAAAGTGCCTGCCTGCCTGTATCGAACTAACAAAACCGGACAGTTGTCCGTCTGAGTTGGGTACGATGGTACACTCTGATAATTGCAGACCCCCGGAAGCTGAGGCAGGAGCATTCCCTTCAGAAGACTGTCATGAATACAGAGGCAGCCTATACTCAGAGATCGACCCAGGACAAGCTAGACCCTGTCTCAAAAGAACAGAAACAGAAAAATCGTGGGAAGCCTGTAGGGCCTGGTACTCACAGATCAGCACTAGGGAAACCAGGAATGTTAAACATGGGGCTGTCTCTTTAAAGAGACAGATGTCTATATAACCTGTTTTCTGCCCAGAAGGCTGGGAACGGAGGTGGTTAATGGCCCAGTGACTTCTGTGCGGTTTGCCCAGGCCACACCCAGGACTCAAAAGCTTATCTCAGTCACTCTGTCCCCCTCCCCTCCCCTCCCCAGACCCCATCAGGAGCATCGTTTACCTTCAGCCTGTTTCCTCAGTTGATCTATAGAGCTTATCTTTACGGAAGATGCCTCTTGTACTTCCCAAAGAGTTTTGACGTGATGATGTCATGATGTCTTAAGCTTTGCTGTACACACAGGACCGAGCTAACTATCACCAGGAAACTTTTCCCCCAACTGTGCCGTGCTAAAACATGCCTGAAATAAACCGCCCGGTGTCAGACTCTCAAAGTTTGAACCAACACCGGCTACCGAGTCCGTGAGAGGACTAACATTCTGTAAGAGGAAGTGAGGCCTCCGTAAGAACCGGACAGTGGTCTCGCAGGTGTGAAAGCTGATACCAAGGAACAGGTGACGTCACCAGAGCCAACCAGCAAAGGACATTTCACCACGATCGTGCTCAAGAGACGAATGGGAGCGGGATGAGGGGCGATGAGGGGTCGTAGGGGGTATACAGTGTGCCCTTTGTCCTGAACAAAGAGAGTTTGCTTGTCCACGCGTCTCCCAGAATGTGGTCTCTTGATTCTGCGCCAGCTCATCCCCCAGGCAGCAGTGGGCAGACAGGGCCAGAGGTTCCAGGCAGCAGCTAAGAGTGCCCCCTAGGGTGCCCCCAAAAGCTACAACATTCTGCTGGCCATGGCATTTGCAGAGAGTCCCATTTTTAAAAAAAATCACACGAGTGAAAGATTCCATTTAAAGGCACAGAAGACCAGAGTGTGCCGGGCTGTGTCCCACGCTTGGTAAATGATGTGGGGTGACGGCTCTAGCTTCCAGTTCTTTTTCTCTTTCTTCCTTCCTTCCTTTCTTTCTTCCTTTTTCTTTTCTCTCTCTCTTTTTTTCTTTTCTTTTTTTAGACAGGGCCTATGTAGACCAGGCTGCCCTTGAACTCACAGAGATCCCCTACCTCTGCCTCCCGAGTGCTGGGGTTAAAGATGCGTACTACCACACCCAACCTTGTTTTCTCCCTTTTAATCAGTCTGGGACCCCAGCCTGTGTTAGGGGGAGTCTTCCTCCCCGGTTAACGCTCTTACCGACATGCCAGAGCTATGCCTCCGAGGAGACTAAATCCTGTCAAGTCCACAATAAACTCCAACCACCGTGGTGGAGAAGGTCTGAAGACGGAAGAAACTTACAGGAAATGACGCCTCTCCCGGCCCAGATCCACTGAGGGCTGAGAAACCCAGGGTGTGCCCCAGGCATATGTGGGAAAAGCTCTCTCCACTCCCTTGAAACATGAGGGTGCAGGGGTAAAGGAGGTGGGTGTGTCAGACACGTACTAGATGCTCACAAATAGTCGACTGACATGCAGGGACTCCACTGTGCGCGCTACAGGGGACGCACCCCTGCAAGGGACTCGCTCCTGCTGGGCCAGCAATCCTCCCTGGAAAATCACGAAGCAGTGACCCCATCTGTCCTCAGCCAAGGGCATGAAAGGCTTTGCCAGAAAGCCAGCCAGTGTGCTGATGAGGGACACACACCCCCCCAGGTGAGGATCGTCCTCCGTCCCCCCTCAGGCCTCAGGTGATGGAGCTCCGGGAAGGCAGGACTTCTCAGCCCCTCTGAGGAGAAGGGTCAAGGGTCAGCTCCATCTCACTACCACGCCTGGCTCCGTGGGTCTCCTCAATCGTGGCCGAGAAAGGTTAGCACTCTAGCAAAATTGACCAGAGGAAAATAAAAAGCCAAGGTATAGAAGAAATGAAATCTCTCTATTAAAAACGCATCCAAAACCTGCAAATGCCAGCTCCAGTATGGGAAGGAGTTCCAGGAAACCTTCCAGCAGTGGATAATCCATGATCACATGAACTGTTTTAAAAGGTGGAGACACGGACGGGGTCTCACACATTTATACGGTACAACCCTACAACCGATCGAAAGCAATGGCAGAGGGGAGAGGCTTAACGCCATAGATGTAAAGTCTCAAAATACAGGAAAACATACTAAAAGGCTGAGTAACGTTTCTCTAGGAACTCAACGGTGATCAACACTGAAAGCTGTTCGTGTAGATCCAGTACCACCACATTAAAAGAAACCAGGTCTGATGGCTCGCCCCTGGAATCCCAGCGTTTGGGAAATGAAGGCAGGAGGTTCGGGAGTTCAAGGCCAGCCCCAACTCCACAGTGAGTTCAAGGCCGACCTGGGATTTTGTTTTGGGGGGATTTTGTTGTGTGATGGTTTTTCTTACCAGACTTAGAAAAATTAAAGGCTGTGACCTTGGGTGTCCATCCGGGAAAACGAACAGTGTTTCCTAAGCAGCTGGTGATTGACGGGCCCAGAGACTGCTCCACTGAGCTTGGGAGGTGTGGGGGATGACATCGCTTCCGGGTATGAGGGAGTCTACAACAGCCCAGATGAATTGTTGTGGGTGATGCGGGAGGAAGTGAGACTCTACTGAGGCGGTGCAAAGGACACTTCAAAGGCCAGCGTCCTCGGGTGGCTCCAGATGAAAGCCCTGGTCAGAACCTCAGGAGCCTGAAGGAGGCTTGTCTAAGTCAGCCCTTCCCCTGAGTCCCCACCCTAAGTCACTCTAGCTTGCCACAGGGCTTAAGATCTCTCTCATTTTTTTCCTTCTTTAGGGCAGGGTCTGACTATGAACCCTGAACTCCTGATCTTCCTGCCTTTGCTTCCAAAGTTCTGGGATTCCCACACGCTGGGCAAGCACCTTACTCCCTGAGCTCCATTCCCAGGCCCTGGCAAGAACATTTTAAGAGATGTAACCCACAGTGGTAGCCAAGGTAGGGAACAGCCCTGTGGCAAGCCACCATCAGCAGCAAGAGCACAGCAGACGCTCAGAGACCCTGGAACAGCAGAAGGGTGTGGCTAAGGTCCTCAGAGCTGAACCAAGGAGAGACTGAGTGTCCATCAAGGTCAGGAAAGGCCCCAGGCTGAGATGCTGGTCTGACACCTTCATGGAGAGAGGAAAGGCAGAACCACGTGTTCCCATAGCTGGGAGGCCTAGCAGGGCCTTAAGAGAGAGGACCCGGGATAGCCTGCCTGGTGCCTCTGAGCACCCAGAGGCTGGCCAGAGCAGCCCACGGCGGGCGGAGCTGCAGGAACTGGTGTGAGCATGAGCAAGGCATAGGGTTTACGGAGGATGTGGAGGCTGGTCATGGCCTGCACAACAGGTTGTCTTTGGATTTGAACAGCACCCTGGAAGGACAGGGGAAGTTTCCAGGCTCCCTGGACAGCCTTCTGGCTCATACTCCCACTGCCCCAAGGCCCTGGTGCTCAGCTCCCAGAGTCCTCCTACTGGACTCTTTCTCCCATACGCAACTCAGCAGGTTCTAACCATTGTGCCACAAAATCAGCCTTTGAAGACAGTCTGGGCGGCATTGTGTTTAAGGCTGCTGTTTGAAGGCTTGTCTATTTGTTTCCTGGTGCTTCTAGGGAGTCAAATCTGAGTCCTCATGGGACTAGACAAGAGTTCCACCTTGCACCCCATGTATGGGTTTTAACATGAAAGAATAACTCTGTGTAAGATTATCTCTCTCCCTAGGCTTGTGTCCCATACGGATAAGCTTCTGCAAGACATTAAATAGTCAGACGGTACATCCTGTCCTCCTAGCACTTGGGAGAGGAAGGCAAGAGAGTCCGTTCAAGGCTAGCCTGAGCTAAAAAGCAAAGCAAATAAAAAACTTCAGCAAATGAACCCCACTACCTTACAATAAAGAAACGGAATTTGAGAAGTTACTAAGGGACTACAAAGCAAAATATTACCCAGTCACAAAGACAGCAAGGGAACACTTTTGCTAACACGTAAATAAAGACTCCATTAAAAACTTTCTGGGGCCAATGAGATGGCTCAGAGGGTGAGGGTGCTTGCTGCCAAGACTGATGGTCCTGAGTTCAATCCTGGAAGGAGAGCATTTCTAAAAATGTCTGACTACCACGGATGTGCTGTAGCACAGGGGCACCCACATACATGCTCACACCCCACACACATGTACACATACAGAAAATAAAGCAGCTTTTTTTTAAAAAAAATCATCCTTAAAAACCTTATAAAGGCCGAGTACAGTCCCGTGCATGCCTGTAACCCCAGCACTGAGCGGGAGGGACTGAGAGGAGAGGACCATGGGGGATTGCTGGCTGCACAGCCTAACCAAAAAGATCAAGCTCCAGGTACAGCAAGAGTCCCCGCTTCAGAAGACCAGGGTGAAGGGTGACGAAGCGCCCGCCAGCCCATCCTCTGGCTTCTGTGCACGAACAGGTACACACGCACCTCCATACGCATCCGCCTCGGATACACCTGACTCAGGGTGACCACCGCTGTGATAAAACACCACGAGTTCGGGAGAACTGGGAGGAGGAAAGGGTTTATTCATCTTTATTGACCTTGCAGGAGGAACTCAAGGCAGGAACCCGGAGGCAAGAGGCAGGCGGATCTCTGTGAGTTCGAGGCCAGCCCTGGTCTACAGAGTGAGTTCCAGGACAGCCAGGGTTAGGGGAAACCCTGTCTCGAAAAACCGAAAATCCTCAAGGCCTGCTCTCACTCCCTCCTCCAGTGAGGCTCCATCTTCCGAAGATTCCGCAAGCGTCAGGCACAGCGCCACCTGCTGGAGACAACGTATTCAAACACAGGGGCCTAGGGGGAGGTCTGGCATTCAAACCAAAATGGTTTCAATAAAACGGAGCCGAGAGTGGCAGTGGAAGGCACCGGGCAGGGCCCGTGGGTGTCTGCAGAGGGAGTGGGGACTGAGGCCCCGTCGTCCTTCGTAGGCCCTAACTCCTAAGGGAGACACTGTCCCCACTAGATGGGCCTGAGGGCGAGCCTGCGGTTCGTCCTCTCGACTGATGACGGTTCGTGGTGTGGTTCATTCAAGCGGCTGTGAGCGCGACCACTCTGGACGTCCAGCGTGAGACGGTGGTGAGGTGTGACCGGCGACGGGAGGAAGGAAGTCACGTCCGGAACCCCCACAGCCTCCAAACATCAGGAGGGCTGGTCACGAGTCCTTTCCATTCGCCCTGCACCCACCCTCCCCCTGGAGGAACAGGGGACCCACCCATCTCCATGGCTTCCATAATGTCTGCTTCACGCTAAAGATAAATCAGCAGTGCGTTGCGTGTTGATACTGTTTTTAATGCTCAGAAGCTCTGTACAAAAAAAAAAAAAAAAAAAACCAAACAATAAAGGATTCCTCACAACACCCCTGTGAGGTAGGTAGGCAAGTATTATTCTCCCATTTTACAGATGGGGAAACTGAGGCAGAGAGGTAAAGTGATCCGCCGGTGGTCCCAGCATATCTCCAAGTCGGTGCCAACCACGAGAGTGTAAAGGACCCCTCTCTGGTCTCTGACTCCTTGGATAGACCTTATCAGAAAAGAACCGACACGCACAGAACAGACAGCGCGGCAAACCTGAGAAGCTGTGAACAGACATACAGCAGCTTGCAAAAGAATTCGGCTAAGAGGGCCACCGCTTCCCCAGCCTGGAAACAACTTTGGCCTCTTGGAACATCACAGCTAACCGCTGACAGCTCCTTCCATCTTCCCGCTGAAGGACACGAACCCGGAGACTCATCCCTGTCCCCAAGGAGTCAGGCAGACAGCCAGGATCCCAAGTGTTCGACCGAGGCTCGCCAAACGCAGCCCGCCATGCCTCTCTTCCTACTGTGTGAACAGAGCTGCTCCTAACTCAGCAGGGACCCTGGCAGGGGTGGGCCCGGAATCGGAGGCCCAGCGAGCCAGGTCCTGCCAACAGGATTCCAATAAGCGGATCCTGCCCCTTCACCTCGCGGGCCTGCACAAGCCTTTCCCAGACAATGGGAGCGTCTCCGTGATGTTTCCAACTCCCGGGGAACTTCCGCCTCTGCCAGGCTGGGGAACACGACGGGGAAAGATGGGCAGGAGACACGGAGCCATCCTCAAGGTCTTCCCGGGATGGCGACAACGGTGAGAACTGTCT
This sequence comes from Cricetomys ansorgei, assembly GCA_026225945.1. Lineage (NCBI taxonomy): Eukaryota > Metazoa > Chordata > Mammalia > Rodentia > Nesomyidae > Cricetomys > Cricetomys ansorgei. The sequence goes on from JAMJFZ010003544.1 coordinate 1,626,325, forward strand.
GTGTGGGGAGCGAGCTCCCTGGGGGCTGCTCACCGGCTGCTCTGTGAGGTCCGCATGCTGGGCCTTGCCAGAGGCCATTACACGCCCCAAGGGTTTACAGAGAATGGCTGTGCTGTCTACACATCCTACCAAGAAAAAAAAAAAAAAGAAAAAAAAAACGCTTTTCAAAGGCCCCCCAACCTGAGTCTCTCCGGGAAGCTGGCCGAGTGTCCATCTGAAGCCTGCCTGGCGAGGGGGCAAGAAGAAGGCCTACAGGTAGTCCCCGGCGTCACAGGGCTCTGGGTCTCGGCTCTGCTCCTGCCAGCGGTGGCGGAGCCTCGACAGGGGCTGGTCCTCCGTGCTCTCCAGCTCGGGGAAGCCCAGCTGGTTGAGGATCTCGTAGATGCCAGCTTTGGTTGCCACCTGCAGAGGGCAGAGATGGAGCAGGGGAGTGAGGTATCCTCAGGCCTTCTTTGCTCATCCCACCCCTCCCCTTGCTGAGCTCCGAGGCCTATGGGTGACTCCGGGGCCCAGGGCTGCCTTCAGCCGGCGCAGTGGCTGCCCACGCGTCTGCGTGTGCATCTGTAGCCACCTTGTTACAGGGTCATTGACAGTCTTCTCTCCCGGGACCGCATGGAGGAGGCTGTCCAATACACGGGGCACTGGGCATGCCTGGGAGACCTCGCCACACTGGCCTGGCCACTCCAGCAAACTACATCTGGGTGGGGAAGTGTCAGAAGCAGTATGGATGCCAGAGAGACAGTCGCTCTTCCCTTCGGCTGGGCGTTCAGTCCAGACAGCTTGGCTTTCTCTGCCCTGGGACACTCAACATGGAGCTGGTGACCCAGGAGTCCGGCCCTTGGCCCCAGGCTCCAATCATCTCCTACATCTTCCTGGGGACAACTCCACCTGGAGTAAGAAGACCGTGCAGCCCCTCTTGTGGTCCCCAGGGACCCCGACTCCGGCCTCTATTGGCCCCAGGAGAGGGGCTGAAGCCTTCTGGGTTAGAATCACACTCCTGGCCTACATCAGCAGCTCTGCCTTGATAACCTTCCATACCCAGCCCTAGAAACAGCTGGTTAGAACAACAAGAGCCCCTGGCTCTCTGAGACCCAGTGACTAAGCAGAGCGCAGGCAGTGTTCTCGTCCCCAGGCTCTTAGTAGGGCGGTTGTCTGGCACACACAAAGCCCTTGGCTTTGCACCCCAGCGATATATAAACCAACCAGACTGCCAGCCCCGGTCATCCTCAACTACGGAGTGAGTTTGAGGCCAGCCTTGGCTACATGAGACCTTCCAACCTACATCCCACCCCAGGGCACAACGAGGAAGCCAAACCTGGGCCTGCTCACCAACGTGGTCTCAACTCGGCCCTCTTCGGGTCTTCTGAGTCAACTCTCACCCTCGAGTACAAAGACCCGTCTCACCTGCTTCCCCAGTGGACCCCGGAGACCAGCCCCAGGCATGGCCTCAGCACCCCATGTTCCCACCTCTCTGGCTCCGCCTCCACCCAGCCCTGAGTCCCTGTCCCCGCCCTCTACCCATTCAGGCTGAGTTCCTGGCTCCAGCTCTCCATTCGCTTGCATCCTGGTATCTAACTGTGAACCCGAATCCAGATTAGAACGGCTGCAGATGCCGAGGTCCTCAGGACCAGCTTCCGGGCTGAGGAGTAACTACAGGCTGTGTTCCTGCGGGGAACGATCAATCCCCCCTTCTCTCTCCTCTCTCTCCTCTCTCTCAGATGACACCAGCACTACTGGCGCTATTCTGGTGCCCAGGACAGCAGACTTACGAGGGTGATCATGGGTGGAAGGAGACAGGATCAGGACAAACAACCTCGCCCTCGGCCTTCACAGGGCTTGGCACAGATGCGAGTTGGAAAGAATGGACCAAAGTGTCCGGGCATCCCAGCAGTGCTGACCGTGAGACACACAGAGCAAACTCAAGCAGGCAGGCTGCCCCCCCCATCCCTCCCCCTCTCCCCTTCTCTCCCTTCCCCATTCATGCATCTGCCACATTCACTGTCCGCCTAGTGAGACGCGAGGCGGCTTAGCGGGACACGATCTCCTGGGAGAGCCTGTCACCTGGGTCCATACAGAGCATACTCAGGGGACCAGGGGCGAAAAGATACAGCCCGCCTTGTGAGCCCAACGCCCCGAGGCTGTGAGCCCCCAGCACCCTCTCTTACCTCCCGCATCCAGGTGCTGAAGGGCCTCCGCCAGGAGTCGGCCTTCTCCAGGCGGAGGTAGGCGTTGAAGAGGATCAGGTAGATGTAGCGCTCCAGGTACCGCAGGCTCCTCAGCCGCAGCCTCCGAGCCTCCTGGGCCTCTTTGGTGGCCTTTGCCTGGAGGATGAGGAGGGTGGCGTCAGCAGGGAGACCCATCCTCGAACACACAGACGCGCCCACTCGCCGCAGGAGAGCCCAGCAGACTGATTCCAGCAACGGGACCTAGGGGGCCGCCGGGCCTGGCCACGGAGGAGACCCATGGGCCCAGCGGTCACTGTGAGGGCCCCTCACACGCTTCCTACTGAGAAGAAAGGACACTACTTCCTCCCTGAAGACCATGCTACCCCAAGGCCAGGCTGCCTGCTGGAAACCGAGGGCATCTGAGGTACGGAGGGTGGGACGCCCAGCTCGGGGTCCTCTAGGAAGGACCCCGTTGACGCCTCCCACCAACTGAAGGGCAACGCCTTCTAACATGCTCTCCAGTCTCCCGGGGCTGGCTCCTCTCTCCCAGGCCCCTAGCACCCCTATGGAGGCACCTGAGCCTGGCAGAGGCGTAGAACCCCAACTTAAGGAAGCAGCCTCCAGCACCTCCTCCTCGGCCTGGGCTCCCAGAGGCAGGGGTCAGCGCCTCTCTGACTGGGAAGGGGAGAAGGCCCATCTCGGTCGGTATCTGACCCCACCATCTGGCCCCTAGCTGACCTCCCTCGCCTATTTCTCCGTGTTCCTGGATTCGAGGAGGCAGGACAGACACTCCGTCCTTAGAGACCCACGCACCCTCACTCTCTCCGAGTTCGGGCACAGATAAGACAGAGGAAATGGCCGTCCGAAGCAGAAGCAGAGTGAGCCCAGGTGGTGTGGGACCTCTGACTCTCTAGCAAGCTCCCCCCAGGTTACCTTCTCTGCAAATCATACCAGGCCGTGTTCTGGAGAGAAAGAGGCTAGGGTGACGGTTGGGAAGATGGGGGTCTGGGTGGGCGGTGAGGCCCTCGCGGACCTGGCGGTGAGGCTGCGCACCCAGCGGGGGCAGCGGCAAATACATGTGGGCGCTGTGGCCTGCTAGCCTGGAAGTGGCCACCCATGTCCTGTGGGACCTTAATCCTACACACGGGGCCGACAGCCTCACTGCTCTGAAGACGCACACGGAACCTTAAAATGCAAGCACCTGGCCTCACCCCAGATCAGCCAATAAGGGTCTCAAAGGTCTGGGTCCTGGGATTACTAAGGGTCAAGGTTGGGCGCCATGAGACTCGGTGTGGGAAGTCAGGGAAGGCTTGGTAGTGCCTTGGTAGTCGCCTGTTGGAGGAAGACACCGTGGGAGATTCACGTTCAAGAGAAAGGGGACCTTAAAGGAGACTACGCTTGAGGTTCTCCTAGGCAGGGAAACACGCCACGACACTCACAAGACCTGGGACACACAGCCAACTTCTCCTCTGTAGGGTGGGGGGCCTCCGTATCCGGCCCTCCTCGTCTACCTACCATGGATGTGCCACCCACACAGCCATGGGAAGGGGTCCCAGAGAGAGAAGGGCACCCAGACCCCTACCATCTCACCCTCACAACCCTTGGGCGTCCACCCAGGCCCACTGCAGCTCTCTGATCCGGAAAGAGTGGCATGGGGCGTCCTCTGAGTGACAAGACTATCTGTGGGAGAGCACAGTGAGCTCCCAGTAGGCCAGGGAGGGGTGCTGCCCCAACAGCTGGGCCACAGATGGAAGCCCTTCCATGAACACCACACACAGCGCTGGCCTGCGTACTCTGGGAAAACTCCAGGGTTGCCCCCACCCCAGACGTGACACAGCCCAGTGCCCTAAAACCCCCAGCCGGGGAGCCTGCACAGCACCAGTTCTGCTTTGGGGGGGGGGGCACGTGAGGGGAGGTAACTGGCAAAGCTGGGGACCCTGGCGAGGGAAGCAGGGGAGAGAGCCGACAACAGGCTATACCAGGAAGGGCATGGGGACAGGGACAGGGCCCTGGCTCCCCAGGAGATGGCGAGACTCTGAGCCTCCACATCTCGGGGAACTGGTAAGAAGGTGTCTGTGATCCACACTGCCCCCAAGTCCTGACAAAACACATCTGAAGCCAAGAGGGTGAGTGCCACCCAAAGTGTGCCCTCTGAGAGGTGCCAGGGACCGCAAAGCAGCTAGGTGGCTATGTCAGGAAGGGAGGGGGATGGGCAATAAGAGGAACCTGCAAAGGTGGGTGAGGACGAAGAGGACTCTGGGGAGGCAGGCTGGGGTCAGCAGGGAGGTGTGTCCCCAGGGTAGAAAAGGGGAAGCTTGGACTGTCGGGTTAGACACGGGGCTCTCTGGTCTTGGCTGTGGGTGTGCCGTGACCAGCTGCTTCACATTCCTGCAGCCTTGACGCCCCCCACAGTGGCGGATGATACCCTGGAACTGTGAGCCAATCAGACCCTTTCTCCCTTAAGTGCTTTCGTCAGGGTATCTCATCACAGAAACAGGAAGTGAAGCGAAGATGTGGGCTAGGAACTGAGAAGCCGAGACAAGAGGGTCCGATGGACAAAGGGCCAGAGTGGCTGCCCCCGGGACAGTGAGTGAGGGTGGGCTGCAAATTCTTTTAAAGATTAACATCCTGTGCTCAAAACACAATCAATTTTGCTTAGAAACTAGGCAGCGGACAGAAGGGGGAAACACATTCACACACACACACACACACACACAAAGACACATACATATACACACACACACACATACACACACACACACATACACACACATACACACACACACATACACACACATACACACACTCATACACACACACACATACACACATACACACACACATACACACACATACACACACACATACACACACTCATATATACACACACACATACACACACTCATATATACACACACACATACACACACATACACACACATACACACATAAACACTCATATACACACACATACACACACACATACACACACACACATATACACACATATACACACATATACATACACACACACCACACACACACATACACACACATATACACATACACACACACACACACATACACATACACACACACACATATACACATATACACATATACACACACATACACACACACATATACACATACACACATAAACACACACAGACACACACATATACACACACACATACACACACACTCATATACACACACACACACACATACACACACACACACACAACTTAAATGTAAAGCATGTGGGCCACACAGTGAAGCTCTGCTCGTCTCGAAGCATGGTGAGCTGGCCCACACTGCATGGGTTGAGGCACCCCGGATCCCTCAGTCTCCTTCTCCTCTCCCAGCCTCCTTCTGGACCCTGGCATGTTTCCAGAAGGAGGACAGGAGTCACTACAGACTTCTGGGAAAAGCCATTTTAAACTAAGGCTCGGGAGAAATGGCCTGCACTCTCACCTGGCCGCAGCCACACCACACCCAGCCCTGTCCCAAGACACCAGCAAGGATGAGGTCTGAGGTACATTCGGTGAAGGGCAGAGGGAGACTTTTGAGTCCTACCACCAAGGGTAGCATTATCTCTAAATACAGACACTGTGTGAGGATGAAGCCTGACACCCCCAGAGGTTCCCAGGGACACATCCTGCCTCTGGTCACAAGGCTATGATTTGAGACAATGGTCCATCTGCCTATCACAGCCCAGTTTCCTTAAAAGCAACCCATGTTGGCACAGTTGGCACAGATCCAGGAGGGGGCACCAGGCCACCTCCTGTGCATACAAATAGCCCAGCTATTTTTAAATGGCCCAACAGGTCAGGCTGTCATTAGCTTCCCCGAGGTTGACAAAGGCTTCCTGAACCCTTGAGACTGAGACCCAAAATAGAGGGGGTCCAGGAGAGATGCCAGGGCTGTGGGGACCAGAGGCTGTCCATACTTCTGGCTCATCTAGCATGGACGTAGTTCTAGCTCTGTCAGTATGGCTGTCTGGAAGCTCTCTGCCCAGCCACCAGGAAGAAGTAAACTGAGGCAGACCTGAGAAGCTTCCCAGGGAGTAAGCCTGAGGCTGAGCCTCTGTGCCTTCCCTTTACTCTATTCCTTCAGCCTGAATGGTCCCCCCCCCAGCAACCGTCAGCTTGTTGTCGTGTGTCCCGGCAAGCCTGACTCTCTGCAGCCGGCAGCCCGCTCTAAGAGCCATCTCCCCTCCCTCCGCCTGCAGGCTGCTCTCTGTCTGAACCTTTTCATTAAGGCAGGGTTTGCAATTGCCTCACGGAGGTGAGTCCCGCCTCCCCAAACAACTCCCAGTTTTCTGCCTCTCTGTCTCTCTCTCCCACCCCAAGAAGGTCTGTGTTAGAGATCGGGGTGCAGCATAGTTGGCTGGCCAGCGTGCTCTGTCTTCTCCTCCTCCTGAGGCAGTTTCCAGTCATTTTGAGAATCTAGATTCCAGAAAGATGCTGGGTGCTTCCCCCCACCCCCCCCACCCCCGCCACACACACACACATGCCTTCATACAGGTGTCTGCACAACACTCCAGTGGTTCTGTCGGGTACCCCAATTCATCACCCACGTCCTAACAGTCTCCTGAGAGCCCCCCTCCCAAATACCCATACATTTGCCATCTTAGTGACAACTCCCTCCTCCCGGCTGCAGGGTCTAACCTCTGGCTCCACATTCAGTGCTCCCCCACTTGATTGACATCTCAAGCAGGAAATCCCATTGGCTCCCCTTCAACGCACTTCACTTCGGGAGGCTGCCCTCCCCTCAGGGACTGCTCCCAGCCACCCCATCACAGTGTCTGGCCTGCCTCCATGCCCTGCTGTGCCTCAGGGCCCTTCCCATCATCGGAGAAGAATGGCTTACCCTGGAGACAATTCCAGTGGGACAAGCCAAAGGAACAGCAGACAGTCTTCCTATTTATGCAAACGTTTACCCTGCCTGCCATCTACCTGCTAGTCACTAAACAGTCCCGCAGACCCCTGCTGTGTCTGCAGGGTCCTGGGAGCTGGGCTGTAGAAGTGGACCTACGGGATGAGCCAGGCACTCCCCGCAGTAGCTGCTCCCCAGAGTGCGGTAGCTACAAGCACAGAGGCAAGGCTCAGTGAGGCAATGCGGGGCCACGGGGTGCCAGAGTCAACCTTGGGACCTCTGAGCCCAGTGGTACACAGAGACCGTGCTGGGAGCAGCAGGAAAGTCCCTTGTAGGGCAAAGGATCCAGCCCAGCCAGCTGTGGGGAGGAAGGGAAATGAGGGCTCCACTGCTGACAGGGGCCTACATACACAACAAAACCCACTCGTGAACATACAACACACACATGCACACACACACAGACATGCATATATATACACATACACACACATATATGCACGCACGCACACACATATATATATACACACACGCACACATACACACATATAAACAGAGACATACACACACATATATACACACACACATACATACATGCACACACACACATATATACACACACATACACACACACAGATGTGCATATATATACACATACACACACATATATACACACACATATATGCACACACACACATATATATATACACACATGCACACATACACACATATAAACAGAGACATACACATACACACACACACACATACATGCGCGCGCACACACACACATATATACATACACATACACATAAACACACATACACACACATGTACATACACACATACATGCATTCACATACACATACACATACATATACACACATGCACACATACATGCATGCACATACACATATACACACACATAAAAATATATATACATAGATACACTCTCACATATACACACACACACGCACACACTCTCTCTCCAGCAGCCGCACCGAGTCACCAGCTCTATTCTGAGCTGGGCGTGCAGAGCGTGAGGAAGCAGCCCCGCCCCCGTCACATCTTGTACGACAGCTCACGACATCTGAGGTTACCCTAACTGCAGGCCCAGGCCCCGGAGACCCATTATCTACTAGCATGAGTCTCCAGGGACAACACTGGCCTGAGTCTGAGAGAGGCTGAGAAAGACCCACCAAGGGCTCAGAGCCAGCACCTCCTCACTTTCTATTTTCCTTAGGAAATGACCTGAGTCCTTGGGGCACTGGGCCGATCTCTCCGCCTCCTGGCAGCTCCTGTCTGCAAGGCCTATCCCGCATAACCAAGACGGTGCACGCGGAAGCAGCCGTGGCGTCCTCTACGCTTCCCCTTACCGATACCAGCCCCTGGGTCCTGAGTGCCACCTCAGAGGGAAAGGGGTACAAGACAAAGTGATATAGAGAGTTCTGTGCCTGCTTCCAGCCAGGCACAAATTTCCATGGGCCTCAGTTTCTCACAGATGGGTCAGTCCGTGGGCTGCTGGCCACGTCGGAATACCTCAGCAGGGCCTGGACTTCTCACACTGCTACCTCGGGCCTACCCCGACCTCATTAAGTGGTTCATCTCGAGAGACTTTCCCTCTCCTTTTCTTTTTCCATGGGAGGCAGTTTTTGTTTTTGAATGTTTATTTGTGTGTGTGTGCGCGAGGGTCAGAGGTCAGAAGACAACTCAAGGGAATCTGACATCTCCTTCTACGATGTAGGTCCAGGGGACCAAACTCAGGACTTGGTGACAAGGGGTTTACTCACAGAGCCATCTGGCCAGCCCTTGAAGCAGTTCTGAAGACTCCCTGAGCACTCTGGGCCTACACACACACACACACACACACACACACACACACACATACACATATACACACACACACATACACGCATACACATACACACATACACACACACATACACACACACATACACACATACATACATATACATACACACACACATATACACACATATACACACATACACACACATACACACAAACATACATACACACACATACACAATACACACCCACACATATATACACACACACATATACACACATATGCACATACACACATACATGCATACACATACACACATACACACACACATACACATATACATACATACACATTCACACATATAAACACACACATACACAATACACACCCACACATATATAGACACACACACACACACATACACACACACATACACACATACATATACACACATACACACACACATACATACACATTCACACATATACACACACACACACACACACACACACACACACACACACGGCAACCAGGCCCGAGACACAGCCCTGGAAAGTGGAGAGGCCTTGCTATGAGCTGTGCCTCCAAGATCAGGCAACTGAGGCAGGGAAGGTCAAAACTGTCCCAGAAGGCCTTGGGCACTCCCTCTCGGAGTATACCACGCAACATCAGCCACAGTGGTAGGAAGGGCCCTCAGCCATCACCGTGAACTGCCCAGGAGCAGAGACAGGCATGTATGCACCTCTCTTCACCTTGCTAGAACAGAGACGGGCACACCCTTTCCTCTGACTCAGCAGCAGCAAAGGACAGGGAAGAAGCGGCACAAGCCAGGCGAGCCTAGCCTCAGACGTTCCCACCTACCAGAAGAGGTGTGAACGTCCAAAGATCAGAATGCAAAAGCTAAACCAACGTCAACGTCACCGTCACCGTAGCTCAGCCAGCTCTGGGAGCCTCCCCCAGCACCCCCGGGGGCATGCTGTAACATATTATGCCACCTCTAACAAGCCAGCTGCACACAGAATTCCTTGCTGCTCGTGTCACACACGGAGGCTCACACGCTCAGAGAGCTCCTTCCTGCTCCACGAGAGAGCAGGGACCTCCCCTTTCCCTACTTCTCTGAGGCCCTGGGGTCACTTTATTGCCAAAAACAGCACCGAACGCCAAATGCCAGCCATGTGTCCCTAACGGCTTCTGATGAACATGTCAGCCTACGACCGAAGCAGGCAGGGAGCCAGGAAAGACGCGTTCCGGAGAGGGCTGAGGGGCAGAAGACAAGTTGCCACATGCTGTTGAGAGAGCTTCACGGTCTCAAGGCTGTGTTCTCCCGGGAGAACTCGAGATGGACAGACCGTCGACCTGCCCAGGGACATTCCCAGGTGGTGAGGCTGGTACATCCCAGATGGAGCCTGGGCCCACTTCCATACAGAGCTGAGCAGTGTCCCCACCCCCACCACACAGGCCTGCTCTGTGCAAGGCTTGCCAGGCTCCAGTAGAGAGCAGCCAAGGGCCTCCAGCTTGAACCCACAGGGCAGGTGCTTAACCAAACATCCAGATACTGAAGGTGAGAACCTAGCTGTTTTCTAGGGGGTCAGTACACGGGGTGAGTTGGGAAGAAACTATCCCCATTCTAGAGCCTCAGCAGGCCTCTACCACAGCCATCTAGAGACCCTGAGCTCAAAAGCAACACAGATTAGTGTTATAGTTGTTATATATATTAGTCTTATTAGAAACTTATTTTTTAGTTGTTTAAAATAATCGTGTTTTGTGCACTGTAGGGGAAAGGGCTACCTAGGCATTTTGTATTGTCTGCAAGTGTTGAATTGTGGGGGCTGTTTGATCACTAATGATCTGCACGTGCTATCAGTAGAACACCTGAGGAGTTCTGAATCAATAAAAACACCTGAGCTCAGACGCTCAGGGTTCCACTGTCCAGTATGGCACTGGCCAGGATGGTGGTTCCCTCTGCTGAGGTCTGCCAGGGTTTGCACCTATGAAATATGCCTCCGTGTCTCCTTGCTGAGCTGCCACAGCAACGTACAGCTACAGACTAGGGACTGGCAGGAGACTGAAAACCCGTGCCTTCCATCCCTGCTCGGCCACTAAGTCCCCCGGGACCTCGTGTGGCCCATTTGCATGCACCATGGCCTCATTTGAGGGCATTTTGAAGCTAGGAGGGGCATCACAGGACATGGTCTCTAAGATGCATCCTCATGGCCCTCCCCTCTGCTGAGCAGGGACTGGGGGTTGGCCCAGCCCTATGCATACAGCCCTGAGTCCAAACACTTGCTCTGAGAGGAGCTTGGTCCCAGCCTGGCAGGTGGGGATGTGAGCACTCAGAGGCAGAAAATCCTCTCCATCAACAGAACTCAGCTCCCTCCTCATCTACAGCCCCATCGTCACCCACCAGATGCCTGGATGATCTGCACTGGCTCCTCAGCTCTTGCATGGACTTGGCACTACGCGTGTCCGCTGAACAGAGCTAAACCTGGTGTCCACTCTGATCACGGGTGTTTTCCCAGTGCAGAGAAAGTGCGACTTCACAGCTCAGAGATGCTACACAGAAAACCGGCCCCTCTCCTGCACGTGTGGACCTGGCCGGAGCTCTGGCCTTCTGAGCTGAGCACCCGGGACAGCTCAGCCCGGCATGATCTCAAGCAGAACGCAGGCCCAGGCCTTTCCAGGGCGAGACATGCAGAGGACCTTGGAGGAAGGACCGACTGCCCTGCTTGCTGATGGAGGAAACATCCAAGTCTCCAAAAGCTGCCGTCCTCAGACCTCAGGGCCACGAGAAATTGGGAATGCAGATCGTCCCACCACCGACCTCCATGTGGAGCCAACACGCTTTCTTTCACCTGGTCACTGAACATCCCTTCTGTTATGAAATATCAACGGCTCCGATGGGAGTTGGGGCTTAAGGCTTCTGTCTCTCCCTTTCTTTAAAGATTTATCTCTTATTTATTTCTTATTTAAGCGTGCGCGCATGTGTCTGTGTGAGTCTATGCCGTGACACACGGAAGCATCAGACCACCTAGGTCTCCTTACACATTCTGAGATCCCAAAACAGAGGAGAGGGGAGGGGGAGAGAGAGAGAGGGGTACTGTACAGATAAATGAGAGCACAGGCCGGGGCTTGTGCATGTGGCTCTGTTGGTAGAATACCTGCATAGCATACTCTACCTGCATAGCACGCACAGAGCCCGAGGCTCCAGCCCCAGCACTGCATAAAGCAGGTGTTAACAGAGCGCACTGCAAACCCAATACTCAGAAAGTAGGGGCAAGAGGAGCAGAACTTCGAGGTCTTCTCGGATACGAAAAACCCTGTCTCAAAATGAAAGAGCCAGGCTCACGCCTTTAATCCCAGCACTCAGGAGGCAGAGGCAGGCGGATCTCTGTGAGTTTGAGGCCAAGCTGGTCTACAGAGTGAGTTCTAAGCCAGCCAGAGCTCCATAATGAGACCCTGTCTCCAAAAAAATTTAAAAAGTTAAAAAAAATTTTTTTAAAAGAAAAAGACATCTGCACAAAAAAAACAAGCACTCCATTCCGTTATCATGAAACGTGTTAGACACACTGCCGTCTCTGTAAAAACCCAAACAGACAAGGGAGTCCAGAGAGACTCAACAGGAAACACGGAGGTGTCAGAGGCTGGGGACCGCCTGCCAAGGGTGTGAGGTCTCTTTCTGTGGTCCTAACTGAGCTCTAGCTTCCCTGTTGCAAGGGCAACCACGGGCCAGTCCACTCCAAACACGTACCAGGCAGCACGTGAGCTGCATCTCCGTGAGCTTGGTCAGGACAGAGCAAGGCCCTGGGGTGGCCCAGGCCCCGTGGCATTCGAAGCCACATGTAGTGGCGTCTCAGAACATCCAGAAACTCTGGGACGGCCCCAGCAGTCTCACGTTGGCAAGTCTGCAGGGCATCTGAGGTCCTGAGGGTGCAGCCAGAGTTCACTATAGGGGGCTGCGAGCCTTGGCTGCACCCTGGATTCACTTGGGCAAATTTTAAAAGTTAGACTCACACACTGGTCACAGCAGACTCTAGGAGGGGGCTCAAGCCTCAGGTGTTAAAATGTTAAAAGCTCTTGTTCGGCTCTTATACAGGCGCAGTGAAACACACACACACACACACACACACACACACACACAGTGTTTTCTCTCGTAGCTCAGAGAGACCCTGAGTTCATGGGAAAGGCATAGTGGGGAGGAATTTACCCTAACTTGGCTCACTGGGGCCACCTGGTGGCCACATTGGTGAATAATTGAATCTAGCTTCTGGCCCACCCTGGCAGGGACCCTGGGATCCCATCTCCAGCAGGTACTGGTCAACTTGGCCTCGGAAACGAGAGGAGACACCCTGGTAGAGACGGGGGGGGGGGGGGGGGAGGAAGGGGTCTTACTGGCTTAGCTTCCTCCATTAAACATTCCACTGGGAAGGCAGCCACAGCTACTATCCCTAAAACACAGCTCTGGCCCCCACCCCCATCCCTGCCACCCTACTCCCCAGGAGTAAAGCAGCTACCCATCCAATCTCATTTCCTAGTAACTCTGACGACACGTGGCCTTCGGAGCCTCTAAACCCACTATGAACCTCCACGCGGGCCCTGAGGCTTGTAGGGACTCCTTGGGCCCTGTGAAACCAATCCCTAGCTTCTCCCCGCAGCCCAGGCCCCCTCTACTGCCTGCCCTCTCTCTGTCCTCATCCGTTTTTTGCACACAAAAGGGTCAAATAATGGCCTCCGGGCGAATATGAATATTTTTGCAAACGAAGGAGAGAGAAAATAGCAGGTGGGCGTATAAGAATATTTTTTGCCCACGATTGAGTGATAAAATAGCATGTAGGCTAATACGAATATTTTTGCCTAAGAATGTATGAAAAAAATATCATATTGGCAAATATGAATATTTTTGCACAAGAATGGGTGAAAAAATGCCATGCAGGCGAATATGATATTTTTGCACACAAATGGGTAAAGATATTGCATGTTGGCAAAGATGAGTCTTTTGCCCTCGAATGGGTAGAAAAATGGCCTATGCGAATATGACTATTTTTGTTCAAGAATGGGTTAAAAAATTGCTTGTAGACAAATTGAGCAGAACTGCAGCTGGTATATGTGCAGCAGATAAGATATTTGCAACCCATTCTTGATTATAATGCATATATCAAATCTGTTGTTTTTCAATGGCCCGTCCGTGTACTGTTAACTACTTAAGGGGATGTAAGTGAAGCATTTCTTTTAAAAATACCAAAGAATGGTTTTAATTTTCCTGTGGAGATTTTTTTAAATGAGGCCTAAGCCAACTAATATCTCTTAATAATTTCTAAAAGTCATTTAGGGATTTTATCTTTTCTTAAAGATATATATTCTCCGAGGCAGTATAATTAGAGGATACAATTTATATCCCAAATATGAATAAAGTAATTCTTGTTGTACCATTTCAGGAGCAATAACTAAACCTTGAGTTTTTAAAACTTGCTGTAAATGAGCATATGCTTTTTTTGGAAGGGGGGGGGACCGTGATCTTTGGAGTTGGAATGGAGAAAAGGGGGCTCTACTAGGATCTGTCCATGTCCTCTGAAGGGGCCTCAGCATCCCCTTCCCACTGCCGGGGGCCACCAGCTGCCAGAACCCCGAGGCCTCAGCTCTCACCCTCTGAAGGGGGTTTCCGAACCGTAGCAAGTGCGTGCTGGCAAGTTTTAGGCCAACTTGACACAAGCTAGTGTCATCTAAGAAGAGGAAACCTCAAATGAGAAAATGCCCCCATCAGATCGGCCTGTGGGCAAGCCCGTGGTGCATTTTCTTTATGATGATTTGTGTGGGAGAGACCGGCCTACTGTGGGTGGTGCCACCCCTGAACAGTGGTCCCGGGCTGTATAAGAAAGCAGGCTGAGCAAGCGATGAGAGGCAAGGTCAGCATGGTCAGTATGACCAAGGGATGACCAAGAGCTCTTCCACGAGCTCTGCATCTGCTCCCGCCTCCAGGGTCCCGCCTTGAGTTCCTGCCCCGACTTCCGAATTACAAACTTTAAGATGAAATAAACCCTTTTCTCCCCAAGTTGCTTCCGGTCATGGTGTTTTAGCAGAGCAATAGAAACCCTCGGACAATCTGAGACTCAAAGGTAACTAACACAAAGGATCCTGGAGACAGGAACCTAAGGACAATCATGCTGTGTCTTCCAAAGTGTACCAAGTCCGCTCTGGAAGATTCGATCCCCTATCTCCTCTGCATGAGTGACAGCCTCTTAGTGTGAACTTTCCCCCAGTCTTACCCCACAGGCCTGGTCTGCCTCCAAACTGGGAGGCAGTCAGGATCTGACCCCATGACCCCAAGCCAAGGCTGTTCTGGATCGTTCTGGTCATATGTCCCCAGCTTGAGGCTGAACAAGGAGCCTGACAGTCCTCTCTTACAAGCCACAGGCAGAAGCTGTCCCTGAAAATCACCCAGCCTTGGCACACACCGCCACCTCTCGGTAGCATGTAGCACTGCACCTACCCACTCGCTACCAAGCTAAGAAGCAGGGCTCCCTGTCCCTAGCCCACAAACCAATTCCCAAACTGCATCACCATCCCCTCGGGGCCTGTGACAGGCAGAGAGGGAACACTGGGGACCAGGGCAGACGCAAGGGCACATTCTTTGTAAGTAGCTGAAATACACAGATTCATACAGTAAAATCTGACCCATTCTGGAGACCTTATTTTTACAGTTTAGTGAGTTAAAAAAGTAATTTGAGCCGGTTGGTCGTGGCGCACGCCTTTAATCCCAGCACACGGGAGACAGAGGCAAGCGGATCTCTGTGAGTTCGAGGCCAGCTTGGTCTACAGAGTGAGTTCCAGAACAGCTACAATAGAGAAACCCCATCTCAAAAAACCAATAATAGTACTAGTAATAGTTGTTATTATTATTATTATTTGGGAGGACTGACAATATAGCTCAGTGGGGAAAGGCAACACCCACCAAGGCTACCACCTAAATCCATTCCCCAGTCCCCACACAGTGGAAGGAAAGAACCAGCTCCTGTAAGTTGTCCCTGACCCCACACTCATGCAGTGTGCTCACAAATAAGTAAATATATGCAGAATAAAATAACATTAACGGAGCATTTAAAAAAAAATAGAAAAAAGAAAAGAAACTAAATGGGGACCAATCCCAGACCCCAGCAGCATAGACAAACCTGCCCTGGGGTACGGCAGCCATACCAGGCAGTACTGAGCTTCCTCCCGTGGCCTCCAGGACCCCAGGTTGACGCCCTAGAATCCCGCCCCACCCAACAGGGGTCGCAGGAGTTCCTCTCTCCTTGGCCCCTCCCACAGCAGGTTTCTAATATGCGTGTTAACCCAGGGGTAGTTCAAGAGGGAGTGGCTTGTTTCTAGGTCTACATCCCCTTCTAAGAGGGGGGAAGTGACAAAAAAAATACTAAGGGCGGGCCCACAGGGCCTGCTGCCACCTCAAACCCACACCACCAAGCTCCCTCCATCACCCCGACACGAGCCAGGCCCCAGGGCGGGGCTCGCCTGTCCCAGGGGGCGGGGCTCTCCTGTCCCAGGGGGCGGGGGGCGGGGCTCGCCTGTCCCGGGGGTGGGAGCTCGCCTGTTCCAGTGGGCGGGGCTCGCCTGTCCCAGGGGGCGGGGCTCTCCTGTCCCAGGGGGCGGGGCTCGCCTGTTCCAGTGGGCGGGGCTCTCCTGTCCCAGGGGGCGGGGCTCGCCTGTCCCGGGGGGCGGGGCTCGCCTGTTCCAGTGGGCGGAGCTCGCCTGTCCCAGGGGGCGGAGCTCGCCTGTCCCAGGGGGTGGGGGGCGCGGGCTCGCCTGTTCCAGTGGGCGGGGCTCTCCTGTCCCAGGGGGCGGGGCTCGCCTGTCCCGGGGGTGGGAGCTCGCCTGTCCCAGGGGGCGGGGGCTCGGGGTGGGGCTCGCTTGACCCAGGGGGCGGGGCTCACCTGCCGGTAGGTGCAGATGATGATCTCCCGAAGGTGGTAGTGCATGGGTGTCATGGTCTCGCTGACAGTGTCCAATGCCGCGTCCACCTCCTTCTTCACGCGGTGGCCATCCGGCAGCAGCTGCACCACCTTCATCACCACCTGGGGCCAGAGGAGGGCTGAGTGGATGGAAAGCCCAGGGGACTCTCAGTCCTGAGCCCCGCCCTGCTTCTCAGGCTTGGGGCTCCTAGTAAGGACGTGGGCCACATGTCACTTTTCTTTCATTTTTTGAGGGTCTGTACATAAACGCTTCGATGCATATATTACACTCCACGTGTGTGTGATGTGTGCGTGTGATGTGTGCGTGTGATGAGTGCATGTGTGTGATGTGTGTGTGTGTGATGTGTGTATGTGTGTGTGATGTGTGTGTGTGTATGTGTATGTGTGTGTATGTGTGTGTGTATGTATGTGTGTGTGTGATGTGTGTATGTGTGTGATGTGTGTGTGTGATGTGTGTGTGTGATGTGTGTGTATGTGTGTATATGTATGTGTGTGGTGTGTGCATGTGTGTGTATATGTATGTGTGTGTATGTGTGTGATGTGTGTGTGTGTGATGTGTGATGTATGTGTGTGATGTGTGATTTGTGTGTATGTGTGTGTGTGATGTGTGTATGTGTGTGTGATGTGTGTGTGATGTATGTGTGAGTGTGTGTGCATGTATATGTGTGTGTGTGCATGTGTGTGATGTGTGTGTATGTGTGTGTATGTGTGTGTGATGTGTGTGTGATTTGTGTGTGTGATGTGTGTGTGATTGTGTGAGTGTGTGTGCATGTGTATGTGTGTGTGTGTATGTGTGTGTGTGATGTGTGATTTGTGTGTGTGTGTGTGTGTGTGTATGTGTGATAGCTGAGTGAATGTATGTACATATGCATTGACCTGTGCCCATATGGAGGCCACTGGGGGACATCTGTCCTGCTTTCTCTCTCTCTCTTTCTCTCTATTTTATTTGAGACACCGTCTCTTGCTGAACCTGGATCTGGGCTGGCCTCCAGCAAGCCCATCCTCTTCCCCTTCCCCGCACAGTGCTGGGTCACACGTGCACACACCTGGCTTTTATGTAGGTCTGACCGTTGGAACTCAGGTCCTTATCTGTGTACGATGGGCACTCAGACCCACCATTCTAATGTGAATTTCAAGAGGCTCCAAGAAGCCGCATATGTGCATCTCTTTGGGTCATTTCATTGACCTTCTATCCCTAAGAGCATACCAAGGGTCTGGGGAGACACGTTAGCTGGTAAAGTGCTGGCTGCTCTTAGACCTGAGTTCTCTCCCCAGACCGGCATAGTAGCATGGCAGAGGGCAGGGAGCAGAGGCAGGTAGATCCTGGGGCCTGTCAGTCACCCAGTCTAGCTGAACTAGAGAGCCCCGGGCCAGGGAGACCCTGCCTCGAAACAAAACAAACGAACAAAAGAGACCAGGTAGCCATATCCTGAGGGCTCACACCCAAAGTTGACCTCCAACCTCCACACTTAAGGGCACGCAGAGCATTTCTTTTAAAGAGGATACCAGGGTAAAGAGATGGCTCAGCTATTAAAAGCATGCACTGCTCTTATAGAGAACCTGAATCTAGTGCACCAGGAGCCTCACAGCAGCCTACGTCTCCACTTCCAGGGAATCCGAGGCCCTCTCCTGGCAGCCAGGAGCACCTGCGCTAACGTGGACGCAGCCTTGCAGAGACGCACAGGTACACATAATTAAAAATAAAACCTTTTGCCAGGCATAGTACCGCACAACTTCAATCCCAGCACTGGGGAGGCAGAGGCAGGCGGAGCTCTGTGAGTTTCAAGGCCAGCCTGGTCTACAGAGTGAGTTCCAGGACAGCCAGGACTGCAAAGTGAGATCCTGTCTGTCTCCTCTCTCTCTCTCTCTCTCAAGTGGGTATCAAGCCGCCTCTGCCTGTCACACTCACAATTTAAGGAAACAGACAGCCGTACGAGAAACCCCCAGTCTCTCACAGCACATTTACAGCAGGACAGGGGAAGCCAGGCTCCTACAACAGAGCTGACGGGATGAGAGGTCAGGGAGATGATGCCAGTGAGCAGGAAGTACCTATGGTGCGAAATGCTCAGAGTATATCAAAAGCCTGGGTGAGATTCTTCACAAAGATTCATCTTATTCTTTATTATTTTTTTAACTTTCGGACAAGTTCTTTTCCCCTCTGAGCCATCACACACACACACACACACACACACACACACACACACACACACAGAGAGAGACAGGCAGTCCTCAAACTCACTATGTAGCGGAGAGTGAGCTTGAAATCCTGATCCTCCGGCCTCCACCACCCAAACGCGCCTCATTTTATTTATTTTTTATTTATCGTAGTGGTGGGGATCCAGCCTGGGGGCCTTGAAAAAGGTTTCGCTGTGTAGCCCTAGCTGGCCTGAAAGTTGCTATGTAGACCAGGCTAGCCTCGAACTCAATCTCTGTCAGTATATTTTGTCACGCTAAGGAAAGAAGGAATATAGAATCTGAGCATCAACCCATACAAGAAAGAAGCTGTCTCAAGAGGAACATGTCCAAAGACCCAGAGGCACATGTCGGTAGTCTCGACCTCTCTCACAGAGGTCAAGGACAGCAGGACTGCCAGGAGGGCAGGTGACAGCCAAGCAGCAGTTACCGGGTGGACAGGAACTGATCGTGATGACGACCACTGGTCAGCTATAGGCCAAGCGTGCAAAGAGGTGCCACGTGTCCGCCATGACGCATGACATGTGGCAGGTGCAGGTCACATGATGACTAGATCTGAGACGCTAATGGCCGCCAGCCAGGGTCTCTGAGCTGAAGCAGGGGAGCGCGGAGGGGGTGAACAGATTGGAGTAGGTTGCAGCCCTGCCTGGGGCACCAACCACGGCTGAGTCTCAAGTAACGGAGAGGTAGTTACCAGCCATATCATGAAGAACCTAGCCAGGCAGGGAAGGGTCTAGCCCCCATCTCCTGTGGCCATCTGCAGAGGGGCCAGAGTCAAGCTATTCTGATCCCCAGCCAGTCCATCTTGGGAGCAGAAAGCCAGCCCCTCCCCACTGAGCTGCCAGAAGTCCCAGAGACTCAGGTTGCACACCTACCTGAAACTCGCCCTTGGTGAACTTGGCATCAGGCACGCTCACTAGCTCCTCTTCGCCCACCTCGGGACAACCCTGAGTGATCACAGATATGAGATGGAGTCTCGCCCAGTTCTACCCCCTCCCCATATCCAGAGCCTCTGCTGGAGGTCTGGCCGGTACTGATGGCAGGGGTCCCGATATCAGGCACGACCTCTGCCCCTCCACACTCGCCACCCCTGCCTAGAACGATCTCTGACCTCACTCAGAAGGCCACACTTACCCCAATGTGCCAACAGGTCAGCACAGCCACCACCATGGCGGTTGTGGTCCGGCCCTGGCCGCTGAGGCAGCTGAAGACGAAGCCTGCGCCTGGGTCCCTGGTAAGAGCAGTCCTCAGGGCCTCGAGCAGCCGGTCAAAGTCCTGGTGACAAGACCACAGTCTGAGTCCAGGGGTTCCACTGGCTCTCCAGACTCATAGCAGGGAGCCCCCATCCAAATGGTAAGCCCAGGTTTCTGTCCCCATGTGCCCCCGTCATACACACAACCTTGTCCACATGCACACGAGACCACATACGTGTGAAAAGTCACACTCTTGTATACACCCGTAACTGTCCCGGTCCACGGCACCCAGGACTGGGCACAGAAAAGGACACATCACACTTCTGGGACTCCGTATGTCAAGCCTCCACGTGGTGGGTCATACACACGCACGTCTTTTCCAGCCTGGTGCAGTGATCCTGCCAGGGAACTAGGTCTTGCCTGGCCTCAGCCAAGCATTAAGAGAGCAGCCAGCAGGGGGCAGCACTCCGCCGGCTGTGAGCCCGCGCAGAGCCAGGCAGAACAAACAGCCCTGACACTATCACAGACATCCACAGGCCCCAAGTGCCAGGCACACACAGCCCACAGATGTACCTGAAAGACAAACCACACAGACGGCTGAAAGCACACATTTGTCATTGACTTCTAGCTGCCCCGTGGACACCATCTCAGTCACACAGCCGGATTCCACCGGGTTTTCACCATGAACCTCCCATCTACACGCAGCCCACAAACACAAGACGGATGCCATAAACTCCATGGGAACCTGCACCCCACACCACCAGGGCATCGTACATCCCTCCAACAGACATGTGAGCACATACTCTTCCCTGTAACATATGGTACACGTCTGCGACACATGACACATGCACACAACACTAAGCATATACAGGAAGAAAACACAATGAATGTGCGTGCACACGCGCACACACACGGGAAGCATGCGGACATGCTTCTGAGGCCACATACAGACCCCAAGGGACAACCCCCTGGCCCCATTGTGGAGTGGAGCTGCTTTTCCCAGGCCAGAGAAGAGGAAGAGAGATCTGGTTCCCCAGAAGCCTGGCCACTCACCTCCTCCCGGGGAGCACAGAAGTCTGGCACAGGAATACGGTGATAGGTAAGGCCCAGGCAGGCCCCCTGGTGCTGGCTGAAGACCTCCCGTGTGGTCAGGCACTTCTGGAACCTGGGGGTGGTAGGACTCTTGGTGTTGGGGGCAGGAGCACTCAGGTGGGCCTTCAGCTGGGCTTCCAGGGCCTGGACAGGAGCAGGACAGAGGGCAGAGGCCACTGAGACAGCCCTGAGAAGCAGGAGCCTGCTGGAGCCATGACTAGCCCTGGCTTCCCAGCCCCAGCCTCAGGACAGACCACCTCAAGAGGCAGAAAAGCCACAGGAGTACGGGGACATGGGACACAGGAACAGAAGGCGTGGGGCAGCCGCTGCCTGTGTGGTCCCCTCCCAGGTGCCAGCTCCTCGGTCCACAACGGGAGCGCAGGGCCCTCTGGCTCTCTCCCTTGCCCCCCTTCTCCCCTTGATGGCACCCATGCAGACCATGCAAAAAGCTAGAGACCTAACCTCCAGGTCCTCGGGGGCCAGGGTCGGTCCGGGTGGCCACAGGCTGTGTACGTGACCGTCACACTCCAGTACAACTTCCTCCCTCAGGTTGACCCAGACCACCTGCCGTAGCTTCCTCTTGGCTTCAGACAGGTAGGTCAGGATGCTGCCCAGGGCCTGGGGGACGAGGGGCCGTCAGGGCCAGGGCTAGCCTTTCCCCCGCCCCCCATGTTTGGACCTGGGCCTGGGAGCGGGCACCTTGGCACTGGGCTGGGCGGTGCCATAGATAGGCATTCGAGGAACACGCCGGAAGTTGGCTACGCCCATCTCTCTGACAGTGCTGAGCGCGTCCAGCGAAACGAGATCGTCTGCTTCCTGTAGGGAGGACACCGAGTCCGAAGCCCATAGTCACCGACCACACCCGGCCCCAGTGGGCAACTGTAGGGTGGAACAGCATCCTACTGGGGGCGGGGCATACACGGCTGTGGGCCCGGCGAGGATGTGATGGTGCACATCCTCCAGAGAGGCTCCAGCTCAGACACCTTGCAGGCCAGTCTGACTCTGTGCAAGTTCTAGGCTTGGAGACTAAGGAGAAGGAGCTAGAAGAGTAGCCAGAGCCTGGTCCCCGAATGTGGCACGTTCCGCTCACACGAGAACCCTGCCAGCCCCCTTGGCAATACTTGCCCAGCCCCACAGGAATCTAGAACTCCTGGGCCAGAGGCCAGCGTGCCCCGCCCCTTCCGCTGACGCACAGCGCTACTCACCAGGGAGCCCTTGGCGATGAGGTCGCCGGGGACAATGGGCTCTGCCGAAGTCAGCATCAGGGGCACGCGGTACAGCTCAGGGTGGGTACACAGCCATCGACTGAAACTGAGGGCAAAGGCCAGGGGGTACTGCAGCCCGAGGCCAAGAGAGACGGGCATTGAGGGGTGTGGGGCCATCCTGAGCCCTCCCTGCCTTAGCCACAGAAAGGGAGCCCCCGAAAGGTATCATCGTGGTTCAGGGTGAGAACAAGCAGGTGATGGAGGGGCCTGGGCTGCCCTGACTGAGATAGAGCCTAGGCATGGATGGGGAGGGGCAAGGGGAGATGGGGTGGGGCGGAAACAACGCTCATCTGGACCCCTTCTTGCCCCTCCTAGCCTTCCTCAGGGACCAACACACACAACCCCACTCTTCCCCCCACCCACCCCGTCCCATGGGTCCCTGTTGTTGGGGACTGGTGCTCCCTCAGCCCCACCTGCTCATGCAGATAATAGTTGAACAGGATCAGGTAGAAGTACAGCTCCAGGCTCCGCAGCGCCCCCTGTTGGACAGCATGCTGGCTACCACTTTCCTGAGGCCAGGCAGTAGAAAGGGAACATGGGGTGTTACATGGCGATGCCCCCTAGCTGTGTCTAAAAGAGTAGAAAATCTCCGAAGGCACTCTCCCTAGCTCCGTGACGGTTCTGCGAGGGCTGGAAGTCCGCCCACACGTCTACCCTGCTTATCGTGGTTCATTTGCAGTACAGAACTCTGTGGTGACCACGCCTGGCATGGTGGCTCTGGTGCAGAAGCCGCCTCTCCAGGCCGGTTCCCAGTCCTGGGACAGGGACAGGGTGGATAGACAGCAGGACAACTACCCCCACATCGTGTTCTATTTCCCATGCTGAAGAAGCCAGCGTGCACATTCTCTCCCTTCCTTGTGGAAAGCCCTCCTTTAAGAACCAGAACCATGAGCGCACCCACACCCGCACCCACGCGCGCGCGCACGCACACACGCACGCAGGCACGCACGTATGCAAACAGAGGTGACATTTCAAGGGCTGGAGAGAAGGCTCAGTGATTAAGAGCACTGGCTGCTCTTCCCGAGGTCCTGAGTTCAATTCCCAGCAACCACATGCTGGCTCACAGCCATCTATAAAGGGACCAGATTGGCAGGTGTACATGCAGATAAGACACTCATTTACATAAAATAAATAAATATTGAGGAAGAGGAGGAGGAGAGAAGAAGGGGATAAAATGAAATTTGGAGGTACAAATCAGCTTGCTTCAAGTCACACAGCTAATGACAAACGACAGGACTCCCTCTCTCCTAACTCGAGCCCAGCCCAGAGAGAGCCCAGGGTCAGTGACTTGGAAGGCAAGTAAGATCTGAATCAAATCAGCCTGACAGAAGGGTCCCAGCCTAAGGTAAGGCTGGTACACCACCCCCACCTTTGGGAAGCTGCACCTCCAGGAACTACACAGCTTTTTCTGTAGAAAGTCAGAGAGTGATTATATTTGGGGGGGGGGGGGAGGAAGCACAGTCTCAGCCACACCCCTCAGCGTTGCCATGGTAATATGACAGCCCTGGTGACACCAGTCAACCACGAGAGGATGCCAGTGGAATAAAGATACAGCATGAGCTCTGGGACCTGAGCCAAGCGAGCTCTGATGGCCTCTGACCCCTGGTATACACTAGGGGATAATCCTGGGCTTTGATGACCCCCGCTGCAGATGCAAAGAGGGATTCGGATACACAAGATGAAGCCGCCCCAGACAACAGCAATTACAGGACCGGGTCCTGAAGCAGCTCGTGTGCCGACAAGTGGGGCCTGTCTGGTGACAGAAGAGGGGGGGACACACATCTTTCCTCACCTGACCCCAAAGCCCTACAGCTACGTATCATCCCTCGTCCCGCTTCACAAACAGGGTGACGAAGTCACACAGCGGATGCCCGATCCCCACCCCAGTAAGTGACAGCACCAGGACTGTGACCAGTCGGCCGAGTTGGGAGGCCGCCCCCCCACCCAGGACTCACCGGGCCAACGCGGGTCGACCCAGTCGTGAGTTTAAGTGACAGAGCTGTTAAAAATCTTCTCAATGACAAAATCCAGGAAATTACGATAAAACCAGAAGCACGGGCGAGCAGCTACACAGAGAGTCACAGACGCGCAGTAGGCGTGAGAAGCCCATAGTAATTTCAGGCGGCCCTATGTCCTCCGCTTTCTCGCCATGGGACACATCGCTCACGAACTTTTATTGTTATTATTTTTCAAGGGGTAAAGAAAGAAAAGGTTCTAAGAGCCTAGATTCTTTCCATACACTGTACACAGACACCGTCGGGACCCCTCTTCTCCCCAGAGCTGTGAGCCAACCCGGAGCCCGGCACGCCTCCCGAAGCTGTTGGATGCAGCTTGGGGGGGAGGCGGGGAGCTTTGTGGGAAGAGCTCCTGGATGAATCCTGAAAGTCCCCCAGAGGCTCCGGAATGAAAGGCGGGTCCTGGGGTGACTCTCTTGGAAGGGTTACCTAATAGGCACAGCCTAGGGGGAGCTGTTCGGATCACTGGAGATAGGCTCTAAAAGTGGGCTGTGAGATGTTGGCTGCCTCTTTCTGCCTTTTTGTCACCCGGCCAGGATGTGGCCAGGATGCTGGCGAAAACAGCGCCTACCAACAGGCCAAGGGCTCTCTCTCTCCCTCCCCCCATCCCCCACCCCCCACCCCACCCCCTCTCCTTTCTCCTTCAGCCTATCTCTTCTCTCTGCTGACTTGAAACACTCTATGCAGCCCAGGCTTCCCCTGAACTCAGTCCCCCTGCCTCAGAGCAAGTATGGGGATCATAGGCCTGGCACCGCCCCCTGCTACCCTCTCCTTTTTACAAACTGATTGTCTCGGTCTCACTAACGTGATGATCTGGGAAACATCTGAGTCCAGAGGTCTCAGCAGGCCCCTCCGTCCCCGTCCTGTTTACTCTGCAGCCAGGGGACCTGCTCAGAATAAATAAACTTCCCTCTTCCTTGTCCTTCCCGCTGATCCAGCTGCCCGCCCCACCCCACCCTACCCCCCTCCAGAAACTACTGTACTGATGGAGAAGCGGCAGCCAGGAACAATCAGTCTGAAAAAAAAAACCCAGTCCCAGGCAGAATCCAGCACGCTCCTCCTGGCCTCACCTGCTCTGGGCTCTCTGGCCTGGTGCCTTCCAGCTTCCTGTGGTTCTTCAGAACCTCTTCCTTCAGGTCATGCAACTCTGCACAGGCAGTGACAGCTCGATCCACCTGGGGCCAGAGCAGTGAGATGGGGAACAGGAGAGGCAGAGAAGAGGACTGTCAGAGAGAAGGGGTATGGAAGGGGGAGGAAGAACCCACACACACACACACCAGTGACAGGAGCTACCCCCACACACACCCCGCCAACCCCAACGCCGCTGTCCCAGCCCAGCTCCCCATCACCTCCTCAACCATCTTCTTCCCCTGGGGCACCATGGAGACGAAGTCCTGGATCACCCGAAACTGCTCCACGGGCAGGGGTTTGGTCGGCACAGAGGCAGCCCTGACAAGGCGAGAGTCAGAAGGGTGAGCAAGGACGGCCTCGCAGCCCTCTGCCACCCATCAGCCATTTGGCGAAATCAGATTACAGGCTCCTTCTGAATTCCACTGGGGGAAATGAAGGGCCAGAAGGGTCCAGCGCCTCTCTCCAGGGCACCAAGAAAATCTGTAGCAAATGAGACAACAACGCCCAGCCTTCTGCATGAGACCCCACCACCCCGGAGGCAGCTTTGCCCTCTCCTGTCCTGTCCTCCCAACCCCTGGACCCCAGCCACTCACTCAGGCTGGGTGGCGGTTCTACTACAGTGGAACAGCACGAGGGTACCCAGGACCATGCCCAGGTTGGTCCTGCCAACACCTGACTGGCAGCTGAACAGGAGGGCAGGGGGCAGCCCGTGGTTATCTCGGAGCCGCAGAAGGCTGGGGGTCTCCTGGAGGAGGAAACGTTAAAGACTATCAGGCAGGAGTACGATGGGAAAACCCGGAGGCGGAAGCCCCTGGCAAGCTCATGACATCTACAACAAGCCGGGGTCAGACGAGGTCTGCTCTGAGGTCAAGCCCACAACCAGATCTGAGCTATCTGCTCCCAGGACCTCAGGTCCTGCCCCTGCTCAGCCTCTGGGGAACTCAGAGAACAGGCCAGAACGGCATGGGGTCTGGAATAGGAGCTACTCAGAAGGTCCCAGGCCCTACATTGACCTCCTCTCTTCCCCCCAAATAATACAAATTAAGGCTCTATCCTGTGGAGACAGAAAGCCCCCCCCATACCCAGCAAATGTCAGCAAACAAATCAGTAAGGCAAGAATCTCAACATCCACTGAAAGGGAAAAAGGAGAGTCTAGAGAGGAGGAAAGGTCCCCAATACCATACAACGAGTGTGCAGCCAAGTCACGACTAGAACCAGAACTTCCAGGCATTAGTGCTGGACTCCGGCACCAGAGGATTTCAGCGTGTGTACGTAGGTGCACAGGTGCACACACAGACACGCACACATACACTGCAGAAGGATGCATACATATGCACACACAAGGACAGATACTACCCCACACCCCAACGTATTGGACCCCATATACAGCATGCATCAAACCTTCCACAGATAACAGCCGGAGGTCACACCCACCCTGGGCATCTCCATAGAGACCAACTAGTGGCACCTGTTCCTACCTGCCACTCCCAGAAGCCCCCTCGGCCCCACTTACCCTCAAGACACTGACAAAAGCATCAAACTGAGCTTCCAAGGGGGCCCCTTGCTCTGGCAGGGGGAGACGGTGGTACCTGCCAGGAGAAGAGGGTGGTTCATGAGCTGGGCAGTGCCCCTGGATAGCAGCTCAAGCCCTCATTCCCAAGCACAGGCCTGATGTGCAGATGGGGAAACTGAGGTAGTAGCTGGAGAGCCAGCCCAGAGAGGACATCCGCTCCAGGTACCTGTAGGTGGGCTGCAGGAACAGCGGCCGCTTATACACCTCCTCGGTCACGTGCACATCATCCTCACCTCGGATGGCCACGGTGTGCGGCTCCCCACGCAGGTCTTCTGTGTTGTGATACACATGGTACACGTTCTCTCTCAGCTGGGCAAAGTCATGGATCTAGCGTGAGATTCGGGAGACAGAGAGATATGACCCGAGCTTCCCAAAGCTCCCTGATTGTCCCTGCCCAGCTCTGGGGACCGGGCCACACAGAGGCTACACGTGAGCTTCTTTTCCTCCAAGAGGGAGCCACAAGGCCAAAGGCACTCTGTCCTGCCTACAGGGATCAGGCCTGAGGGCTGCCAGATCTGCCTGGGCTGCCATGACCTCTATGGTAGCCAGACAGTGGGCTCTGCACAGGGGGTAGTGGAAATACACTAAACCACCTGACTCCCAGGACAAGGTGAGGCTCAGGCAGCCAAAGCAGAAATGAGAGAGGCTGGTTCTTGGCAAGGCCTGGACACCCCCCCCCACCTCCCACACACATGCATCTGTCTCTGATGTGATCCTATATTCCCCTATACACTGTGTATCTCAGCTGTCTCAGAGCACACCCCCACCACCCCCAGACTCCGTGCCATGAGAGAGGAGGACCCAGAATCTCAGAGACAGGTCCGGCAAACTTGATTCCTCAGGGCCCCTCAGTGACAAGTGAGTCGCTGAACTTCAGCCGTGGGCCTCGTACCCTAGAACTCTCCTTAGCTGGCCGCACCCCTTCCTAAACCAAGCCTGGGGAGTGAAGGAGGGACAGGGTGGGAGAGGTACGGAGCAAGAAGTCCACTTTGGCCGGGTGGTGGTGGCGCACGCCTTTAATCCCAGCGCTCGGGAGGCAGAGACAAGTGGATCTCTGTGAGTTCGAGGCCAGCCTAGTCCACAGAGTGAGTTCCAGGACAGCCAGGGTTATAACAGAGAAACCCTGTCTCGAAAAACCAAAAAGAAAGAAAAAAAAAGTTCACTTTGCAGCCGACCCCTCACCCAAGCAGGACACAAAAGCTGGCGAGCCAGTGTGGGCCAGAATGCTGCTGTCCCCACCCCTAGAATGGCTTCAGGGGTGTCTGTAGAGCTGTGCCCCAGGCTGGGGTCTCGGCTCAGATATCCCAGGCCAGCCAGGGAGGAGTGCTCCCACCACCCCGCAGGCCCTCACCTCTTTCCGGATGGCCAGCTCCAGGCTCTCAGCCCTGACCCCTGGCCCAGGGCCCCTGAGGTTCTCCTGAAGGCGCTCCTTGTCACGGGGTGTGTAGGACACGAAGTCCTCCTCGGCACGCAAGAACAGCACAGGCTCCTCGCGCACACAGAAGACGATGCACTCCTGGGAAAAAAGAAGCCATCACCCCTGTCCCGCACGGACACCCGTCCCCCATCCAACCTCCAGGCCTTTGTCCACATAGTTCCTTGGTGCATATAGTTCCTCCCTCATCCAGGATCAAGCACAGGACCAGTCCCTACAACAGGTATCTTAAAAAGAAACTCAAGTTGTGCCTAATTGCCACCTGCCCCCGCTCCCCTCAATCAGCAGGAAACCATTTTCCTGTGGGGCGACTGTCTTCAGTCTCCGAGGCAAGCTCAGTTGCATTTCAACACATTGGCATGTCAGTAGTCTGTCTTCTCTCTCCAGTGGACAACACCCAGGCAGAAACACAATCCGGTCCTTCCCACAGGCTCACAATTCCTCGCCCAGAATCCCGGGTACATTGGTTGCCTGATAAAGACCCGCTGCAGAAAGGCTCGGCTAGAATGACCTCTCCGCCAAGCAGTCAGCCATTGAGTGAGCTACAGCAGATCCATCTCCCGGGGGCTAGGGTAAAGCTGGGAAGACAGTACCTGCGCAGAGCCCCCACCCCTCCAACCCCCCCACCCCCAACCCCGGCTCCATTCTGGTTCAACCATTCAACCTCATTCCAGGTCAACCCCAGAATCACTGCCACGGCTGAGGAATCTGGGATCATAGCAACCCCGTGGCCGTATCCCAGAGGCAGTCAAACCCGCCTCCTTCAGGCAGGTGAGAAAGCATCAAGAGCAGACACTTAGGGTCTAGTTGTCCAGGTCTGAGCCTTTGGGTACCTTGTGTGACCTTGAACAAGTCACTTTCCCTCTCTGGACCTCAGACCCTGCCTCAGAGTTGACAAGAGATTTAGTTGTCAGCAAAGAACATGTGGCGGTCTCTGGAGTTGGAGCAGAGGCTCTCTTAGCACCTCTCACTTTGTCAGCAGCTCTCAAAAATGGGGTGTACAAGAGGCGTCTGACCTTGGGCACGCACACCCCCCAACTGGATAACGTAATAGACAATCTGCAGTTTCCGCCCTGCCTCTCGAGGCCTAGCCCAGGTCACACTCCCTTCCCTAGCCCAAGTGAGCCCCTCAAGAGTCTCAGAAGTCACCTCCCGGAACAAAGCAAGCTCACCTTGTGCCCGTCCTTCTGGAGTCTCTGCAGGACTCTCTTGAACCCCAAGAGGCTGGGCTGTCCCATGCCGAACACAGGGAGTCCGCCCCGCACCTGCCGGAAGTTGGGTGCCCCACAGCTCCCCGACGTGCCCAATACGTCCATCTTCTCAGTGACATCGCGCACCAGGAAGTAGCGGCCCTGGCACAGAGAACCCCAGCAGATCACCCAGGCACCCGAGGGTTTCTCCTCAGGCAGAGCTCTGTCCTGAGCACTAGGGAACAGGGAGGCAGGAACTGGGGCAGGGCTGGGGGCATGGTCCTGTCCTCAAGTAGCTTGCAGGTTCATGGGACAGCCATGTGATGGCAAGGGTGTTTGATTCCCACAGAAGGTGGCTCGGGGCCAGCCAGGCCTTGAAGAGAGCAGAGATTGTAACTGCAGGCCAAAGCTGGCTCTAGAAGGGGCCTGGCAGCCCCCCAGGAGGACAACAAGACACCATCAGCTCGCAGCAAGGCACATGGAAGGGGGAGTCATGTTGTGGAAGTTTATTTTTAGTTATTTTTAAAATGGTTTCGTGCACATTTGGGTGAGGGGCTGCCTAGGTCTTGGCGTTTTGTATTGTCTGCAGGTGTTGGATATCTGTGGGGGATGTTTGATTGCTAATGATCTGCACATGCTATCAGTAGAACACCTGTGGAGTTCTGGATCAATAAAACACCTGAGCTCAGACACTCGGGGTTCCACCGTCCAGCATGGGGCTGGCCATGAAGGTGGCTCCCTCTGCTGCGGTCTGGCAGAGTTTGCAGATATGAACGTGCCCCATTGTCCCATTTGCTGAGCTGCCGCAGTAGGTGAACTGCTGCAGGGTCATGTCTGGATTGATCCAGAAGATACGAAGACCAGCTCCTCCCTGGAGCCCCATCAGGTCCAAGGTCACCAGACTTGGATGAAAGGACACACAGTGACCACAGAGAAATGACTAGAACGCTGGCTGGTCAAGAATTCGTTCCTGGGCAAACCAGAAGCCTGGGTCATCTCCTGTGACCCTGCCTGACAGGCAAAGAGCAAGACCCGTATTCCCAAACATGCCGGAAATCCCCACAATGGTTATCACACAGCCAGGTGGTCAGTCATCCAGTGGCTAGTCCAGCGGCTCTCACCCTGTGAGTCTCAACCCGTCTGGGGGTCTATGACCCTTTCACAAGGGTCCCCTCAGACCATCTGCATAGCAGATATTTCATTAGGATTCATAACAGTAGCAGAATTACAGTTAAAGTGGCAACAAATATACGTTTATGGCTGGGGTCACCAGGACTCGAGGGACTGTATTAAAGCGTCTCGGGTCAGGAGGGCTGAGGACCGCTGGAGTCAGTCCTACACTGCGCTCACCACTGTTCATGGGGCAACAGTACCAAACCACGTAGATTTTAAAACAGCAGGTCTGTGGACTTTTACCCCCTTGGAGATGTGGAGGAGAGGGAACATACACAGACACTCACTCACACACAACACATTCACACACACACATACACACACACACATACACACACACACACCACACTCATGCACATTCACACTCATACACAGCACACACTCACACATACACACTCACACACACTCACTCATACACACTCACACACACTCACTCATACACATCACACACTCACACACTCACATATGCACACATACACACACACATACACACATACACACACACCACACTCACACACACATACTCACACACACACACTCACACACACACTCACACACACTGAAGCTAAGATCAATAAGTTCTGAAACTCTAAAACACAATGGAGATCACCAGATGGGGCAGGGAGAGGGAGCAGAAGCTGGAGTCCAAGGCCAGGACCTCTAAGAGGGAGAGGAGAGGGAAGAGGGGGCCGAGTGGCAGGTTAAGAAGGACCGAGGAACATGGCTCAGCAGTACCTCCTTGCCTAAACCCACCAGTGAGAGCCCGGGAGCACGGCTCAGTGTAGAACGCTTGCCCAGCATTTGAAAAGCCCCAAGTTCCCAAGAAGGACTGAGAGACAGAGGCAGAGTGAGGGAAGGTGGAAGCCAAGAAGGAGCAGAGAAGGGTAAGGAGGTAGGGTGGGGTGGGGTGGGCAGGGCTGCCCTCACCTGCACGAGGTAGTGCTCAGGCGTGGCATCCGAGAGCCTGCCCACCCTGTAGTGGGCCTTGAGCAGCTCGTCGTGGATCTGGAATTCCTCCTTGCAGTTGTACCTGCCAGACGCACAGTGGAAACTGAGTCAGGCAGCCTTTGTTGGTCCTTACACTGTCACCAGAACCCACAGCAGAGCCATGTCACCCCCCACTCCGTCAGCTGCCCCTTCATCCTCAGACACAGAATACCAGAACGTAGGCCGAGACCCAGGCTACCCCATTGCAGACTGTGTTTCCCAGACTCCCTTGCAGCTAGCTGTGGTCCTGTGATTAAGCCCGTGACATGCGAGGGAGGATACTGGGACACTCCCAAGGGAGCGCTTTCTCTTCTATCTTGCTTCTCCCCCAGTCCTACCCCCGGCAGAAGGAGAGCAGCCATCCCAAAAGACAGAGGCACGTGTTGATGGACTGAGGCAGGACAGTAGGGGAGCCTGGATGGTCACGGGCTGCCATGCCAGCCTGGACACCCGAACGAGAGGTGAGTATCTGCCTTGACTCAAGCGCTCTGTACAGACAGTTCTTCCTTATGGTAATCTAACCTGAACCCTGATCAAGACGTGCCATTGGATGATCCACCGCTCAAGCTGTGACCGGGGCGGTTCCCACACTTCCAATCCCAGCGTCCAGTGCGGTTCCACTCACAAGATCTGACGCGTGAGCCCCGCCCTGGCTGTTACAGGTGTCGGGACTCCTCGGACCTTATGGTTACCCACAATAGGCCTGACCACTGAGCGGCTGTTAAACAAGCCATGGTGACAGCTGTGGGAGTCTGTAGGCAGTATTCCAGGTAAAGGCACCATTGCTGAAGCAGGATGACACGAAGCCACGCTGCCCCTGTGCACGAGACCCGCCCGCTAGAGAGCGCTGGGGCCTCCATACGAAATAGCTGCCTGTAGGATAGCACTGGGTAAAATGTCTGGAGTGGAGGAAGGCTGTATAGCGGGGCTTCTGCACGGCCTCTACCTTGCTGACGCATCACGGTGGCCCGCCCTCTGCCCCCCTGAAACCCATTTTCCTATCTAACTCCGTTTTCACATCCATCTGTCACGACCAGGGCTCTGCAGGCCTCTCCTGCAGAGGATGGAAAGCAAACATTTCCGGCTCCGTGGGCTCTGCCACAGCCTGGTGGTGGGCCAGGTTTGGTCTGCGGGATGCGGTAAGCCGGTGCCTCTACCGGATGATCTGTAGGTCCATCCCTTCCCCTTCAAACACCAGGGAGGGCTGCAAGCACCGCCCATTCCTGCTGGCCTCTTTCAGGGGGCCTGTAACTGTCTGAGCCACACCACCCAGTTCCACATTTCCCCTCTTATCTCTGCTTATGCTGATAAGTAAACTGAGGCCCAGAGAAGGAACAAGAAGGCCGAGCCAGGCTCCAGCCATGCTTTTCCCAAGGCTGCCTTTAACACCCAAACTGACTTACTTTTTGGAGACAGGGTCTCACAATGTAGCCCTGGCGGTCCTGGAATTAACTATGTAGACCAGGCTGGCCTGGGACTTACAGAGATGTGCCTGCCTCTGCCTCCCAAGTGATGGAATTAAGGGTGTGCATCCACTGTGCAGCCCAGCAACCCAAGCTGACTTTCACTGTCTGTCAGGACAGACTCCCCATCTGACATATCTTTTCTGCCTTTACCCCAAGCACAGTAATTGATGATAATCGCTGCTGCTCTCCTTCCAAGCCCCAGGGCTAGCAGCCTGATGGATCTCTCCACCCACAGGCTTCTTTACAGGAGAAGGTCCACCTCACGGGGCTCTGCCAAGCTTGCGTGTGGAACACATTTAATTCTCAGAGCACCGTGTCCCCCGTCCTGCATTCCAGGAGAGCCCAGAGATGAAGCAGCATGGTAGACGGGTATGATGAAAAAAAAGAGGCTTCTAACTCCCCAGGAAACTGCCCTACGGTCCCTCCGTTCTCCCATCTCCAGCTCCCAGAAGTACCCATTCCCTCATCCACACACACGGACGTCCGTCCTTCCTGGCCCTCCCGGATGCTGTGTGTCTGGGTTGCTGAGCCCGTGCTAACACAGTGTCCTGAAGGTCCCAACTGGAGCACAGAGGAGGACGCATCCCAGATTTCCAGCCCAAACCCTGAAAAGTACCTACGACTGTGGGGGCATTATGGTGCACGCCTTTAACCCCAACACACGGGAAGCAGAGGCAGGTAGGTGTCCGTGATTGCAAGGACAGCCTGGTCTACATGGCAAACCCTACACCAACTGGGGTGCTACATAGTGAGACCCAGTCTTAAAAAAACAAAAATTAAGGATAAAAAGGATATTTCTTCGGCCGCTCTCCTCCAGGCTTCGGGCACTGTGCACATGGGAATGCAACGTGGTCCCAGAGACTCCCAAGAGGCTCAGCTCTACTACCTGCTTCCTGTCCGCTTCTAGAAATGCTGCTTAGCCTCTCTGGGTGAGGCTTGAAGCAGTCTGTATGCAGTAAGTGCACGAAGCCCCTCACCCCACCCCCCAAAGGCCATGTCTTCCAGGGACATGACCACATACGTGCCCGATACTCACGTGATCACAACAGGGGCCACCTTGTTGGGGATGATGGACTTGGCCTTGCTGTTGTGTAAGGTCGTGGTGTGGAATGACTGTACACTGAGCGAATGCCTGCCGTCCATGGTGCTGCCGTCTTGCAGGCCTTCTTCAAAAGAGGTGCCCGCCGAGACCATCTGCTGGGCTGTGCTTGCGGTTGTACCCATAGTCTGACGGCGGCCTCAGGACCCCAGACCTGCAGGTAAGAGGGCACACAGTTCAGAGGGGCAGGAAAATGTCAAAGCAGGAGAACCCTGGCCACTCACCCAGGAAGAAGCAATTCCTGCCGTGGCTGCGTACACAGACGCTCAGGGCACATGCCCATATGCCTTACTCTGTTGACACTGGGAGAGTTCCATACAGAGAAACACAAGAACCAGCTCCAGCTTAGCGGGGCTTCTCCCAGGGCCTCCTAGGCCTGTCTCTGTCCCCCTGTGTGCTCTAAGGAGGAACTGGAGGCAGGCTGGAGCCCAGCAGAGGAGGGAGGAAGGGGGCCCCGGGAAACTGAGCCAGAACCCCAGAGGGTAGAGTGGAGGGCAGGCTGAGCTGGCCACTAAGATAGGCTGGAGAAGTGGCTCAGAGGTTAAGATCACTGGCTGCTCTTCCAGAGGACCTGGGTTCGATTCCCAGCACCCACTTGGTAGTTCACCACTGTCTAACTACAGTTCCAGAGGAACTGATACCTTTTTCTGGCCTCTATAGGCACCAGAAACACATGTAGTACACAGATACATATATGCAGGCAGAGGAAATCATGGGAATTTCTAGGAACTCAGCGGGCACAGGACCCACACGTGGCACAGATATTGCTATGGGTGGGGGATCCTGGTAGCCTAAAACATGGCATCATGGGTACTGTCTGCTCCTGACCACAAGTTCCCAGCCCTCACCCCCCCACAACACCCTTTCATCACTGCAGTGGCTCCCAGAGATGGGAACAGTGGGGTCACAGGGTCATCACCAGGCCAAGTCAGTCTGCAATCCCTAGACCTGACTTTAGAGCTCCCAGAGCCCAAGCAGACTCTTCCCATGCCTCCCAACACTGTAGACAGGAGCTCCTTCCCCGGAGCTATCTCTTGTCCTGGGGACACTCAAAGAGAAACTGACCATTTCCTCTGTCCTTCTAGAACCTTCTCCAACTACTGACAGTTCCTGACCAATATGGAAAGGGTTCCTTCTCTTCTTTAGCCTCATCATCCTCGAAAATGTCCAAGAGCCTCATAACAGTCCTGGTGACTGCCCACACCTCCCTGGCTATATAAGAGCCATCTCCCTGGCTATAGATACACTGCTCAATCCCCCACCCCTCAAAGGTCCAAGGAATGAATCACTATATCCCTAAACAGGAAAACGGGTAGCACACAGAGCGGAGCTTCTCAGGGGCCCCCAGCTGACTGGCCACAGAGACAGGACTCTCTCTCCTTCCAGCCGCTCCAGCTGCCAGGCTCTAAAGTTTCCCAGGCCTCCCTCCCAGGAGCCTGGGCCAAAGGAATGTGAGCGCAAACAGCTCCAAGAAAGGGACACACAAGAAAAGAGGCCACTGCCAGCCACAGCTGCCAGGGGCCGAGTCCAGGCTGGTTCCCACAGGACCGGCTCTACCCCACCCAGGCTTAGCCTCCAACTCCCCTTGCCTCGGGCTCACAGACAATGACAGGCCCCGGCCAGTGGCCGGGGCCAGCAGACAATACAGATGTGCACAGCTGGCAGAACCAGCAGCTAGGGTGGGCAGCATCCTTTGAAAACTGAATGGGCCTTGAAATTGTGTGGACAAGGGAACAAGCCCAGGGCTCTCTCACCAACAGCAGCCCTCCTCCAAAAACCTCTCTCCACCCAGTCTATCATCCCAGTACTCGAGGGGATGGGGCCGAGGTGGGAGATTACCGTGAATCCCCCTGGACTACGTTACAAGTTCCTGGCTAGCCAGAGCTATGTAACAAGACCTTGTCCTGATAAATACATAAAGATCAACAAACAGACACAACTACAGGACGCTGTTTTGAAGTAGCCCGCAGGACTGGGCGCGGCCAGCTGTGTGAGAGCCTGGGAATCCCATGGCCTTGATTATTTGGTCTTTTACAGTCTGTCCTTGAAGATGTACGAGCACGGTCATCCCGCGTGTTTGTTTGGGCGCGTGCACGCCATCTTGCCCGTCTTTCAGGACTTCTTATTGAGCCACGGGACCTAGTACCTCTTTGGTAGGTGAGGATCAAACAGAATAATGCACGACAAGTTTCTGGCTGTCAGGAGAGCCACCTATTGGCACCCTTCCACCAGGTGCTTTGGCCGCTTCTGCCCCTGGCTTAGAAACAATGGGGCCAACCGACCGTGGACCGGAACCGCTGAATCTGTAGGCCAGAACGAACCCTTCCTCTCATCAGCTGATTATCCCAGGTATAACCATTCAGCAGGTTGTTTGCATACCTAGGTGACTGGACTGCCCGAACAGCCCTGGTTTGTGCCCACCTTCCCCAATCCTCCACCTCCGAGAGGTCCCACTGGAGTCTCAGGAGCCCACCCGCAGCCCTGCCGTGCCGACCGCA
Organism: Cricetomys ansorgei; assembly: GCA_026225945.1. Lineage (NCBI taxonomy): Eukaryota > Metazoa > Chordata > Mammalia > Rodentia > Nesomyidae > Cricetomys > Cricetomys ansorgei. The sequence continues at coordinate 1,663,446 of JAMJFZ010003544.1, forward strand.
GTGGTCAGCAGTGGTCTAATGACCAGCACCACTGGCCTTAGCAGCCTTCAGCCGCCCTGTGTCACCGGGTAGTAGGAACCCACAGACGAAGCTGTCTGAGGCTCCCGGCTCCCGCGGGAGAAACCAAGGCTCCTGCAGGATGGCTTGCTCCTCCATAGCCTCAGGACTCGCGTGGCCAGTGTCCAAGACACTACTAATGCCCGTCAACAGACAGACAGAGGGACAAAACACTGTAGATCTGCACCACGGCGATGCATTCAACAACAGGGACACGCGGAAGGCACGCCGCCCAGACAGTCACAAGCATCACGCGAACAGAAATATGCCAGGTCCCGAAGGCCAACCTCTATTACCTCACGGCACCGCACGGCAATCTAGAAAAGGCGAGAACAAGCCGGGCCGCCGCCGCCCTTCATCCCAGCACTCGGGAAGCAGAGGCAGGAGGAGCTCTGTGAGTCCGAGGCCAGCCTGGTCTACAGAGTGAGTTCCAGGGCAGCCAGGGGCTGGGTCCGCACAGAGTCTCAGTGGCACACCTTGGACCACACAGCTGACCTGGCTTGCCCAGAACAGCACCTAGCCCAGCGGACACTGGATATCAACAAAGTAAACTGAGCTCTCAGGATCAGTGAGCTCCGTGCACCAAGCACCCGCAACCAGGGGCCAAAAAGCCATCTCAGCCTCCTACAAGGTGGAAGGAGCCACTCCCACAGTGCACTGCCCCACATTCTACCCGACGGACAGACGGACACCCTGCTCCCGCGGGAAGCCCTCCCTGGTTGCACACGGACCTCTGCCTCCCAAGTCCTTTGTGATGCCTTGGTAGAGCATCACACGGGTTGCTTCTCTCTGTTCCCTCAGGACTAGCTGCCCGCCTCAAAGAAGGAGAGCAGCAGACCAATCAGCTCCGAGTAACCAGGGCAGAGCCTGTCCATCACTGCCCACCCTGCCAGGCGGGCCACTGTCATGGCGCTGAGGCTGCCATTTGGCAACAGGCAGACATGGCTGGCCGAGACAACTACCCCCCCACTCCCCACCCACTACCCCCACTGTGGAAGGCCACTCCCACAGCCCAGTGGACTTTCCAGGGACCAGCAAGGGAGTCTAGGCGGTGCTTTACAGAGCAACAATGGAGCAGCAAAGAGGAACTCCCCAGATGGCTTAGTAAAGGGAGTGTCCTGTCTGTCTGTCCTGCACCTGGAGTCCCCCACTGTGTCCCTTGAATTCTCTTCCCCCACTGCTTCCTCTTTAAAACCAGGATGGTATCCATTGAAAACTAAATAAAAATCTTCCGAGGGTTAGGAAGGAGAGAACCCCTTTACTAACTCCTAACTTGTCTTTCGAGTTCTGATTTTGTTTTGCGTTTTTACGGTACTTGGGGTTGAGCCTAGAGCAGCGGTTTTCAACCTCTGGGTCACTACCCTTTTGGGGGTCAAACACATCTTTCACAGAGGTCGCCTAAGACCACCTGCATAGCAGACATTTACATCACGATTCAAAACAGTAGCAAAATTACTATTATGAAGTAGCAACGAAAATAATTTTATGGTTGGGGGGCACCATGTCATAAGGAACTGTGTTAAAGGGTCGCAGCACTAGGAAGGTTGAGAACCACTGACTTAGAGCCCCGTGAAAGCTCTAAGTTCCAATCCCACCACTGCATACACCAGGCAGGCACGGTACAACACACCAGTAATCCCACCCCTTGGATGGCAGAGGCAGAAGGATGGAAAGCTCATGGTCAGGGGCCAGAGAGCCCGATGGTTAAGAGCATGTGCTGTTCTTGCAGGGGACCCAGGTTCAGTTCCCAGCACCCACGTGATGGCTCACAACCGTCTATAACTCTAGTTCCAAAGAATCCAACACCTCCTTCTGACCTCTGGGGGCACCAGGCATGCATGCAAGCAAAACACGCACACACATAAAACAAAATAAATATAATTTAAAAACAGTATGTATTTATCAGAGAGAGACAGACAGACAGACAGGAGAGACAGGAGGTCAGAGGACAAATTGCAGGAGTAGATTCTCTCCCTGGTCCTCAGGTTTGACAGCGGTTACCTTTATCCATTGAGCCATCCCAGAGGCCCCCACTTCGGACATTTTGATCAAACTTAGGGATGATTCTAGGCTGAGAACCTTGGTGGGAGTCTCAGGGTGTGCAGGGTCTCCCAGAAAGGGTAGAGCTGACTACCTGAGCACAATACTACCCAGGACCAAGATCTTCAGGGTAGCTACTCGGGCCATGCGACTAAATCTAAGCTAACAGGAAGTGAGGGACACATCACATGCGGAGTTCCAGAATCCCTCTTAATGAGAGCTTTTTTTCCATCCTGTGGCCTGGGACACAGATGTGATAACAGACATTTTGCAGCCGGTTGAGCCCAGAATTCGTGAAGCAGCGGTGGCCATCCCATGTTCCCGACGGAAACCATGGAGCAGAGTCACCACGCCAGGCCTGACCTACGCAGCCCTGAGCTTGGGTAGAGACAGAAATAAACTTCCATCTTATATAAACTCCTGTTGCTTGGCTTTTCCTACGCCTTACAGACAAATCTAATCCTGATGAATGTGTCCTGTTATTTTTAGGCTGGACCCTCAGTGACCACAGACCAGATGGTCACAGGAACGAAAGCTTTCCTCTTGCAGGAGAAGGTCAAACTTCCCTGTCGGTGGATAGGCCGCGCTGGAGCCTGGGAGTCTGTTCTCGGGGTATGAGGCGGAGGGAGTCACAGCCGTGGGTGATCACAGAACACATGACCCCCCACCCACCGGGGCCTTGGGGCAACTGAGGAGACAAAGACACGAACCTACCATCAGATAATCTCTGCCACCAGCTGCACGGTCTAGAAAGTTCTGCGCAGGTATCATGTTCCCTGCTGCAGATGGAAACCAGGCCCCTGCTGCTCCCAAAAGACAGAGGAGTTCAGAGAGTGCCTCTCTTTGTGCCTCCAGGAGCTCTTGTAGCCATGAGAGTCCACAGAAGGCAAGAAACAGTCCTCAGGGAAGGGCCCCCAGCCAACTGGGGTGCTCCGGAGAGAGCCAACAGGCGGTGCAGTTTCCCAGAAGAGTCAGAGACTCCAGAGAAGCAGCCATCTGTCCTCTGCAGCCCCTCTGAGGACGGGAATGAACGGACATGTTGGACAGCAGGGTGAAGACTGTCTGTGTTCTTCAGGGTCAACAGAAACCCAGACTCTACACAGGTGCTCTACTTGTGACTTTATTGTCTAGCATTGAAAACACCCCTTCCGGGGCTAGGGTAGTGGCTCAGCGAGTCGGGTGCTCTCCTAGCAAGCGCAAGGTCCTGGGTTCGATCCCCAGCACGGACTAAACCAAGTGTGGTCGCGCACATAGGAGGTGGAGGCAGGAGGGTCAGGAATTCAAGGGGATCCCTGGCTACACACCAAGTTCAAAGCTAACTTGGGCTACATAAGACTCTGTCTCAAAAATAATAATAATAATAATCATAATAAAATAAAATCCCTCTCCCACTTCACACCCCCACACCAAGATTCCAAGCAAAACCAGACTACAGGGTAGCTGAAGTCATCCCATAAAAGCTTCTCTCGGCCTTGACTTCCTCTTATTTCTTTTTTTATATTTACATATTGGTTTGTTGTTTGATTGATTATTTTATTCAGATAGGGTCTCCCTCTGTAGCCCCGGTTGGCCTGTAGAGTTTTATATAGAGCAGGCTGGCCTCGAACTCACAGAGCTCCGCCTGCCTCTGCCTGGGATTACCAGTGTGTGTCACCGTGTCCGACCACACTTTGTTAAAATTCATTCTATTGTGTGTGTATGCGTAAGGCACTTTCACGCCATGGTGCTTGAGCGGGGGTCAGAAGACAGTGTGGGTGCCGGTTCTCTCCTTCCATCAGGGGGTGCTGGCATCGGTAGCTGCCTTTACCCACTGAGCCATCTCGTTGGTCCCTCAGCTCCGACCTCCTGACAGGCTTGGGGTCAGCCGAGCCTTCTCTGTGGGCCACCTTTGTTTCCACACGGACAAAGAGGGGACGGACCAGATGGGTGGCTTTCGGTCATCTGACAGCACAATCATTCACGCGAACGCTCCTTCCCGACAGAGCCGTGTGCAGCCAATCTCATGCAGAGCCACTGGCTCAGGATAGAACTGCAGAGCCTTCTGTCACCAGACCTGCTCTACAGACCCTCCTGGGAAGAGACCCTAGCAGGGACAGCCAACCCCTTTGGCTTCGCTGAGCCACAGCGGGTGATTTGTTACGGGCTACACAGGGGTGTCCAACCTGAAGCTTACAGGTCGTGAGAGCATACACGCACGTACGGTGTGTGATACCGGGACGTGAGGTTGTCCTCTACAAAGTGCACTTCCCAGAACTGTAGGATTTAGTGACAAAAAAAAAAAAAAAAGAATACAAAGCAAAATCTCAAAATCTGGCAACGGACCTCGTTCACGTTTATCCTACACAGATCGCACCCCGCGGGACACAGGTTCTCCCTTGTTTCTGTGCCTTGGTATTCTTGGGTTCCTCACAGAGAGCGCCACCCTGCCCTTACCCCCTTCACCCCATCCACCCACAGTCACCAGAAATACCCCAAGCTTTGCCCCTCTCAGCCCATGCTCCAGTACCTCTAACAAGCCAACTCCCCCAGATCCACACATGGTAGGTACAGCAGCCCCCAGCTGAACCCCTGCTATGTGTAGTTTCCAAATGTCTCTTCTTACTCGGTGAATTTCCCATTTCTTTTCACTCTGGAGGAGCAGCAGCAGCGAGAAACAGAAGGCTATTGTCCCATTCGGCGGATGGAACAAACTGAGGTGCAGAGTTCACTGTCTGAGAAGCCACTTAGCTCTCAAGGGACACAGAGAGGCCTAAAACAGGGACTGCCAGGAGGCAGACAGCATGATGGGCAGGGGGAGTGTCCTTTCCAGGGCCATAGCCTCCCTCCCACACGCTCCTGGAAGCAGATGCCCAGGCTTTAACAATAGAGCTAAAAATAGGCTGATCCAGCTTGAGGACAGTGGCTGACTGAGTGGCCAGCTGCAGGAAACATCTGCCCCAGCTTCAGAACAAATGCGGGGGGTGGGGGGTGGGGGTGGGGGGAGTGTCACCACACTACAAGGTTCCCTGCTAGGGGATCAAAGGGCTGGAGTGGGGAGGGAGTGCTGGGAAGACAATTCAGTCCCCCACCACGCACACAAACGTAATTCAATGTGTGCGTGTGTGTGTGTGTGTGTGTGTGTGTGTGTGTGTGTGTGTGTGTGTGTGCTGTACTTTATTGCTTAATCTTAATTTCTCTCTTTAACTTGCAATTCAATATTTTTAACTATGACAAGAAGTAGACAGAGCCTGGAAAACAACACCCAAGGGTGACTCTAGTCCCCACACGCACCTGCACACGACACACAGTATACACATACTCATACATGGGCTTGCGCATGCGTGCATGCGCATGTGTGCACGCGCGTACGTTCACACGCACGCACACACGCACGCACACTTTCAGATCTATACCTAGAGCGGGGACTCAGACTGGCCTCTTCTTTTCCAGGCCTTGCTCTTCAGCTTCTAACACAGGCACTCACCCCCATGTGTGCAAATGCTCACGGTTGTCAGAATGCCCTCAGGCACCGACATTTATCTTAAAATTGGGGCAGAGGTGCTTTTGAGACTCTGGTACTGTTCTCTGTTTACAGAGGAGGAAACTGAGGCCACACTCACAGTGGGCAGTGGCATAGGACCAAGAGCCTCCTGCACACCAGTCCCCTGCGTCTCTGGCCATTTGCTTGCCTGCCCAGGACCAGGGAAGGCCATGTTAGGGGATACACACCTGTTTCCAGCAAGCGGAGAGAACAGACTCCCATCAAAAGGACTTCCCAGAGCCGGCCCGGCGGCCTCCTCCAGGCTAGGGCTCCCAGACCCCACACTGCACCAAGACTTCTTCAGCAAAATGCACTGCTCACTGTTCCGGGAACAGCAGCAGCAACAGCCCTTTGTAGATCAACAGTAACAGAAATACGGAGCAGAGGAACGGAGTCTGGGAAATCCCAGTCACTGGTGAGTGGTCAGGAAGGCACGGGGCCTCCCACCACCCCTTCAAGCTTCTCTCTGCTTGCTCTCTAGCTCTCTTGCTCCCCTCTCACTCCCAGGACCCCCTGCTGCTCCCTCTCCTCCCACCCAGACCAAAGGAAGCTTTTTGCCCTCTCCTGGCCTCACCCCGCCCCCTCCAATCTCAAGGCTGGGGCTGGGGCTAGCCTTCAGTTACATCTTAGGGCCTGGCCAGGACTTGACACAAAGGGGTCACTTGATTGAACAAAGCTGAGAAGAGTTTTACAGAACAGAAGGTTAGGTGGGCCAGAGAGACGCTAGGTAGGTAAGGTGCACGCTGCACAAGCAGGAGGACCTGGGTTCAACCCCCGGCATCCTCATGAAACAAGGATCCCCATGCACCTTCCATGCCAGCACCAGGGATACTGAGTCACGGATCCCTGGGGCTTGCGAGGTGACCAGACTAATCCAATCAGTGAGGGCAACTGGAGAAGACATCCACCCGGTGCTGACCTCTGACTTCCACACATGCGCACCTCGTGGTCACGCACAGAGGAACATGCACAGAGATGAATCGCCATGGAAACCGAGGCCAGTAAACTTGAAGGGGGAAAGAAATCAGCTCTGTAAGCATCCTCATTCGGGGTTACCCCGATGGGGGCACGTGTGGGAGGGAGCAGGCTGCTTTCCTTGCCGGGATGGTATTCGGTGGTACCAAAGCCATGGGGTTAGAAAATGTCACAGCCACGGCAGGGAGCGAGGCAGGGCCCCACCGGGACTAGGCCGCGTTCTCCACAGACGTGAACACGTCCCTCCATCCGTACCATCTAACAGCGTCTTCGACGAGACAGTGAGTTACCCCGGGGCCACAGCTTCTCGATAACACCGTGTGCTGAGCCAATCCAGCTGCTCGCCCCAGCGTGAGAGGCTTCCAGAAGAGCACTGTACCCAGGCTGGTTAGGAGTCTGAGTTAAACTGACCTTTTTGGTTCAAAAAGCAAATTTCCACTTTAGAAAACACAGCACGGTTCTCAAAAAGGGGAGGAGCTTTCAGTGGGAAAAACCAGGTAAACCCGCGCCAGGCACCATGGGTGCACCGGTCTCAAAGCATAAAGATTATTCAGGTGATAAGTACACTATCAATAATTGACCGGCTGGGGGCGTGGCTCAATCATTAGCGTGCTTGCCGCCTCGCACGCACAAGGCCCTGGGTTCAATCCTCGGCACCACACAAACTGTGCGTGGTGGTACAAGTCAGGAACTTGTAAGGCGGGGTCAGGAGGATCAGAAGTTCGAGGTCATCCTTAGCTACACATCAAATTCAAGGTCAGCCTGGGCTACAGGAGAACCTTTCTCTACAGATCTGCCAGGTGCCATGGTGCACACCTTTGATCCCAGCACTCAGGAGGCAAATGCAGGTGGATTTTTCTCTTGAGTTCGAAGCCACAGAAAGACCTTGTCTGGGGCAGGAGGGCACGGAGGGGGAGGGCATATTCCTACCTATTAAGCCAGTGTTTCCCCAGTGGCCTGCACCCGATGTTACAAAGTCACAGAAAAGCCATTCAAAATGTAGCAGGCTCATGAGATTAGGGTTTAACAGAGAGAGATCGCTAACTTTCCAGACGCTCTGCTCACTTCTAACCGGCTGCTTCTGGGCCAAAGACAAGACGGCTTGGTGGGTAAAGGCACCTGACATCAAGCCCAGGACCCAGAAGGTATAAAAACAGAAACAAGTCCGGAAAGTTGCTTTTTTAACCTCTATGCCATGTCATAGCTTGCATGTGACTGCCTCCAGATATAGACACACACTCACAAATAAATAACATGCAATAAAAAAATTAAGGGCTGGATACGGTAGTGCACACTATCCCAGCGCTCGGGAAGCACAGGCAGGCGGATCTCTGTGAGTTCAAGGCCAGCCTGGGCTACCAATCAAGTTCCAGACAACCAGCACTTACAGGTGAGATCCTATCTAAAATAAACAAACAGAATCTACTGCTGGTAAGCTGTTGGTAATAGTCTTACCTGGAATCAAAGAAAACTGTCCCCAGGTGACTAAAACGTCCCTCGCCACCCACGAATTGATGGGTCCATGTGGCTTCTCGATGCAAAACCAGAAATGGACACCTCGCTGGCTTCCCCGGGGCCGGACATAGGAGAGCCTCGGAAAACAGCAACAATGTCGCTCTGGCCAAGAGCGCACACACAACACATGTCTGCAGGATACGGTTCAAAACGCTCACGGTGAGTACGGTATCTAGGGGCGGGGATATCCAATTTGAGTTTTCTCATCTTTCTGTGTGTTTGCATCGATTTGGGTTTTTGTGGCGCTTGGGAATGAACCCTTCCTGTCATACGTTCATCGGTAAGGCCTCCCCCGGCGAGCTACCCTTCCGGACTCAGGGTCATACACAGTACACAGTAAGGCCGTTGGGAAAGTGGCCACAGTTCAGTATCAACTTTATAGCCAAAGATATGCTGGTTACACCCACCCACACACCAGGACCCCGCCCTCAAGTACCACGGACAGACTCAGCCAAAGATATGCTCACACACACACACACACACACACACACACACACACACACACACACATACCCGAAGCAGGCCCCACCCTCGAGCATCATGGACAGACTCATAAACACCTTCCTGTAGGGAAAACCAGGACCCTGAAGTCAGCGAGGCTTGGGTTCTCTGCCAGTGCTGTGCTGCTCCCAGGACCTGGCCACAGCCTTGCTTCCCCACACCCGTTTCCTGCAGGATGGTGAGGGTTAAATGAGGTCATGCTGTTCAGTCCTGACCAGGTCACACAGGCAGCACCGGGTTCCCCAGAAGAAATGGGACTCAAGGGCATCCATGCAGCTTCCACGCCTCACTCCACTGGCCTCTGCCTGGAGCCCCCTGGGCCACGGTCACACCACTTCCTTGAACCCCACTCATGGGATTCCAGGCAGGAAAGGTGGATGGCTTATTCAGACAGGAAGTGAACTCACCAGATGAAAGACAGGCCAGCATTCCACCGGGAACCACTACCTGCTAATGACCCTCGGGGTCATGAGAGCCGGGAGCGGGCAGGCACATGGGGGCTGAGGAGAAAATAGGATTTACTGCCAAAGCCAGGCAGAGGGCAGCCCCCTGGGCAGGGAAGTGACTTAATTTCACACCCTGTCCTCTTTGCTTCCGCCTCTGGAACGGAAGGGACTTAACCCTGAGCAGGCCGTGTTTCTCCCAGTCCTGACCAGGGGAAGAAAATCTAGGCTTTCTCCTCTCCCCCACACCCAGTCATCCCAATTCACAGAGGAGGAGAAGCCGGCAGCAGGCCAAAGACCCCTGCTCCTTTCCCACCACCCTAACACGAAGGCAAAGCGCTAAGGCAATCAGTCATCAGGGGAGACTCCTGAAGAAAACAAAGGAACTGAGCCTGGAAAGGAACACAATGGAGTCGTTTTCAGAAAGAACAACACGGACGGATGTTCAGCACTGCGCAGAGCCTCCTGGGAAATTACACAGCACCTGAGGGTGGGAAGAGGGACCGCAAGATGTCTGGTGTCACCCCACTCTGTAGGTGAGATGCTCCGCCCAGGCTCAGCAACAGCATGAGGGCAAGGCCACAGCCTGAGTCAGCTTGGGGTGGCCATGCAGAAGAGGAAGCCCGTGGGAAGGAAGGCACCCTAGCAAGGATCGGAAACTTCTCTGGAAAGGGGAGCCTGAGGCTCGGCTCCTTCAGGCTACTGCCCCATCAGCTCTAAGAGCAGAGAAAGCAATTCCCATGGCAACAGCAGCCCTGTCTGGGGCTGGAGCGATGGCTCCATGGTTAAGAGCTCTGGCTGGTATTCCAGGGGACCCGGGTTCAATTCCCACACTTTGACTCACAGTCTGTAACTCCAGTCCCAAGGGCTCGGATGCTCCCTTCTAGCCTCTGGGGTTCGGCGTGGCGGGGAGGGAGATGCCATGTGGTGCACGGATATACATTCAAGCTAAGCACTCATACACTGTGATGGCTGTTCTTGGTTGTTAACTTGGCTACATGTGGAATTAACTAAGAACCGAGCAGCTGTGCACACCTGTGAGCGCTTTTCTTGATTGGATCATTGGAGATCGGAAGACACACCCTAAATCTGGGCCACAGCTTCTGGCCGGAGCCTATTAAAAAAGGACACAGAGAAGGAACCTCTTGCATATGGCTTGCTTGCCCTCACTCATCCTTCGATGGATGAGAGAGACCGTTTCTTCGGGATTCCAAGGTATACCGATAACCAGCTGAGACATCCAGCCTCAAAGATCGAACGGCTATTGAATTCTTGAGCTTTCTGTTGGGAGACCAGCCAGACCACAGCCCATAACCAACGCTAGTAAATCCTCTCTGTAAATAGATGCAAGTATTGATTCCTTCTATCCATCCTCCAGGGAACCCTGACTAATACATGCATACACATAAAAATAAACGATACAAATTTTAAATAGCAATGAGGCCCAGCCAGGCGAGACCCACCTGTGTGCCCACAGGCACCCGACGCTGTGCTGTTGTTCTCTGTGCCCCACGGGCCACCAAACATAGATGGGTGGCAACGAATATTCCAATTCAGACTGGAGTGGCACCAAAAGCCAGGCTCACCCTGTTCATCAGACAGGACAAACCTCGACCCAAAGGCCCTCGCAGGCCAAGGCCAGTCCCCAGGCCTCTGTCTGCCCTTCCTACTCTAGGCCAAGAGAGCAGCAGGGAGGGAGTGCCAGGCTGCAGGGGGAAATGGAGTTTGGTTTCTCCTCTTCCTGTTTATCTGTCCCCACCATCCTGAAGCTCCTGGCACTGTTTGTTCAGGGAAAGTCCTGCCAAGAAGGACATCCTGCATTATGGCCACGCTGGGCTGGGCTTCCCAGCTAGCCTTGTGCAGGGGTGGGGTGGTGGGGTCTGAGACCCCTGCCTGGCTCTGAGGGTGCTGCGTAGGATGGATTTCCACAACAACTGCATTAAGGTGGGGCCCCTGGAGCTGGAAAGGCAGGCCTGTCTCCCCTGGACACTGACTGACTCCACATTCATTGGAGAGGTGACAAGCAGGATTGCAGGCAGGGACCTAAAAGCCTGCTTTGGGGTCAGGAACACAGAGTCTGGGCTATGCAGTCAGGCAGACCTGGCCTCCAAGCCTGATTCAGCAATGTGACGTTGGCCGCACAGGAAACTTCTGGGAGCCCAACTTCTCTGTCGGATGACAGCCACAGGGGAGAGCTGACAGGGGAGGGTGGCACCTGAGAAGTATCTGCAACTGTAATCATCTTCCCTGGGGCTGACTCCTCCCTCGGTCCTCAGATGTGAAATGCTCAACGAAACAGCTCCATTGGCTGGAGAAACGGCTCAGCGGTTAAGAGCACCCATTGCTCTTCCGGAGGACCCGGGTTAGAGTCCCACCACCCGCACGATGGCTCTCAACCATTTGTAACTCTGGTTCCAGGCGATCTGATGCCCTCTTCTGGACTTCACGTGCATACATGTAGCGCACACACATATAACTCATACACATAAAATAAAAACAAATCTTTTAAAATATTAGAAGACTAGTTAGCCAAGTGGTGGTGGCACAAGCCTCTAATCCCAGCACTCGGGAGGCAGAGGCAGGCGGATCTCTGTGAGTTCGAGGCCAGCCTGGTCTACAGAGTGAGTTCCAAAAAAAAGAATAGTTACAAAGAGGCAAAGACAAGAGGATCCTGAGTTCAAGGCCAGCCTGGGCTACATAACAAGACTGCCACAAATAAAACAAGGAGAACAATTATGGCCCAAAAAGGGAGGAAATTGGCAGGTCCTGTCATATGAAAGAACCCCAGGAACACTGCACTGTTCGTACAAGCCAAAACATGAGGAGGAGCGCTGTGTGGCTCTGCTTTGTGCCATGCCTGTAGCAGTCCATCACAGGGCCAGGAAGCAGGACAGTGGCTTCCGGGGACTGGAGAGCTGGCGTCTAAAAGGCACACAGTTCCTCAAACGGTGATAGACTGTCTTGGGACGGTTGATAGCTTTAGCGTGCCCAAAACCTTGGTTCATTCCCTAACACCACATATACCTTGGGAGAGCCAGAGGTAAGAGGAGGATCCGAAATTCAAGGCCAGCCTCTGCTACGTAGTAAGTCTGAGGCCAGCCTGAGCTACATGAGAACTTGTCGAAAGACACACACACACACACACACACCACAGACAAGGGCAAACTGAAACCTGACCGTTTGCCCTATTGGGACCAAAGATAGGGACAGGGGAGGAGGAAGGGGAAACTCCTTCTGAGTGGGCACAGATACCACAGGCCTCTGAAGCACAGTCCCCCTCCCCCACTGCAGCTTGACCTGGAAGCTGCAGCCAGGGTGGGGGTGGGGAAAACCAGGGAGTCAGACTGAGTGACACTTAGCTTCCTGTTGCAGGCCCTCTGGAAGCTCCTCTGCTTCCTTCTCGGTAAAACAAAGGATTCCAGCCCGTCAAGCCAGCAACTCGCTCCTGGGCATCTCTCCTAGAGAGGTAAGCACTCCCGGTCCTCAGGAGACACAAGAGAGCTTTATTCCAACGCCTACAGATTAAAGGCTTGGGTCCACCCCAGGAACAAGGTGACGCAATCTGCGGCTCTCTCGCAGGGGACGGACCCAGGTTTGGTTTCGAGCACCCACAGGGCATCTCTGTAGATTCAGTACCCTCTCTGACTCCGGTGAGCACCACGTGCACACGCGGTGCATAGACAAACGCGCGGGGAAACCCTCATAAAAAAAAAAAAAAAAACAAACGAAGAAAGCCCACCCCAATTTTATGGACTACCTCGTACGTTCCCATGTTTACAACCCAGTTCTTTCTCCATGAAGATCACATGACTGAATCACACACAAAGAAAGACAGTGGCTCAAGTCAGAACACAGAGTGGGGAGGGAGAACATGGCCACCTCGCCCCCACAGGAGAGGGCCAGGTTTCCAAGCTGGACTAAGGTGGAGTGGAGATCCTTTGTGTGTCCTGGGCGAAGCCCATCCCTGCCGTGCCAAGTCCTGGCTCCCACAGGAAGTGGGCTGAAGAACCACTACGGACAACTTCAGTAGTGCTATTATTCTGCTTCTCACCAGCATGCCTGGAGTCAGGGGGGACCCATTAAGACAGACATGCAGAGTCACTCACCAGCAGGTGGGGTTTACCTGGGGGAGGGTTACCCCAATCCATACACCCAACCCCAGGCCCTTGATGTACGTAATCTGCCCACCTTGCAGGTAAGGCCAGGGCCCCGGTGCTCTGCCAGGCACCCAGCAATGTCTGGGACCGGCCCAGGTCCCCGCATCAGCATGCCTCACTGCGGGTGGCTGGCTTCCTAGTGTCCTTTGTACTCCTGCTTTTATAGGGGTTCGCTTTTTGATGGTGCTAGGGATGGAACCCTAGCACTGAGCCCTACTCGAAGCCCCTCATGTGTGTATCCTAGTTAAACAAAACCTGAATTCTGAAGCACTTATGCGTACTCTGCATATGTAAGTTACACTCGAATATGAGTAATGCAAACAGACAATTACTTTTCTACCCCTTGAAAAGGGATCCAGGGCTGGGATGTAACTTAGTAGGATGTTTACTTAGCAAGCACGAAGCCTGGGGTTTGAATCCCAGTGCAGCATAAACTGGACGAGACGGTGCACGCCTGTACTCCCAGCTCTTGAGAGGCGGACGCGGGAGAATAGGGAAATCAAGGTCAACCCTCTGCTACGTAGTTAGCTCAAAGCCAGCCTGAGGTACATCAGACTGTGTCTCAAGGGGAAGAGAACCAATCCGCAAAACAAAACATGGTATGACTACAGTATACGAAGTGTCCAGGATCAGAAAATCTATAGAGACAGAGAGTACACGCACGGATTGGGGGGGTGGCGGGGGACGCTATCAATACTACGGGGTATCTTTGGGGGGTGTTCGTGAAAAGTGCTGCGTAATCAGACCTTGGTGACAGGTGCGTCATCTGAGAATATACTGAACGAACTGAACACCTCAGATGGGTAAGCTGAATGACGTGTGAGTTGTTCTCAAGCCAGGTGTGGGAGCGCATGCCTAAAAATCTCAGCGCTCATATGGGAGGTGGTGGCGCACGCCTTTGATCCCAGCACTCGGGAGGCAGAGGCAGGCGGATCTCTGTGAGTTCGAGGCCAGCCTGGTCTACGGAGTGAGTTCCAGGACAGCTGGCATTACAACAGAGAAACCCCGTCTCAAAAAACAAAAAGAAAAGAAAGAAGAAAAAAGAAAAATCGCAGCACTCAGGAGGTTGAGGGAGGAAGTTTTGGGCAGCCTGAGCTACATAGTAAAATCAGGAGGGAGGGAGGAATTATATCTCAATAAAGCAGGTTAAGCAGTTCTAGGCTGTGGGACTCCTGGAGGTAGCTCCCCTCCCAGCCCTCTCTTCTCCGATACCCTTTGTATCCCTAAGTCCCAAATCAATCCCATCTGACAGGACACCCAGATGATTGATCATCCCAACCCAGGGCTCCTGCCCGGAAAATACTCCACATGATAGCGTTAAGACCCTATACCGAATTCTTAAATTAGGGGAAACATTAAAACCGCACAGCCCGAGGTGCAAGGGTTACATTCACCCAGGTCAGTGTCAAGGAGGAAGCTTGACAAGAGATTTGGAGTCTCCAGAACGAATGAGCGTCAGGAATTCCATAGTGACAGTCACACCAGCAGGGCCCCTTCCTCCAGAGGAGCAGGCCCGCACAGCCCTCCACCCACGCACATGCCAGAAGGCATTCCTGAGGCCTCCACAGAGCTCTCCTAGGAAAGAGCCAGCTAAGCAAGCAGTCTCTGGAAAGCCTGGCACCTGCTCCTTCTCCTCACAGAGTAAGGCACTGGTGGAGGACCAGCCCTGGACAGAAAGCAGAAGTGTCCCTGAGATGGAGGGCTCTGTCACTATCGGTGTCAGTCCAAGGGCACACATCCACCGGCCGGCCGGGAGAGCAGGGTTAACTCAGTATGGGGTTCTTGGTCCAGGAAAGGAAAAGGTAGGGGAAAATCCTGCTCTATACTTCCTGAAGAGAATCTCCCAAAACACCCAGTGTCCCTGTTCTCCACTTGGAGAGAGGAAGCCCAGGGGTGGCCCAGCCTGGAGACGGGTCCTGGGGTAAATATGGAGAATAAGAGTTCCAAGCCATCTCAGAACACTTACCACTGTCCCTGTGGAGGCCCATTTCTCAGGGAACCTCAGCCATCCAGTTCCAAGTTCTCTCTTCTTTGGGAACTGCTGGGAGCCCCCAGAGTCCCTCCCAGTGACCCACCCAGTTCCCAAAGCCCAGAGCCTCCTGGAGCACCAGGGGTACACAGTGAGTCCAGACGCCCCATATCTGTGCACAGAGTTGCCCCAGCTCCAGACCAGACTGGATCCCTGTGACACAAAAAAAGTCACAGGAAATAAACAACCGGGGCCACCCTACCCCTGCCCCGCCAGATCTTCTTCTGGGAGAGCCACCTAACCTTTGCCAGCCTACCCAAGTAAACAACGACTACCCAAGCGAACCACGCCCTCCAGCTCCAACCACAGACCGCAGTAACCTGCACGTGGGGGGGCCCCAACGGGGTGTGCTATAATCCATGCGTGTGCCTTGCTTGCCTCCTCGTTGATCAGAGCCTAATGCACCACCGTATAGATACCTGTAGTTCACTGGTATGTGTGCACACGGGCGTTAACACGCACGTGTGTGTGGCCATGCGTGAAGGCTGGGGGTTGACGTTGGGTGTCCTCCCAAACCATCTCCACTTAATGTTTTGGAGACGGCGCCCCACTCAAGCCGGTTCTCACCAGTTTGCTAGGCAGCGAGGTGGCAGGGATGCTCCGGTCCTCGCTCCCCGAGCACTGAGCATGACTGCGGCCAGCTCTTTAGTGGGTTTTAGTGGTGGAAAGCAGATCCTTGCGCTTGCGTGGAACCCAGCTTCACCAGCTGCGCCGTAGTCCCGACCAATACATCACCTGTACTTCGGACGGAACCCACACCGAAGAGCCCGAGTCAAAACGGCATTCGGCCCTTGTACCATTCAACATGGCTCAATCACTGCCTTCTCTGGTGTCACCAGCCACCCCGCTGGAAAACGTGATCAAAATGATAGATAGCTACAGCCCACTGTCTCCCTAACACATCCTGTGAGCCAGACAGTCTCCAGCTATCTCCGCACTGGCGCACGCCTTTGATCCCAGCGCTCCGGAGACGGGGGCAGGCAGATCTCTGTGAGTTCGAGGCCAGCCTGGTCTACAGAGTGAGTTCCAGGACAGCCAGGGCTACAACAGAGAAAGCCTGTCTCAAAAACAAACAAAAACAAACAAAAAAAGACTCAGAGATGTTAAGCGTGAAGCTGAGGGAGGGTCAGAGCCAGGACAGGACGGAGCTGGAGGTCTGCTGTATTCTTCAAGTCAAAGCAAGGAAGGAACGCTGTCAGGGCTGAGGCCGTGGGGACGACCTGCAAGTGACAAAGGCTACTCACTCACTTTTCCTTTTCCCGAGTCCCAGACAAAAGGCCTGGGCAAAGTGGCAGAGGCAGCTGCGGGCGAGAGCCTGCAGCTCCAAACTCCCAGCTCCCAGGCCCGCCCCCATGCCCGGCTGGCCACAGGAACATGAAAAGCCCATCTCCAAGTGCTTTGCCCTGGGCCAGGGAGAGACAGCGCTACCCACCTAGAGGCCAGAGCCATGATTTGGCGCTATTCTTAGCGAACCACTGGCTCCCCTCCCAGAGGCCCAGCAGGCAGACAACCCAAGCTTCCACATGCCCAGCCTGCCACTTCCTGATCCTTTTCAGAGGACCCCCAGGACAAAGAGGGGGTATGGGCAGAGAGAAAGGACAGAGGGGGCTGCCACTTCCAACACAGAGGTTGTCCGGTGCCTACACGCCCAAGTTACCCAGGCTCCGGGCCAACCACCTGGCTGCCAGAGAGACTTGGACAGTTCTGGTTGCGCCCCTGCTGACCGATGGAAAGTCAGTAGCTTTCCATGATTTGTCTCCCATTTAACCCTCCAGGGAGCTGGGGTTCAAGATGAAGCAACTGAGACATTAAAAAAGTCTGGAAGGTCACAAGAGCATTCGGTGTCAAGCTGTATCAGGGTCAAGGCTGGCTCCAAGGTGCCAGGCTGGGCAGAGGAGGCACATGCGCAGGCAGAACGTGGGAGAATCTGATCCGTCCAAGTCACAGGGAGATAGCTTTCATCCCAGACCCTGCCACACACCTCCCAGCGGTGTGGTGGGGCATGCCTGTCACCTTAGTACCCAGGAGGTTGAGGCAGGAGGATTGGGAGTCTAAGGCTATGCTTGGCTACACAGTGAGTTCGAAGCTAGCCTGGGATACTTGAGGAAGCCGTACCACACAGCACCTGAGCACCGAACAAGACAGCTACCACACTCACGGCAGCATCCACCAGGAGCTATTTCTCCGCATCTCCGCCTATCGAGATCCTAGCCTTGATTGGCAGGTGCCTCTGGCGAGTATATATATATATATATATATATATATATATATACACACATATACATATATATTTATTTCCCTGGGGATCCACAGCTGGCTCCATGTCTACCTAGGTACTTCAGAACCTTGAGACCCGGTGTCCGGTAGCTACAAATAACACTTCAAAATTCATGCCAGTTCTTCGGTGGGTCTGCCCGACTGTCTGCCCGTTTACACGCCCAATGCCCAGGCAGACTGCATTCCCAGGAACACGAGCCTGCCTATAAGTGTGCTCGTGGCTATCACAAGTCCTCCTTGACACCCTCACACACACCTGTTCCCACACGTCCACGCTCCTGGGGTGCCCGCCTACCCCCTTTTGCGTCCGGTTCTTTTATGTCTGCCCACATGGCTGTACACCTGAATATGAGCTCATACCCCACCCACATGACACTTCCCCCCACCCTCCCCGCGCCTGGGTAGCTCCCACTAGAAGAACTGGGTCCAAGGCCTTGCACACAGGACACCGCCACCTCCCCCAAAGCGCAGGGAGAAAAGCAGAAAGCTCTCCGGGACAACTGGGACAGAGCAGAGCCCCAGCTACTGCAGAGTCTCACAGGTAGGGTCAGAGTCACCCAAGCCCACCCCATCCGTCCGGGAGCAAAGTGGGCCACCTCGGGCCTGTCTGCCCTCACAGGAAACCGCGTCTGGCCAATGCCTCCCACCCTCCCCTCCAGGCCCCATGATGAAGGCTCTTCAAAAAGGAAGTCATCGCTTCCTCCTGTGGGCCCGGCTCTAATCTCAGTAGCCCCAGACGGGCTCCATCTGACTGGAGAAAACAAATGGGTCTTTAGGATGCCCCCACACACACAAGATCTGGGAGTGGGGTGGACAGAAAAGCAGGAAGTCCTTGCCAGCCCTCCTACGCAGGCTGCCCCACCCCACCCACCCCAGGTGGAAAGAGGTCCCTATTAGTAATCCCACAGGACATAGGGACTGGCTCGGCCAGGACACTGAAACATATCTATCGGCAAAGTCTCAGGACGCCCGCCCCGGAGCCAGTACCCTTGCAGCCCTTGTGTGTTGCAATTCCCCTGAGAAGCCGGCTGGTATCAAACTCTATCAGAGAACTGGTTGTGTGTCTCTCTATCTTGTCTTCTCCTGCAAGGCAGAAGAGCTACGTGAGGACAGATCCCTTCCAAGCCCTCCCCACCCCCACACTGCCTGGCCATGGCCCAGAGCCCACATCTCACAGGTGCTCTGTCCCTGGCTCTGGGCAACCAAGGACTGGCCCCAACTCGGGCTGGGAGAGCAGAGATGCCTCAAGCTTGCCCGGGGTGGGGGTGGAGGCTTTTATTGAATCTGATTTCCAAAGCGAGAGCACCCTGGCCACTACAAGAAACTAGAACAGTCAAGTCTCCGGTGCACTGTACCTTTTCTGACAAGTCCGTGTCCTTTCGGGGGGGTTCCCTGAAGCTTGATAAGGGGACAGACGGACACGCACCGCACACGCACACACACAGCGCACATGCACACTGTGCATGCACACACGCTCGCTCGCTTACACCGAGGAGACCCAGGCTCAGAAGAGCCCAACCGGAGCAGAGAATCAAAGTCTGTGCCCGCCAGGCCCCTGCCTCGCTCCCTTGTCCCTGGGCCTCAAGAGCCCTGCAGAGGAGTCTGGGGGGACCCCATACCCGGATCGCGACCCGGTTATGTCTCCTAACTTCTTCGGAAGCCCAGCGGGCCCGGGGAAATCCAAGGCCCGGCAGTGACGACCGGGAGTAGCCGGGTGTAGTTCCCACTCCCGAGGGAAGCAGGACAGGAGCTGAGCCCGGGATCGACCTGCGCACGACCGGGGAGCCGCTCGGGCTTTGGGAGAGAGCGGTGGCGCCGGCCTGGGGGCAGGCCCGGGTGGCCCCGATGCCTCCGCTCCGGGCTAAGGGACCCCGATCCACCCTCGGCGCGCCCCACGCGTGCTTACCTGCCCGCAGCAGCTCCGGGGGAGCGTCGCGCTCTGCGGCCGGGGACTGCCGGCGCCGAAACCGGCTGCGGGCGCGCCCAGAGCGGGCTCCAGCTAGCTCCGCCCACCCTCCCGGCCCATCCGGGGGCGGAGGCGGCTCCAGCCGAGTCCAGGCCGCGCAGACCCCTCCGGCCCGCGACCACCGAACCCCGGATCGCCCCCGGAGCCCCGCCCCGAGTCCCGATCCCCCCCTACACACAGACGCCCGGGCGGGCCCCGCCACTCCCTTGGCCCTGCCCCGCCGGCCCGCCGCAGCTTTGGCCTCCGCCCCCGGGGAGGGGGCGCGGACTTAAAGACACACTCACCCCGCCGCGATCGGACAGGCATTCCCCGGCCGCAGCCAGCTTCCTCCGTCCGCTCGCCCTGCGCCGGGGGCGGGAAACGCTGCCCGCGAAGCCAGTTCCTCTTCCCTTGTCCGCTCGGCTCCTCCTGGAAGACACCCAAGGCCGACTTCCAGCCTCCACGGCGGGAGAAAGCGGCACTAGCTGGTGGCGCCACGCCCCCTCCCCGACTCCCGGGACACCGGTAGCCCTCTGGCTTCCCTCTCCCCTCTCAGCTTCTCCAGACTGAGCGGGACTCCTAGGCTCCAAAGTCAACTCGAGCTAGGGGACTGACGCCTCCGTGCTTCAGCCTCTCCGGATGTCCGAGGCTGAACCCCTTTAAGAGCAGGTTGTCAACTTGACTTGCTTGGGAGAAATGCAACCCCTGGTGTTTGGAAGAAGAGGGGCCCCACTACCCCTAACCCAGCGCCTCCAAGTGGCGGGGGACCCGGTGGCTCTGGCGAGCTCTGGGTCCAGCATCTGGGCAGGCTGTGACCCTTGACCTTGGGTCACCCAAGTATACTTGCTCACCCCTGCTTCCAGGCTCGGGAGACCCTCTTTGTAGTGTGCTCACCTTCTCCCCCTGCACTGAGGAATCTTCCTCGCCTGTCTCTGCCTTGGCCCCAGTCAGAGCTGGAGGGGCCTTGGCACACGGCACAGGGAGTTTGTGACCAGGATGTGACCAGGCAGTGCAGACCTGGCCTCTGTCCAAAGTCAAGCCAGGGGACTCGAACAATGCAGGGCAAGGTGCTTGCAACCCCAAAAGGACTCATCAGGAGTGGTCTGGCCAGGTACTGTTCCGTCTGTCTGATCTTAGAAGGTACCTATCAGTGTTAGTAATTTTTTCGATGTAGGGTTTCAGGTATGGATTGGCCTTGTTCCATCCTTAGCTAAGAATAACCAAGAGTCTCTGATCCTCCTCCTGAAGGCTGGGTTATAGGCCTGTGCCAAGGGTCTGGCTTACACAGTTCTGGGGATGGAACCCCCAAATTCCTGCATGCTAGGCAAGCAGTATCTCTACCGGATCCCTGATCCTCGCTATCCCTATTCTAGTGCATAGGGAAACTGAGGCCCAGGGATGACCTGCCCTCTATCTCAGCCTCCCTCCTGTCCACCAGAGGCGTGTAAGGAAGAGAGGAAAGAGAAAGCCCAAAGGGTCACTTAAGAAGCACACCCCACCCTGACTGCAGCCAAACTTTGCTCAGATTGGCCTGCACTTTATCAGCTATGCTGTGTGGTCTGAGGACAGTAACTAATCTCTCTGACCTCCACCTCCTTCATCCTTGGGAGAGGTGTGTGCAGAGCCGCTGAGCTGGGGACCTGAGGTCCGGGTACAGTGTGTGGCACGGTGTCGGGCTCCACCCTCGGGCACAGTGTCCTTCCTCAGTCCTCGCTCACAGCTCCGTGTTCCCGCCCACAGGCCTGAGGACACATTGTGCTCTCACCATCCCGTAGCCAGGCGTGTGTAACACACAGTGTAGAACGCTCGCATATACAGAGGGGCATACATACACAAGCGTGCACAATGCCTGCACTGTCTAGAAGAAACTGGATCCCTGGCTGTCTGCCTCTCGGACAGAGGCTGAGGGTCGGAGCACGTGTGACCTGTCTTTGGTTCCCAGCACATGCCTGCTGAGTGAAGATCCTACACATACAAGTCTCTGCTCTTGTTGATGCTGGTGTTCCCACGTGATCCCTCCATCCCTGTGTGATCCCTCCGTCCCTGTGTGATCCTCCATCCCCCTGTGATCCTCCATCCTCGTGTGATACCAGCATCCCCGTGTGATACCAGCATCCCCGTGTGATCCTCCATCCTGTGTGATCCCTCCATCCCCGTGTGATCCTCCATCCCCGTGTGATCCCTCGGTCCCTGTGTGATCCCTCCATCCCTCTGTGATCCCCCATCCCCGTGTGATCCTCCATCCCCATGTAATCCCAGCATTCCTGTGTGATCCCTCCATCCTGTGTGATCTCTTCATCTCCATGTGATCCTCCATCCCCATGTGATCCCTCCATCCCTGTGTGATCCCTCCATCCCCGTGTGATCCTCCATCCCCATGTGATCCCTCCATCCCCATGTGATCCCTCCATCCCTGTGTGATCCCCCATCCCCGTGTGATTCCTCCATCCCTGTGTGATCCCTCCATCCCCATGTGATCCCTCCATCCCTGTGTGATCCCCCATCCCTGTGTGATCCCTCCATCCCTGTGTGGAAGCCCCCAAAAAACAGCTTCAATCACAGCCCTTCTGACTCTAACCAACGAGGGTGCAGCTCAGCAGAAAGGCCTCAGGTGCAGGGATTTAGAGGCTTGGAGGCATCTCAGGCCACAGACTGTAGGAGCCACAGTGCCCAGCCTTGGGTCTTACCGGTCCCACCTGCTGCAAGTGGCAAGCTCTATAGCCCTGGCAAGGGCTGGGGTGAGGGACGTCCCAAGAGACACAGGAACTAAAGTCAGGCCTTGAGGACCAGAGTCACTCCACTTGGGCCTGAGATGGGGAGAGAAGCCACAGAGCAGCCTAGGGCACCATGAACAGACACCCTGCACTCTCTCCAGGCCCCACAGAAATCAAGGATCAAGAAAAGGCTCTTCCACCTCTGAGCCAGTCTGGAATCCCTCACCTGCTACAGAAGTTTCTACAACATTAACTGGGAGCTCAGAGCAGAGCCCAGCTCTCCTGAAAAAGAACCCATAGGTCACAGAACAGAACCTGAGAAGGCTAAAGTTTCGGGGTACATCCCCACACTCTCAGTAGTCCACATAAGACAGTATATAGCACCTTGAAAGTCCTAAGAAATGGGGTGCCTGCACAGACGTGTCTGTGTTGAACACGTGTGCACAACCACGGTTTGTGTTACCCCTCTGCAAGGGATGTAAAGGAGGGATTGTGTGTCTGTGTAAGGCTTCAGTGGGAGTGTGGGCGTGCAAATGTATGTGTGTGTGTGTGTGCACTGGCACGATAATGCATATAGAACACACAAAGCATCGGACCCCGGTATAAAGTCAGCCAGCTGCTGTCGCTGCAGAAAGCATCTCGGGAGGGTAGCTTGTGGGGTCCCAGGACCACTCAGCCCTACGCAGGTTTCAGTGCTCTTGAGAGAGCTCTCAAGTCCAGGCCTTGAGCAGAAGCTGTGGGAACCCAGTTTCCCTCGTGGGAACACTTAAGCCACAAGTTATTTCCTGACAGGCACAAATGACTGTCCGGAAGGCAGAGGCACTGAATCCAAACCAAAGATGACACTTGACAAGGGATAAGAAGCAGGCCTCGCTGCTCCTCTCAGCTCCCGTCGGGCCCTCAAGCCTGGGGACTCTGGACACAGAGGATGGAGTCCTCTGGCCTTGCTCTTGGTGACCACGGTCCTGTCACAACACTGCAGGACAGATGTCAGCAGCTTCCTCCAAGCCTGGAACAGTCAGTACCTGACTCTCAACCCAGATGGGTCCTCTGGCTGCCGTTTCTCAGGATCCAGTCTCTAGTTTACCGAGTCCTACTGTGTGCCGTCCATGTAGCAGACACTGGCTTTGAACCAGGAAGACACAGTCCTGAACAGAGCTATGGACTCCCCTTCCACGCCACCTGCAGCGTCTCCCAGCCACCACGGGTCTCCAGCAGTTCTTGCTTCCCGGAGACACCTGAGGATGGAAGGGGTGTCAGCTGTCACTGTACCGCCAGAGCTCACATTGGAAACCCAGCCCTGCGCCTGCCAGGGCGGAAGGCTTCTTCTGGCTGAGTTCAGAAGTCCAATCCTCCCTGGTGCATGCACAGGATCTGTCTGATTTTGCCCTTCAAGGCTGGGGGACCCGAGCACACCCCCAAACTGAAGGTACTTGCAGTAACTGGCAGCCCCAGATCACCAGGATTCGCACCCACACCACGACCCACCTCCTGACTCAAATTGTTCAAAGTTTAAATTCAAGCTTTTTTTTTTTTTTTCCCCTGGCGGATGAAGCCTGGGACCTTGAGTAAGGTGAGGTCTGCTACTGAGACACAGCCCCGAACCCTCAGAGTGCTTAAAACCAAGACCCAAGGGAAACCCTTCTGTTATTTCTTTCTTTGTTGTTTAGTTGGGCTTTGTTTTTTTGAGACAGGGTCTCAAAGATCCCTGGCTGGCTTCAAACTCCCTGTGTAACTGAGGACGCCCTTGCGGTCCAGGGCCTCCGGAGTCTTCTCCCAGATCGCTGGGATTACAGGGGAATGCTTTGCCGGTGCTGAAGATGGAACCTGGAGCTTCAGACAATGCAACAGCATTGTCCTGTAAGCACCTTCTCAGGGCTGGCCCTGAACCCCTGTGGGAGAGGCGAACAAGCTGATTGGTCATCTCCTGCAAGGGAGGGTGGGACCAGGGGAGTGGAAAATCAAGAAGGGTAGCCCTGGGCCAAGCAAGGATTCCCAGCTTTCTAGGCCAGTTTGAGTTGAAATAGATGCTCTCGCAAGACCCCCTGCTGGTTTGCAGCAAACAGGTCTGAGCTTTCTATTTGTTTCTGCCATTTGTCTGTGTGACTTCAGGCAGGCTACTTGACTTCTTTCAGTTCCTCACCTATCAAGGAGCCACACCTACCCTGTCTGTCTTTGTCAGATCAAACAAATATAAATCCTTTAGCCAACAGCTGCCCCGGATGAAGCTCTGAACAGAAACACAGTTGTGGGTATTATCAGCACTGGAAGGTTCTCCGACCGCCATTCCCTCCCACCCAGTGTTCCCTAGCCAGCACTTATCCCAAGCCCCTTCCCAACATGAGAAATTACCCCGGCTCCCACCGCTGTCAGGCAGGACTCCAAGTGGCTTTCTGCCGGATCTCACTGCGGAACCCCAGGCCCTGGACATTGGGAATAATGTGGACAGGGAGGGTCTGCCACCCTGCGGCAGAGAGACCATCCATCCCTGAATAAACCTCTATCACTCCCTCCCTCCCACCCATTCTCTCCCTTAAATAAGCCAGCCCTGTTGCCTGGTTGTCTCCAAGCAGCCCCTAGACCAGGCTCCCAAAGATGCCACATAACGGCGGTGCCATTTATGAAGATACCGCGGTGGGGGGGGGGGTTAATATAGAACTGGAAGGGGTCACAGGAACCAAGGTCCCGTCCCTAGAAACAGAGCTCTTGGGGTGGGTGGCAGCTCCCTGTATCAAATGCATGGTGAGCAGAGAAATGCCAGGGAGGCGGAGGGCCATAGACTTACAGGGAAGGTCCCAGACACTGGAGACTCGAGACACGCAGGAGCCCAGGCAGGAGCTTAGGAAGGCTCCTGGGTTTAGCCTCCTGCCACCCAGCCTCAGTAGAAACCCTTGTGGGATGGCTACTCCAGGAGGGCCTCTGACCCTCTCTGAGCCCCCAAGAACTCCAGCGCTGGAAGACAACAGCCCTACGGGGTGAGAAAAGACGCTAACTTTTGTCAGTCTGTGTCCCAAATGACACAGGAAGGGACCCTCTGCCCTCAGGCTTCCTCCGCTCAGAAATGGGCCTAGAGACGTACTTCTGTGGCTGCATACTGCCATTAACAAGGCTGGTGACAGTTTTCAACGGTGTGAGCTTGGAAAATGGAAAGATCTGTGGACAGAGCTGACGGGCTTCCTAACTTGAGCATGGAACGTGTGTGGCTATTCTATTTTAATTTTTTAAATTTTATTTTATGTGGATGGGTGTTTTGTCTGCACGTGCCCACCATGTACATGCCCCGTGCCTTGAGAGGCCAGGAGAGGGCACTGAATCCCCTGGAACTGACGTTACAGACAGTTGTAAACCACCATGTGGGTGCTGGAATTTGAACTCGGAGCCTCTGGAAGAGCGGCCTGTGCTCTTAACCACTAAGACATCTTTCCAGCTCAGCTATCTTATTTTTTTTTCTTTAAGATTTATTATTTTATTGCCAGGCATTGGTGGTGCACGCCTTTAATCCCAGCACTCGAGAGGCAGAGGCAGGCAGATCTCTGTGAGTTCGAGGCCAGCCTGGTCTACAGAGTGAGTTCCAGGACAGCCAGAGTTACAACAGAGAAACCCTGTCTCGAAAAAAAAAAAAAAAAAAAAAAAGACAAATTAAATCATGTCTATACTCAAAGGCTCATGCACACAGGTCAGCCTTTGGAAGTTTCTAGAAGAGAGTGTCAGGACAGTTTAGGCCCAGGAGGGGAGGATGTGGGGCAGGAAGCAGGCTTTCCTTCTACTATCTTTCTGTGTAGTTGGATTATTTTTACCTCGAGTGTTTATGCCAAATTCTAACTACTGTCATCTTACAGTTCGATCGTATATGCATCTCCGTATCCGCACAGATACAGAGCTCCATCATCCATTCGTAGTTAATCAATTCAGCATCCGGATCCGACGGCTGTCACGCTTTCACCTCTCGGAGCTGGAGAGATGGCTTAGTGCGTAAGAGCACTCACTGCTCCTGCAGAGGACTCGGGTTCAATTCCCAGCACCCACGTGATGGCGCACAGCTGCCCAGAACCCCACGCCTACAGGACACCTTCTTCTGATCTCTGCAGGCCCCTGCGTACATGTGGTACTCAGGAATATCCCATAAAAAATAAAAATAACACTTAAAAAAATATTTCATCTCTTTGCCAGGCATGATGGCACATGCCTTTAATCCCAGCACTCAGGGAAGCAAAAGCAGGCAGATCTGTGAGTTCGAGGCCACCTTGGTCTATAGCATGAGTTCCAGGACAGCCAGGGCTACACAGAGGAAGCCTGTCTCAAAACGAAACTATATATATATATATACATATATGTGTGTATTTTTTTCATCTCTCATGATTTTTCTACCATCTTCCTCCTATTGGTTTGGAGTGTGCATGCGCTGGTTTTTTGTTGTTTGGGTGTTTGGTTTTTTTGTCTACCTGTCTGTCTGTTTTTGGAGTCAGGTCTCACGATGGAGGCTCAAACTTGCAGCGATTCGATCTCCTTACCCCTCCCAGGTGCTAGGATGACAGACTTGCATCACCACACCCAGTTCCCGATGGGGTTCTGGCCGGAGTGTCTGAAAGCAACCACAGACCGCACACCAGCTCACAGACCCCACATCGGACCATGAGGGACGTGGCACACACCATTCCAGAAGCAAAGTGTAACAGGGAAGCCAGTGTGTCCCACCAGACTTGACCTTGACCCTGGACCATGTTCCCAAGGGGTGGCATTGCCTGGCCCCCTTCTTGACAGTTCCCAGAAACTTCCTACCAGAATCTCAGTCTCTCTCGTTATCTCTCTCTGTCCCTCTCTCCCTCCCCCCTTTTTTTCCTTTTGAGACAGAATCTCATGTAGCCCAAGCTAACCCTTGAACTCCTGATTCCCCTGCTTCCACCTCCCAAGTGCTGAGATTGCAGGTGTGCCCCAGTACATCTGGCTTTCCCAAGCCAGTGTCTTCAGTGCAGCGGCTGGAAGATGGGTCCCTCAGAAGAGAAGTTGATTCCTACCACTTGGCCAGCTTGCAGACACCTAGCAGAGGCAGGAATAACTCCCAGGCCTGTTCGTGCCCTGACCAACCTCAGCTGCACCACAGACCCCCCCCCCCCACCCCCAGTCACATTCCCTGGACTCGGGGCTTCTGCTAGAGAGCTGTCTCAAAATCCTCACAGCAGACCTCTGCAGGCACACACCGGAAGGAGCAAGCAGGGACCAGAGAGTTCTTCCCCTGCCTCTGTCATCAGCAGAAGCCACCTACACCTTTCCAGGGTGTGTGTGGTTAGGGTTGACTGATTGGGAACCTCTGGGCCAAAGGACCCTGAGCCCTCTTCTGGCTATATCCAGCTACTACAACTTAGTTACAGCTCCCTCACCCCACCCCACCCCCGGGGTGTCAGTCTGATTTGACCAGCAGCACCGATAGCAGGGACCAAGCAATGGCAGCTCCTCTGAACTAAAGGGCTGCTCTGGCCGAGGCTCAGAGGGCTTCCCAAGGCTGAGACGCAATGGCCTATGATGACACCTCTTCCCACCACAAGGAGGGAGACAGGAACTGTGAAGCAAAGTCAGATACCCAGAAGCAGGTTAATTCACCTCCCTGAACCTCCGTCTCTGTCTATCAGGAAAAAGTGTTGTAGAAGTTTATTTTTAGTTATG
Organism: Cricetomys ansorgei; assembly: GCA_026225945.1. NCBI lineage: Eukaryota > Metazoa > Chordata > Mammalia > Rodentia > Nesomyidae > Cricetomys > Cricetomys ansorgei. The sequence continues at coordinate 1,691,280 of JAMJFZ010003544.1, forward strand.
TATAAAATATTGTCTTGTGCGCTGTTGGGTGAGGGGCCGCCTAGGTCTTGATGTTTTGTATCGTGTGCAGGGGTTGGATTTCTGTGAGGGAGGTTTGATTGCTGATGATCTGCATGTGCTATCAGTAGAACACCTGAGGAGTTCTGGATCAATAAAACACCTGAGCTCAGACACTCGGGGTTCCGCTGTCCAGTACGTTACTTGCTAGGATGGTGGTTCCCTCTGCTGAGGTCTGGAAGGGTTTGTACCAATGAGAATGCCTCCTTGACATCCTCTGTGAGCCGCCACGGAAGCGTACTACTACGAAAGAGAACGGAAGTCAGGGCCTCTATGAAGGCATATGCAGAAAGCATGACACGAAATGGGGTCCCCTTGCTCCTGCTCCTCTGCCCCCCAACACAGAGCCTACTGTGTCCTGCCCCCTACTTGGCTGTGACTGAGCCTGAGCAGGGGCTCCTCTAGGGACAAAGTCAGGGGCGGGAGCTCCATGGCTGGGCTCTAGAGGAAGGGAGGCCACCCCTGCCTTCCTTTCAGTCCCTCCAGTGACAGGAAAATGGTACCAGGCTTGACAGATCATGCTTCTAGAGACCCAAGTCCCAGGCCAATTCCTGCCTCCCTGGGACTAGGCTGGGCAGATCAAGGGACCCCCTGGCCTCAATCTCCTCATCTGTGCAATGGGCACAATCATTCTTGACTTGTGCTTTTCCCCAGCTCCATCTATGTAGAGGGGAAAGGAAGATGTCCATTTGGTAGCAGGTGACTTAGAGGCACTGTGGGGCCCATGGGTCCACTGCCATGGAACCTTGGGCCTGGAGGACAGTTGGAGATCTCTGTACTTTACCCCAGACCCCCAACCCCCTTGAGATGCCTCTCCTTCTTTCCCTGGGTGATAGACTTTATAGTAGCCATTTCCATCCTAAGGCCAACTCTGTTACCCTCTTCATATACAATTACACAAACTGAGATATCAGGTAGTTGAGGAATTTACCCAGCATTCCCCAGTGCACCAGTGCCCTTATGTTCAGCCACACAAATGCTGTCTGACTTGATTCCTCTTAGAGACAGGGAGCTCACTCCCTTGAAAGCAGCCCTCTTGGCTGCAGGACTGTAGGTGTCAGGATGGCCTTCATCCTTCCTCTCAGTGAATCTGACAGCCATCCAGCTGGAGCTCTCTCTGTCTCTGTGTCTGTGTCTCTCTGCGTCTCTGTCTCTGTCTCTCGTTCACACACATACCACACCACCATCACCACCATGAGTCCCAGTGGGCTAGCTTTCAAATATTTGAGAAATACCATCCCATATCCGGCCCCCCAGACTCCCCAGCTAAACACCCCGGCTTTCAAAGGCTGTGGGAACCTTGGGAACAGGAGAGTTCTGAGCTTTTTTCCTGCCTCCCTGTGGGATTCTTTCCCAAGATGGTCAAGAAAGGGGTCTTTGTCTCTCCGCCCAGCACCCTCCCACATCACCGGAAGCTGACTCTTGGCTCTAACTTCACACCTAACTGGCATTCTGCATTAAGAAATCCTAGATGGATCCTGGTCCCCCTCATCTGCCTCCCAGCCTGTCACCTGTTACCCGGACTTCAATGATGAGGATATAGCGCTGGGTTGCTGTAAGCCAGAAGCCCAGAACTGCTACTGTCTGAGATCCCATGGGAGAGACAGGCCTGGCCAGGAGGGGGTGGCAGCCCCGAGCCAGGAGGGAGGGATGGAACCCCAGTTGGTCAGGGAGCTTCCTGCTCTGGGGCCTTGCAGGCGAGCAGAGGTTAAGTAAGTTCTCTCAGTCCGCCTCCCAGGCCACCCCCCCACCCCAGGAAGCTGTCCCATGATGTCACCTAATGCCTATGAGTTTCCACTTGAGAGGGTGAGCTGCTTCTGCCCGTGGCCACCAAGGAGCTGTAGAAACACAGTTGGTGCTGTTGCATGAATAGGTAAAAAATACTGGAAGGGCTGGAGAGATGGCTCAGCAGTTAGGAAGCACTGCCTGCTCTTCCGGAGGCCTGGGTTCAATTCCCAGCACCCACACGGCTGCTAACAATTGTCTGTAACTCCACTCCCAGGGGATCCGATACCCTCTTCTAGATTTCCAGGACACTAGGCACACATGTGATGCTCAGATGTACTTGCATGCAGACACACAGACAGGTAAAATACCCATACACATACAATAAAAAACAAACAAAAAATTCTAGTGGAAATCAGAAATGGAAGTGCACCACGCCCGTAATAGCAGCTGAGAGACAGAGGCAGGAGGACCAGTGTTTTGAGATCATTCTCAACAACATAGTACGTTCAAGGTCAGCCTTGGTTACACGGGACCCTATCTCAACAACAAATATTTAGTTGGTGGTTGGGGATATTGATGTAACTCGGTCGGTAAAGTACTTACCTAAGACCTGGGTTCAATCCCCAAAACTGAATAAAAATGGACACAGCATCTGTAATCCCAGCATTTGGGAGGTAGAGTTGGGAGGGTCAGAAGTTCAAGGTCATCCTCAGCTACATAGCCCAGGCTATGCAAAACCCTGTCTCGATGGGCATGCTGTCGCACACCTTTAATCCCAGCACTTGAGAGGCAGCGTCAGGCGGATCTCTGTGAGTTTGCAAGGGAGCCTGGTCTACACAGTTGAGTTCCGGGACAGCCAGAGCTACAAGGTGAGACCCTATATAAAGAGAGAGAGAGGGAGAGGGAGGGAGAGAGAGAGAGCATGCTTGCACTTACACGTTTCTTCTTAGTTTTTCTTTTCACCACATTACAATGCTCCTCTGGTTTTCTTTTTGTTTTTAGTTTGTTTGTTTTTGTTTTTCAAGACAGGGTTTCCCTGCCTCACTCAGTAGCTTTGTACTGTAGACTAAGCTGGCCTCGAACTCACATAGATCTGCCTGTCTCTACTTCCCAAGTGTTGGAATTAAAGGCTTGCACCACTATGGCTAGCTAGGATTTTTTTTTTTTTTAATGTTTACGGGTGTTCTGCCTGCATACATGTGTGTATACCGTGTGTGTGTGCACACGTATGTGTATGTACATGTGTGTGCGCATGTGTATGTGTCTGTGTGAGTGTGCGCCCTGGTGTCCACAGAGGCCGGAAGAGGGCATCAGATTCCCTGGGACTGGAATTACAGACAGCTGTGGCTTATCAAATGAGTGTTGGAAATTTAACTTCAATCCTCTGGAAGAGCAGCCAGAGCTCTTAACTGCCGAGCCATCGATCTCCCTGGCCCCGCATTACGTGTATTTTATGTACGTGTGCATTTGGACAGTCTGAGGACAGCACTCCAACGTAGCTCATACAAAGCCTGTACCCTGGGGACCGCAAGATGACTCAGAGGTAAAAGTGCTTTGCTGCCAAGCCTGATGGCCTGAGTTCCATCCCTGGGACCCACAGTAGGAGAAGAGAACCAACCAATCGGAGCACCCACGAAACGTGCTCTGATTCTCGCGCACACACACGAACAAAATAAAAAAATTAAAACCAAGAAAGCCTTCATTCTGTCAGCGAGTTATACGTCTTTTACCACAATTGGAAACAAACAGTCAAAAAAGACAACCCACAAAATGGGAGAAAATAATTGTCAAAAAACAAAAGTAGACCTCCCCAGAAAGAGTCCCGGGTGTCCTGAGGTCTGGCCCGGAGTCAGGCAGACCAGCAGAGATGGAGACCCCACACAGCGTGGGAAAGCGGGACTCTGAGTCCTCCAGCCGCTGCTCTCGTCCAGCTTTCCCCATAGCAACCCTGGGGCCAGGGGCAGGCCTGGGAAACCCCCTAGTCTCCCCCTCAACTTAAGAGAGCAGATCTAGACTGGGGATGCTGAGAGCCGTAGTGGCCTAGAGCTGGTACCCAGGGTCCAGAGCTGCCCTCGGCAGGAAATGCAGGCCTGTGGGAGCCTGGAAAGGTTCCAACCCGGCCTAGATCTTCTCTCCTACTGTTCCCCAACCCGACGGGGACCCCCATCCTGCAGGCTGCCCCCCTGGAACTCTTCATCTGGCCTCCGAAGCCTCAGTCCCTCATCTGTGAAATGGGTCGGAGGTATGCTGAGGATCACAGCAAATGACTTCAGTTGATAGGGATCAAAATAAATCAGGTGTTCGTAGGTAGTCTTTCTCTTCCATTTCTACTAGGATTCAGAGAACCAGCAGTGTTCCCCGCCCTCTTCAGCCACTAACTCCTCAGGTATCTGGGCATGCCCAGTGCCTTCTCAGGGGCCTCAGTTTCCCCCCCCCCAACTCGAAAATACACACATATCTCTGATGTTTTAACTATCTAGAGCAGAGGCCAGCCTGAGTGGCTTGAGACCTCGTCTCAAGAAACAAAACCAAAGTCAAATGGTGGTGGCGCACGCCTTAAATTCCAGCACTCGGGAGGCAGAGGCAGGCGGATCTCTGTGAGTTCGAGGCCAGCCTGGTCTACACAGTGAGTTCTAGGACAGCCAAAAACTACACAGGGAAACCCTGTTTAAAAACAAGAAAAGAAGGCTGGGTGTGGTGGTGTCTACTTTTAGTCCCAGCGAATCTCTGTGAGTTGGAAGCCAGCCTGGTCTACGTGCCAGGTTCTAGACCATACCAAGCTACATAGTTGAGACCCTGTCTCCAAATCAAAATAAATAAACTTAAGAAATAAATAAAAACTGCCTGGCTGCATTTGAGGCGTGGTGAAATGATGACTGAGGAAGCCAGACGCTGCGTGCGCGCGCTCATGCGCAGAAGACTCCGCCACATTGGCCTGCTAGGATCAAGGCCATAGGAAAGGCTGCCCGTAGGCGAGGATGACACTGGCTGAGAAGGCACCAAGATACCTTCTGGGGTGCTGGAATGTGCTTCGGAGTGGTCTAGGCAAGGGCTGCGCTGACTGCTGTGAAACAGGCAACTGGAACCTTAAGATTCGGTTCGTGCGTTCAGCCCCACCTAGTGGTCAGGCCGGCACCCATCTGCTCTCCAGGCTGAGGCAGAAGGATCATGGCTTTAAGGCCATTCTGGGCTGCAGAGTGAGTTGAAGACCCAGCCCAGGCAACTTAGTGAGACGTTTTTCTCAAAATAAACAATAAAATGAAAGCCGAGCACACAGCTCAGAGGTAGAGTGGCTTGCTAGCACGTGCGAGACTCTGGGGTACATCCGTCCCTGGTACGGGACCCCGCTCTCGGGTCTCCTCCCTCTGTCCCCCACCTATGCATTATCTTGTCACCCCATCACCCACTAAGCGTCGTCACCCTTAAACCAGCGTGTGTGCCTCTTCCTTGGGGCCTTTGCGCTTACAGATCTTTCTTTCCAGAATGCCCCTGCCTCAGACCCCTCTTCATTCTGGTGATGTACTTCCTTAAAAGGGCCGCCCCTGTCCCTCTCTATTGCGTCCCGCTATGGACCTCAGGTGTTGCCCGGTATCGCCCTCCTTTGACGGGCTTCCCTGTGTTCTGTCTCCCCGGAGGAGGATGTTTGAAGGCAAACCCTGACCATCCCGGTTTAAAGACATTAAATCTACACAGAGCCCCGGCTACTTATAAGTGATGATCACTACTAGAACATCATCAGAACTGCCCTCTCCTTAAGGTGACAAGAAAATTCAACATTTGTCCCCCTCCAAAAAAAAAGAGACCTACTATGTGCCTGTGTCATCTGAGCGTGGAGGGGTACACCATGGGGTGGGAGAAGAAAGGACCTTGCCCAGGGCATGCTCAGGGCTTGTCCCATCTCCTAAGGTCAATACCCCATTATGGGCTCTGGGGATGGCGGTGGAGGCAACCAGGCAGCAGGGTGCTGAGCCTTGGCAGGAATCCATCCCCATCTAATGGCACTGGATGCAAGAGGCACAGGGCCAGGAGGTGACCAGCATCTGCCATGCCCCCTTTCATTGTGAGGGAGGCTCTTTGGCTCATCTAAGCTGCAGGCCATGGACCTGAGTGTTGTGTGGGCTAAAAAAAAAAAAGTCTCATGCGGCTCAGGCTGGCTTCGAACTTGCTATGTGGCCAAGGATGCCGTTGAACTCCTGATTCTCCTGTCTTGGTCCCATTGTGTGCTTGTGTGTATACGCATACCATATACAACTGTGCGCGGTGATGATGTCCAGCACGGCAGCGGGCAGCTTCTCCCCCAAATGGGTTGGGGGTTGCAGTGGGCAGAAGGATTCTGTGGTGATAAAGAGCCCTCATTCGCTGAACATTTCCTAGGTCCAGAGGCCACACTCAGTTCCTTTCAGGTATTTTGTTTTGTTGAAATAGAGTCTTCCAAAAAATAAATAAATAAATAGACCCAGGCTGGCCTTGAACTCGTGGCATCCCTTCTGCCCTGGTGCTGGAATTACAGGTAGGAGCCGCCACATCTGGCTGCCATGAACATCTTCATTCTGTGTCCTATGAACCCTCTGGTGCATGTGCTATTTGCATTTCACAGAAGAGGACGGTAAAAGAGACCAGAGAACTAACTTCCCAGAAGTCTCCTAACGAACAAGCAGTGGAGCCAGAAACAGAACCTAGGCAATGGAGCTCCAGAGCCTTGAGCTCAGAGTCAGGAGCAATGCCTCTACCACGCATGTGGCCAGACCTCTGCACGGGGCCCCGAGAGATGGACATGGGTGACAGAGGTTTCCTTGGTCTCTGCTGGGGACATGCAGAAATAACCCCAAAGGAGTCCCAAGGGAGCCGAGCAGGGGTGGGGTAGAAGGGGGCAATCAGGCTCAGCATCTGGCTCACAGCTGAACCCAGGACTGGAGAAGGAGTGGTCTCAGCTAAGGACTAATGTGGGGACCCAGCCTGGGAAGCTTCCTGCTAGACACACGTTGCTTTCTCTCCTTTTCCGGGCCCACTACGAGCTTGGGAGGATGCTAGGCACAGGGGACTCGGAACCACACAGATGGTAAGCCAGAGTGTCCTCGTGTGTCTGCAGGAAGCAGACATCAGTCGACAGCCCCTTGAACGAGGTAGCTGTGCCTGCATAGGTCTTCGCAAGTAAAATATAGGGGTGATATTAGGGAGAGCGATGGGGGTCAATGGGAGAGAGGGGCTCTCCAATGAGGTCACGCTTAAGGAGTAAGGGCCGTTAAGCACTGGGAAGGCAGAGGCAGGAGAATTGCTGTGAGCTCAAGGCAAGACAAGAGGACCGAGCCAGAGGTCAGGACATGAAGGGAAGCCTGGTAGCTTGGAAACCAAGAGGGACCCAGAACCAACTTGGAGACAGTTTCCCACCACGCAGGACTGGAGAATAGATGGTGAGGAGTGACCCTCGGGAGGGGGATGAGCAGGGCAACCATCCATCAGCAGTGAAGGAAATGTAGCAGCTACGAGGGGGTTGAGGGTCAGGCTGGAAAGGGGGTGGGGGCGCCAGGGCACAGTGGTGTGTGTCCAACAACAGAGGAAGATGCAGAAGACTTGGGTGGAGCTTTCTGGAACTTCCTTTGGTTCCTTCCAGGTGCACTCCAGTTTCTGCAGTCACCCATGTAACATCTACCCCTTTCTCAGATGAGGAAAAGGGCGCCCCAGACAGAGGCCAAGGTCACGTGCGGTCCGCCCAAGTCTGCTCCCTGCTAACAGGCTGTTTTAGAAGACTCGGAACCCGAGATCCCTAGAGTCCCTTGGCAAGGTCTGGTCACCCTCGCTTCCTCCTCGGCCTTCATTACCCAGCCCAGCAGTTCCCAGAGGACAGAGGAAGACAAGGCCCAGGAAACAGTGCGCTGAGGTGAAATTTCACTTCCCAAATGGTCAATGTCAGTTAGAAAAGTCTACATAACACACCACACACACCCACACACACACACATACACACACACACGCATCTTATTAGTTTTAAATCACATACTCTCTGTGTACCGTGCTGAGATAATCTCCAGCTGTCCCATGCTATCCTGCCCGGGATATAAGCTGCCCTTTGGCCCAGAGTATCCACACAGTATAACTAACCTTCCCTTGAGTCACCAACAGCCATCTGAGACCAGCAATCGCTGTTTGCCAGTGTCTGTGTTCATGTAAACTTCCTTAGCCAATTCCTTTTTGGAGACAGGGTCTGCAGCTTATAGGAGCCCTCAGCCCTCTACCTCTCAAGGCAGGAACTATAGAAACATAATCGTGTGTGTGTGTGTGTGTGTGTGTGTGTGTGTGTTGACAGTCTTACTAGCTCAGGCTAGCTTCAAACTCACTATTACCTAGCCTCAGCCTCCTGAGTGCTGGGCTTATAGGCGTATACAACCAGAGCTGGCTCAAGTATCCCTCATCGAGCAGAGCATGCTGGCTTTGATCTAATCGCTTACCGTGCCTAATTTATACATTTTTGTTTTGGTTTGGTTTGTTTTTTTTGAGCCGGGGTCTCACTCTGTAGCCCTGGCTGGCCTAGAACTTGCTATGTAAACTCACAGAGGTCCGCCTGCTCTGCCTCCTGGGTGTTGGGAGTAAAGGTGTGCGCCACCGTGCATCCCTTAACTTACAAATGTTAAACGTTATTGTTGTATTATTTGGTGTGTTTGGAGGTTTTGCCTGCAGGTACGGCTACGGACTGCTTGCATGCAGTGCCCTTGGAGGCCAGAAGAGGGCGTTGTGGCACGCTATCCTGTATCCCACACTGATCTCTGAGTCACTGTGTGGGAAAGAAGGACCTTAAGCTTCGGATCCCTCTGCCTCTGCCTCCTGAGTCCTGGGATCACAGGACGGCAGCACCACGCCCAGTTTTTCATTTAGTACCGATGTGATCTGATCACTGAAGCAGCGGGATCCTCAGTGTCTTCACCTGTGAAATGGGAGCACTGGAAAGAGCATTCTTTGGAGCTGTGCCCGACTGGGTTTCCTTTCACCGGTGTTAGGATGAAAGAGGCATGGGTCCCAAGCATCTGACATGGAGCTGAACGGCTGGCTGAATGTCACCGTGAGGCGCCAGTTCCATGTGTCTAACACGGAATTGATACAGAGGGCTTCATTGTTGTATTAGAGAGTTTCTCTTACGTATGGTAAACTAGCCTGGAGCTTACTCTGAATGTAGACCAGGCTGGCCTTGAACTCACAGAGATCCTCCTGCCTCTGCCTCCTGAGTCCTGGGTTTAAAGGCCAGCGCCACAACAGCTGGCTTCTAACAAGCCTTTCTTTAGTCTTGCTTGGGAAAGGCACAGGTTTGGCACAGCCTCATCTCACCCTAACCCCCAAGCGTCCAGGAGCAGAGACTAGCCCTAGAAGGAAGGGCTCCTAGCGAGGTTAGGTGAGAATAGATTCTCACTTCCAGGGAATTAGCTGTGCTCTAAAGCACTTCCTGCCCCATCCAGAGTCTCTGGCTAATCGCATTAGCTCTCCTGGGCTTCCCTGCATTCCCAGCCCGGTATGTGCACCTCTCCCAAGCTGCCTTTGAAGTCCGGGACCCTTTGATGTGAGTGGGGGGATGCGTCCGCCTAGAGATCCTGTGACCCCTGTGGTCAGCGGCCCACGGAGCGAAGGTCTGGGGCAGCAGGTGCCCCTCCCAGCCTGAGGCGACCCGGTGTGGGCTGTGGAGTCCGAGAGCTGAACCCTGGCACCAGCCCTGCCATTAGCCATGTGACCTTCGGTCAGTCACACAGCCGCTGAGCCTCCTACTCTTCTGTTTCTAAAGAGGATGAGAGAGGGATCAGAGAGAGAGAGAGAGAGAGAGAGGACACACATCCCATCTCACCTGGTCAAGAGCAAGACTCTCTGGAAAGACAGATCTTCCTGGGTCCCCCAAAGACCTTAGAGCACTTCTAAGCTTCAATCAAAATATCCCCTTAACCACATTATTTTTTTTCAGAATGATAACCAAACATACAAAGAGCATCGGCCTGATCATTTCCACGTTTGACACTTAGCTTTAGGAACTTGTTTGTTGTTTTTGCTCTTGAGAGCCCTGGATGTCCTGGAATTTGCTACGCAGACCAGGCTCGCCTTGGACGAATCCTTGCCCGTGTCTCCCAAGTGTTGGAATTACAGGCGCGAGCCCGCGTGTCCGGCTTTATTGATTTCTTTGCTCAGTTGCTTTTTGTTTTTTTTGCTTTTGGTTTTTTTTTTTTGTCTGTTTGTTTTGAGATAGCCTATTGCTGAGTAGCCCTGGCTGGCTTCACACTCGCAGCAATCCTCCTGCCTCTGCTCCCCAACATGTCTTCTGAGTACCACACTCCTGCCTTAGCACGTACAATGTCCTAACACATGTACACACACATATAAAGACAAAATTACCAGCTGGCTTGGCAGCTCAGTGGTCATGGGCTTCGCTAGCCTTCATGAAAAACGGGTTCAGTCCCCGGTACCAGCTTCGACAGGAGCTGGGGAGAGGGTTCAGCAGTCAAGAGTTAAGAGTGCTTGCTGCCCTTCCAGAGGACCTGGGGTCAAGGCCCAGCACCCACATCAGACAGGAGGTTATGATTCTACCCACAGGGGACCTGCTGCAGGCACCTGAGCGTGCACACACACACACACACACACACACACATCTCCACACACACAGACACACACCACATACATTTACACACACACACAATCTACACACACACACAGACACACCACACACACACTCACATACATAAATAAAAATTACCTTATTTTTAATGTGTTTGAGTATTTTTCTTGCATTCGTGTGTGTGCACCGTGTGCATGCCTAATGTCCACGGACACCAGAAGAGGGTATCCGATTCTAGTCTTACGGGTGGTTGCGAGCCATCACGTGGATGCTGGGAACCAAGCCCTGAGTCCTCTGGGAGCACAGCCAGCACTTTTAACCACCGAATCCTCTCCTCAGCTCCCAAAATGGAATAATTTTTGAGAATTTCCAGCCAAGCATTATAGGATGGCCTTGTGAGTCTCCACTGTTTATGCTTTTGAAATTATAAAGATTAAAAGGATGCTTTTTCTTGCCTTACTTTTATAAGTATTTTGTTAAGAAATATTGATATATATTTTTATATACTTTTTTTATATTAAAAAGCATTTTATAAAAATGCTTTACTTTTATAAGTAAAAAGTATCTCGCAATTCTGGCAGTACAGATTTTTTGGTTTGTGTGTGTGTGTGTGTGTGTGTGTATGTGTGTGTGTGTTTTGTCGTGTTGTTTTTAGACAAGGTCTTGCTATATATGTCCAGCTGGGCATGATGGGGCATGCCTTTAATCAGCGTTCAAACAGGCAGAGGCAGGTGGATCTCTGTGAGTTTGAGGGAAAGATGGCCACCAGGGCTACAGAGTGAGGCCCTGTGTCAAAAAAAAAAAAAGGGACCAAGTCTTGCCATCTACCTCTGACTGGCCTAGAATCCCTACATACTGCAGGATAGGCTTGAAATCATGACAATCCTCCTGCCTCGGGCTCCCAAATGCTGAGATTTTAGGCACAAGCCACTGTATGGCTCCGTCTTTTCTCTTTGTTTGTTTTTTGGTTTTGGATTAGAGATAAGGTCTTGTGCGGCTCAGACTTCAGTCTCTAGCTTACTCTGTAATGAAGGATGACCCTCAATCCCCGATCCCCCCAGCCTCCGCTTTGGAGTGCTGGGGTAGGTATGGGCGGCCAGGCCTGCCTTGGCTTTGCTTTTAGTAAGTGCTCTAACTGATCATCACCATAAAGCAAATAAGGGGGACAGTGAGTACCGTCACACCCAGAAAACTGTTCTGATGTTACTACATCCCCTAAACAGACACACATATACCAGAGTGAGGTGGTGGTGGAGGTGGAGAGAAGTCCTCCTCAGCCAGGAGCTCAGAGCTGAGTCATCAAACTGCACCTCACCTTCAGCGCAGGACCAGACGGGCGAGGGGGAGGGGTAGACAGAGGCTGTGGGAATCTCAGAAGCTGGGAGGAGAAACCTTCCTCCTGGTGGTCTCCGTGTTTGTTCCACAAAACCTTCCCACTCCCCAGGGTTCCCAGGCCTAGGGAGCCTTTACCTCCTGACCCTGTGGGAAGCACCCAGCTGGGCTCCCAGGGCCCAGGATGAGGAATGGCTGGAACGTCAGATCCGCCCAGCCCCTGGAGCTGAACCGGCTCAATCCAGTCTCTCAGGCCAAGATGGTGCCAGCCCACCTTAGGACAAGTAGCTCCTGAGAGGCGGGCACTGAATAGCAGTCAATGTAGAAGGCACAGCCATGGGCTGTGAGTCCAGATTCTGGCCCAGCAAGACAGATGTCTCCTGCCACGTGCCTAGAAGAGAGAGGAAGACTCAGGCCAGGAGAAAGTAGCGACCTGGGGCTCAGTCCTTTGGCAGCTACAGCACCCTAAGCACCTGCCTGGTCTTCCCATCTTTGGGTCCCCACCCCCCACTCCCAGCGTAAGCTCTGGGTAACACGCACTCATTCAGCAGACAAGTCCTGATTGCTCCCATGTCCGAAGTAGGGGGGGGGCACGGACGAATCTGTCTTGTAGCTCAACGCTGGGGCTGGGGGCTACGGAGGGGAAATGAACAAATGGTAACAAGCAAAACAAATTCATTGCTGCTGTGGAGGCGTCCTGGAGATGACGAAGGGAGCACTTCCAGACTGGAGCCTCCTCAGCCGGAGTGGACAGTGAGTAGCCTCATGGGCCGTCCGAACCCTCCCGAGTCCACTTCCCGACTCCTGGTCTTTCTAAAATTCAATATATATCAGAGTTTACAAGCTATTTGGCTTTTTTAAAAAGATTTATTTTAAATTTTTAACTACGTCCATTTAATTATGTACACGTGTTTGTGTGCAGGTATGCGCATGTGAGTGCAGGAACCCTTGGAGTCCAGAAGAGGGCGGCAGATCCCTGGAACTGGAGTCATCGGGGAGCCTTCCCCATGTGGGTGCTAGTAACTGAACTTGGGGCCTCCATAAGGGCGGTACCTGCTCTCAACTACTGAGCCATCTCTCCAGCTCCAAGTTCTTTATCTTTAGGGCCAAGCAAATAGCTCTTGTTGGTTAAGAATGGAAGGGATGGAGGCACACTGAACAAACAGCCGTAGCCACACAAAGCAGCCCCTGGTCAGCCACAGGCAATGTTTGCCACGGTGAGATGAGAGTCCAGATCTTCCCATTTCTCCAATGAAGCAGGACAGAAATCCATCTTGCGCAAAATATCAATATCCTCAGCCTGATGTGACGGCTCATACCTAGAATCTCGGCACTTGAGAAGCTGAGGCAGGAGGATTGTGGATGAGCTACATCCCCAGGCTACATAGTGAGTACCGGAGCAGCTGGCTTTGTAGACGCAGACACTGTCTCAAAAAGAAAGAAAGAAAGAAAAAGGTTTTCTACGGTTAATGATTGAATACAAATCTTTGGAAACGTGACACGTGCTCTCCGCCACCTGGCTCCGGGTGGAGTTTACCATCCCCACTCACCAAGCGCCAGGCCCCTGGCTCTGCCCTCAGAGCACGTGCCAGGCCTGCCGGCAGAAAGCTCCTGCAGGCTCAAGGTCTTGCCCCCTAAACAAAGATGGGCAGTCTGTCCTGAAGGAGAGGGGGGACAGTGAGGACCTGGACTCTGAGGAACAAGTAAGAATGCGTTTATACATTGACGTATCGTCTGTTTTGCTTTTGGCAGAATCCTGCTAGGTTTCTTAGGCTAGCCTCGACAGCAATCCTCCTGTTTCAACTACTTCAACCTCACAAGTATCGAAATTATAGATGTAAACCACCATGCCTATCTATTCGATCAACTAATCAATAAAGACAGGGTTTGGCATAACCCAGGCTGGTTTCAGACTCCTTTTGTGAACCTTAGACTTTCCGTTCTCCCGGCTCTACCTGCTGGGGAGACGCCAAGCTTAATGCATGTGGTATTGGGAATCCAATCCGGGGCTTTGTGCATGCGAGGCAAGCTCTCAGCCAACCGAGCTATATCCCAGTCCTACTGGAAGGAGGTCTCGCTGTGTCTGTTGAGACAGACCCAGGCTGTCTCAAACTTGTGGGCTCAGACCACCATCCCTGCGAGCCTTCTAAGTAGCTGAGACTATTGCGCGGAGCCACCATACCCTGAAAATAGTAATGCTTTGAGTTAAGAAAGAAAGAGAGAAAGAAAGAGAAAGGAAGAAAGACGTGTAGTACACTTCTACTACGGTGGCTCAGCAAGGAGACACGGGGGGCACATTCATAGGTGCAAGCCCTGCCAGACCTCAGCAGAGGGAGCCACCGTCCTGGCCAGCGCCATATTGGGCAGTGGAACCCTGAGCATCCCGGCTCAGGTGTTTTTATTGATCCAGAACTCCTCAGGTGTTCTCCTGGAAGCACGTGCAGATCATAAGCAACCAAACATCCCCCACAGAAATCCAGCACCTGCAATACAATACCTCAAGCCCTAGGGAGCCCCTCACCCAACAGTGCATAATTTTCCACATAACTAAAAATAAACTTCTACAACAAAGATGAGCATCAGGTTTTTCTGTGGGGCTGAAGCACACTTGGAGTGAGGTAGGAGGCTGGAGGGGAAGACTGTGAGCTGCAGGGCTTAAGCAGGGAGGCGGTGGCGCACACCTTTGATCCCAGCACTCAGGAGGCAGAGGTAGTTGGATCTCTGTGAGTTCGAGGCCAGCCTGGTCTACAGAGTGAGTTCCAGGATATCCAGGGCTACAGCAGAGAGACCCTGTCTTGAAAACAATAACAAAAAAAGCAGGAGCTCTTGATACCTCAAGACCACAGAGAGCCACCTGAGCCCAGCAGGGGCCTGGATGGGACCTCTGGACTCTGGGTGTCAGCCTCACAGTGCAGCGGTAGGGGAAACAGATGAGGTGGGGCATGCTGAAAGTGCTAGCAAGAAGCAGGCCCCATGCTGGGACCCACCCCTGCCACCAGAGCTCCCTCAAGTCAGGTCCCAGCCAGCAATGGTGGGTATGGCTCAGGGACTGGCAAATTTAGAGAGGAAGCAGAAATTGTCCTGCTACATCTGTCCGTCCTGAATACAGTTTGGACAACTGCTGAATAATGTGTGCTTTGTTTATTTAATTTTGAGATAGGGTCTTACTTTGTAGACCAGGCTGGCCTCGAACTCACAGAGATCGGCCTGCCTCTGCCTCCAGAGTGCTGGGATTAAAGGCGTGCGCCACCAACGCCTGGCCCCAATTTATTATATAAAGTATAATAACCATTCACCCAGCTTTTCCACTATGTTAGGTCTTAAAAAAATCACTGGGTCGTAATCTAAATGTCTGGGAAGGGCTGAGCACGTAGCTCAGTTGGTACTGTTTTCCTAGCATGCACATGGTAGGAGGCCTTGGGTTCGAATCCCAGAACTTCATGCATTCAGTGTGCTGGTACACACCTGCAATCCCCAGCGCCCATGTGACAGCTCACAGCTGATCTGACCCCATCCTCTGGCCTCCAGAGACACCAGGAACACACGCGGTACACAGATACACAAGCGGGCGAAATACCCACGCTCATAAAATAAAAATAAATCTTTAAAACAAACAGGCAAAAAAGGAATAATACATAACAAACGTGCCTTTGACTGCCTAAGAATCACGCCTGACTTAACAGGTTGTGGGCTCATGGGATGATGACCGGATCGATATTCGGACATTGTCATTTACCTTCATCTTATACTCAGGCAAGCAGAAGCATCAAAATGGATCTGGGGAGGGGACTCAGCAGGTAGAGGAATTTGCCCTGAAGCCTGAACACCTGAACCCACAAGAAAAAAAAAAAAAAAGAGAGAAAAGACAGTCCCAGATTTTCCTTTGGCCTCCACACGCATACATGAATAAATAAAGCAGTGTTCTGTTTTGTTTTTTAAAGACAGTAAGCAATTGACCCAAGACACAGAGGCAGTGGGAAGATGCAGGTTTGCTTTCAGGGGCCCAGAGCACTGACCGGCCTCACACTGCGGCTCAGTCAGGAGAGGGCAAGAGCAGCCTGCGGAGGCCTTTGGCCCCACCTCGCAGCAGAGGGCGGGCCTCAGAGGTTATCACTCAGGTCAGACTGTCTGGGGAAGTGAGAAAGTGTCTCCCTCCTGGGACTGACTGACTAATTAACAGAGAAGGGTGAGGGCTGGCCTGTGTCCTGAAGAGGCTGAGGAGACTCCAGCCCTCTTCCCGTGGTGTAAGAGATGGACGAGCTTTGTCAGAACAGTCCAGGGAGAAACCCCAGATCCCCGTGCTGCTGGGGGCCAATACACACAAGAAATGAGCTCTGTCTGCAGTCCAGGTCACAGGAGGGCAAGACTTGGAAAGCCTAAAAAAAAAAAAAAAAGAATATACAAAAACAAAAACACAAAAAACCTCACCACAAGACACATTTGCACACTTTTTTTTTTTTTTAAAACATAGGGTCTCATTTATTTCATTTAGTTTAGTTACTATGTAGTTAAGGCTAGCCTTGAACTGCTGATCCTCCTGCCTCCGTTTCCTGGGATTCCAAGTATTGCCTGTGTCTTCTTATCTTCTGTTCCCTTTAATTTTATTTTACTCTTTAGCCGGGCCTGGTGGCGCACACCTCTAATCCCAGCATTTAGGAGGCAGAGGCAGCGGATCTCTGTGAGTTCGAGGCCAGCCTGGTCTACAGAGTGAGTTCCAGGACAGCCAGGGTTACGACAGAGAGACCCTGTCTGGGAAAAAAAACGAGAGAGAGATATTGAGATTCATAAATCATTTTTAACATCGATAGACTTGTATGCGTTGTGCCATGGCAGACGACAGCCTGCAGGAGTCAATCTCCCTTCACTGGGATCGAACTCATGTCCCCAGGTTTGGTTGGCAGCAAGCGCTTTTACCCACTGAGCCGCCTCACCAGCTCCTTCTTCTTTGCTCACCTCTGTTTCATGGGGAAGCACCAAGAGTTAAACACGGGTGTGGGTGGCAGGGAGATCTGCCCTTCCTGCTGGCTGTTCCTGTGAATCCAGGGCTCCCCCACACCTCTTTCTCCTCGGTGGGGTCTCCATAACTAGCCATTGTTATTATTAACTTCAGCTCCGTTCTTAAGCTTCCGGCTGTGTCACAAAAGGCAAGAGACACAGGATGCTGAAAGCTTAACCATTGATTTCGAGAAGCTTCTAGCCCGGTACTGAAAGTAGATAAATCATCTCTTTTGTTCCTTCTCTGATCTTGGTGGGTAGGTGAGTCTGCCCTCGGCCACCTGGATCCTAGGTGTCCAGAGACTGGCAGCCCCGGGCTCCAGAATCCCCATCTCTTCACCCCACTGCGTTGCCGTACTTTCTGCTCACGTTGTCAGTAAGGACCCAACGTAGCCCCGCCGGCCTGACACAGAACCTGATACACAGAGACATGTATCAGGTTGTCCTCGAACTCACAGAGGTCCCCCTGCCTCAGAGATCACCCCGCCTCTGCCTCTGCCTCTGCCTCTCAGAGTGCTGGGATTAAAGGCAGGTCTAAGCATGACTAAGCCATCTGTCATTGTTTTGCTTTCCTTCTGGTAGGATCCAGGTGCTGCGACCTCTGGGGAGGGGTCTGCTGCAGAAGGCAGGAGCTCCTAACTCCCGACAGGTAACGCTGACCTGGAACACTGGTGACCACCAGTTATGATCTTGTCAACAGGGTTCAGCGCCTTCCAAGCAAAGGAGGAGACCTCTCTTGCTGTTTGACTCGAGTCGCATCTACACTGTAACCTGGCCCACCCAGGGTTTCTAAAGCCTTCAGATAAGAATCACTGGGGTGCTTGTTGAATATGCAGATCATCACGCCCCCTCTCCAGATTCTAATTCTGAAGCCTGGTGGGAACTGTGGAGTCCATCGTTTAACAAACAGCCCAGGAGACAGGGCATCCTCGGGCAAGTCCCGACACGGTGCTCTGCATTGTGAGCCTGAAGCTGGAGCTCAGTTCGTATGGTGTTTACCTGGCACGCACGTGACCTGGGTCCGATTGGACCCAATACCACAGAAACCGGGACACCTGAGTCCTTATAAAGTCATCCTCAGCTACGTAAATGAATCCAAGGCTAGCCTGGGTTAAATGAGACCCTGTTGGGGGTGGGGGGTGCTTAGGATCAGACTACGTAGGATGGGAGGGCAGGATAAGCCAACAGGTGTGCACATCCTCAGAACCTGTGGTGGCCGGCAGCCCCAGGCTCCTTCCAGCTTGTTAGAACAACCCCTAGGAGATTCTGGGAGTCAGCAGGCCCCAGGGCGTCTCTGCGCAACGCCCCCCCCATAACACCTGCTCACATCCCAGCCTGTGAAAGAGCCCGAGAGTGTAAAGTACTCAGCACGTAGTAGGTGTTCAGTAAATGTTAACCAGCTGCTAAATGGGCTGGTCGGAGCCTTGCAAAGGACGGGATGGGGGTGGGGAGCAGTCCAGGAGAAAGCCAGCCATAGCCCAGAAAAACATCAGGACAGGAATTTACATTTCTTTAAAGGTAATTCCAATCCCGCCTTTCCTTTCGAGAACACAAAACCAAGGGCCTTTCCACTCCTTAATATTCTCCTCTTAATGACTCCACTCCTACGAACCCAATTGTTGTTGGAAAAAAAAAAAAAAAAGTTCACTCCTTAACATAGGGCTTCGGCGTGTGGTATATTTATTCTGTTAAGTCTCCCGTCCCCACCCCACCCCCACCACCCCCCACGAACAAGAAATATCGGCGGTGAGAGTTACTTTGAGAAAATAAAAGATGTTTCGTTCTGTCTTGTGCAGACAAGGTGAGCAGGCCCAGCGGATATGGAGCTGTGATCTTGGGATCCACGAAGATCTCCCGGGACCCTGCGGCTGCAGGCAGGAGATGCAGAGATCCCAGTGCTGCCGCCTCCTCCTCCTTAGAAAACTCCCAAGGGAGCAGAGAAGGGCCTGTCACCACCCAAACCACCTGGCTTAGCCACAGCTAGGCCTTCAGCTTCCACCGAGCAATCCCTTTGCTCCGCAGGAGGGCACTTAGGTATTTGAAGCTGGCATTTGTCACCAAAGGCCTTACTCCAGAGCTCACCTTTGTTCTAGCAAATCCCCAGTGCTCTGTGGTTGCCTGGAGGCCTCGCCAAAGAAGGCTGTACCACAGTCCGGCCTGGTGCTACCCAGAACATAGGACTGCTCCCCCCCCACACCCTCCCCCAAGGACTCCCTACCTGCTTTCAGATAAGGTGGGAAGAGAGGACGACCGGGGGTCCAGGAGAGGCAGGGTAAAGGAAGCCATTGTTATGGTTCTGGGGTTGAAACCAGGGCCCCAACACACCTCCAGCCCAGCGAAGCATGGTTCGGAGCAGATACCAGCCCTCTATGTCTCAGCAGTAAGACTTATACCCCAGGTAGAGGGGCAAGGTGCGGGGCAGCCCAGACCCAGCCTCTGTATCCAAGCCCCCCATCCCAATTTATCAGCGCCATCACACCTTCCCCCAGCAGGGGCTCCCCTGCCCTACCCCTCCAGGGGGGCTATAGGTTCTTAAGGCCGCTCGGGAGGGAGGAAGGGAGGGGGCGGGGCGGCGGCGGCGGCTAAGATATAAGGGACCCAGGCGCAGTTTGCGGGTCCAACCAGAACCACCATGAGTGCCTACCGCCTCCCCATCCTTCTTCTCAATGCCTGGTGGGCCCTGCTCCAGCCACGCGCCGCGACGGTGGCTGCCTTGCCTCTGTGGACCCAGGGCAGCCCTCGTCGCCGTCCCCTCTCGCGTACATGCTGAGCCTCTACCGAGACCCGCTGCCTCGGGCGGACATCATCCGCAGCCTCCAGGCGCAAGGTAGGCTGCAAGCCTGGCCTCGCTAGCACCCAAGGGCGCACGGCCCCGGGTGGTGCGCGGTGGCTGCGGCGAGGGCTGGGCACCAAGGGTCGTCCAGAATCTGGTTTTAGGGATGTTTCGGCGTGGGCAGGCTCAGGACGCGGCGCTGGTGGCCCGGGGTGGGGAGAGGAACCCAGCGTCCAGGGGCCACCGCCTTCCAGGTACCAATTTAGGTGGCAGAGAGTAACAGGGTAGGGCGGGTCCCGATGGCGCCACTGAGCATCTGGGAGCCTCGGTTTGCCCATCGGTGGTTTCGAAATCGTAGGTCCTCGTTCATAGACTTATGGAGGGTGGGGGGCTGGGTGACGACACCCCACTGCCTCAGAAACACTGCGCGGAAGAACCGGGCGTACAATAAAACAAATCGTTACCGAGTTTTGTCCCGGCTGCATCAACGGTACCAGGAACTAGGGCGCAAGGATCCGAAATTAGGAATGGGGTGTCGGGAAGTCCAGAACTCGGGCAGCTCATGGCTTGGCCGGTGTCAGGTGCCCAGAGTGACCCCGGGCTCGGAACCTATTTGGATTGAGGTGTGCGCGGCGCAGTGGGCCCAGCGACCTGAGTGTCACACGCTCACCAGAGCAGGCCGACAGGTGGGTGCGCAGTCCCTTCTCGGGTGCAATCCACATCCCGCCCCATGGGCAGTTTGGCCAGCCCGCGCCTCTGTCCTGCGGGGCCAGACGGCCCTCCGCGGGACCCGGACGCAATACACATCTGCTAATCCGGTCTGACCCGCGGTCCGCCGGCCCTCGCGACCCGAAGGCGGAGCCCCTGGTCCTGCCCGCCGCAGTCTCGGGAGAGACTGCTGGTGACCCTCTCCTCCGGGGTCATCTGGGGGACTAAGGACCAGGACACCCTCGAGGGCGATGGGAAACCGCTGGAGAACTCGGCCCCTGAGCCTACGGTGGGACGCAGGCAAAGCAGGAAAAATGTGCCTTTTACAATTCATCTCCCTTTTAGAATGTTCTTGAAGGTTTATATAGAGATGAGACAATCAGGGATTCAGGAAAACTGCTCCTCCTGCCCATCAAATTCTGTTCCGCAGTTTGCCTCTGTAAATCAGGGGACTGCTGATTTGTTTAAACGCATGCAATCAACGTTAGCATTTTAACTGATTGACAAGGGTGTTAACTGCCTCCGTTTTAGCGTGAAGACCCTGCCTGGAGGGAGTCCAGGGGAGAGAGGCATCCCTGGCCCCTCCCTTCCCTCTGGTTCAGTGTGTGACCTGCCCCGGCATAGTGGGGGCTGCCACCTGGAATCTAAGTGCCTGCTTAGTCATGTGCAAATGGCCATCCAGTTCTTACCTGCTCTTCTCCGGCCCAGGGTGTCTTTAAAGGAGGTGGCTAGAACAGGGATTTGAGCTTTGCAGTCAGGCAATTTCAAGCTTATTCCTAGCTCTTGCCTTCCTTCCTCCTTCCCTCCTCCGTCCTTCCCTTCCTTCCCCTTTTCCCTGGCTACCGCCCACCCATCCAGTCTCAAGGCCCAGGTTGGCCTTGAACTCTCAGTGAAGTTGAGGATGACCTTGAACTTTTGATCCTCCTAGTCTACCTCTCAAAAGCAGAGATTGCAGGCGAACTCCACCCAAGCTACACGGTGCTAAGGATCAAATCCAGGTCTTTGTACCTTCTAGACAAGCACTCAAACAACAGGGCTATATATTCCCCAACCCTCTGGCTGCTCTTGTACACACACCCTTGTACTTCCAAGGCCTTCATTTTCCTTCATCTCAAAAATGGACTATATCGAACTTGAGAGGCTGAGGAGGATGGCCAAGAGTTCCAGGCCAGTCCAGGACAAATAACAGTTCCTATTCTGCCTGAGTTAGTACGTATGAAGCCCTTCTTGAGTTAGTCTCAAAAAGCCAAGATAAATAAAATGGACTCAAAAGTATTATAAGCCAACGGGGGGGGGTTGGGGTTAAGGTGGATGACAGGCAGCCCACCCAGCTGGTGAACACAACTCTCCCTCACCCTCTCACCCTTCCCTGATTTCTCCCCCAGATATGCAAGCGAGTGGGCAGAACTGGACCTTCACTTTTGACTTCTCCTTTCTGAGCCAAGAAGAAGATCTGGCTTGGGCAGAGCTCCGGCTGCAGCTGCCCAGCCCTCTGGATCTCCCCACCGACGGCCCATTCGCCGTTGAGATTTTCCACCAGGCAAAGCTGGACCCGGAGCAGGTCCCAGCCCACTGCCTGGAGCGAGTTCGGATGGAGCGGTTCACCGTCGGTCCGTCTCAGGTCACTTTCTCCTCAGGCATCACGGTCCTGGAGGTAACCAGGCCACTCTCCAAGTGGCTAAAGGACCCCAGGGCGCTGAGGAAGCGGATGTCCAGTCTGGCGGGAGAGTGTTGGCATCAGCCTGGCAGCCCACCTGTCACTGACGCCAGCACCAATGTGCTCATGCTCTATTCCAACCGGCCAGAGGGACAGAGGCAGCTGGGCGGTGCCACTTTGCTCTGGGAAGCTGAGAGCTCCTGGCGGGCCCAGGAGGGACAGCTGTCTGAAGAGAGAGGCCGATGGGGCAGAAGGCAACGGAGACATCACGTGCCAGACAGAAGCCAACTGTGTCGGAGAGTCCAGTTCCAGGTGGACTTCAACCTGATTGGCTGGGGCTCCTGGATCATCTACCCCAAGCAGTACAATGCCTACCGCTGTGAGGGCGAGTGTCCTAACCCTGTCGGGGAGGAGTTCCACCCTACCAACCATGCCTATATCCAGGTGCGATGCTGGGCATGGAACGGGCTGTTAGACGAGGGGGGGTGATGACACGGCGGGGCTAACTGGGTCTGGTCACTCAAGCATCTCCATGTTAGTTCCTGGAGGGGCTGTCATGTGAGTCCTGTTCCTTGGGTTGTCCTGGGCTTTGTCACTCTCAAGCTTGACTAGGGTCTGGTCACTCAAGCATCTCCATGTTAGTTCCTGGGAGGATGCTGTTGTCATGGTACTGAGTCCTGTTCCTTGGGTTGTCCTGGGTTGCTTCACCTCTCTCATCCACGTATGTCAGGCTGGTCCAGAATGGCCCTGAATTCCTGATGCTATTTCTCGCCTCCACTCACTAGTGCTGGGTGGGATTACGGGCGTGCGCCGCCACACCCAGTTATTACAATACTGGGATCAAATCCAGGACCTTGTGCGTGCTAGGCAAAGGCTCTACCGACTGAGCTGTAGCTCCTACTGTTCCTTCTTCCTATAATTAGGTGATGGGACTGGAACAGAGGACCTCTGTTCCTCCAACCTCTGACATTCAGAATTGGACTTTGGGCATTAGAGGAGCCTCCTTAACTCCCCCTGCAATTTAGTTGTGCGACATTAAGCTGCTTACTCTCTGAAGCCTGTCTTTTTTGAAGCCGGTAGCATACCTCATGAGCTGGTTGCACGTTCTATTTATTACATAGGACGGGCTAGTAGTAAATAAAATGGGCTAGTGCGGCATGCTATCTATTTCTGAAGATAATTTTCTATTTTTTGTACCAGCTGGTTTTTCCACTCCAGCCAGTGGTGTGAACTGACTACCCCTTCTCCCTTTCAGAGCCTGCTGAAACGCTACCAGCCCCACCGGGTCCCTTCCACATGCTGTGCCCCGTGAAGACCAAGCCGCTGAGCATGCTCTATGTGGACAACGGCAGGGTGCTTCTGGAACACCACAAGGACATGATTGTGGAGGAATGTGGGTGCCTCTGACAGAGCCGGGGGTAGTGCTGAATTGGCTTGCCCTCCGCAATGCTGGTGAACTCCGGGGAAGACCCCCCTCAGTGTCTATCCAGGAAGCAGAAGTGGAAGAAGGGCTCTGCCCGCCAGAGCTGAAGAGGAAGGCCTGCCCCCTGTGAATGCAGGGCTCTTAGATTTGCCAAGCCAGGGGTGGCAGGCTGGGGAAGCCTTGCGGGGGCTGGCAGGGCTCCCCGGAAATAGGGGTTATGAACTGCACCGAGTACTTTTTAAACTCTAAACCTCTTGAGATTGTGTGCAAAGGCTGGGGTATATATGTATTTATTTGTTGAGTGCATCTGTAGCTTTCCTGTGTTCTCAAAAGTGGTCTGTGACCTGCTGTCCCTCCCTCAAGGATTAGTATAATATTATTAGATTAAAACTAGCCTTTTGGCTCTCCCTGCCTCAAGCTGGGCTAAGGGAGCCACACAGCTTTCTGGCTGGCTGGAGCTAATGCGTTGGCCTTGGTCAGGGGCTCCCTGATCTCTGCTAACGGGTTGCCTAAACACCGTCCAGTTCTCCCAAGGCCAGATGGTGCCTTTGGCCAGAGAGGTGGGCACTTGTCCGAGAGAGACTGGCCACGGTGGACTGTAGAAGCCAGAGTCCTCAGACGTCTGCCTGGCAGACGACCCAAGTCCATTAAAAGTCACTGACAATTCACCTCCATTTCAGTGTGTTTCTGGGGTCCTGACCGTTCCGACCCAGCAGGGGATGGGGTTATGGTTGAGGCTTTTGCAGAGAGGCTGTGTGAAAGGTGGGGAACATTCACTACCAGGCCGAGCTTGTGGCCAAGCCTGATGGATTTGTAGGAAGTGCCTCTCGGTGCTTAGGAATGGCTGGCTCTGTGGACAGACAACTTGCTTCGTGTATGTAGGACCCTGGGTGACACCCCAGCATGAAAGAGCTGAGCACAGTGTCAAACGCCTCTAATCCCAGTACTCGGGAGGCAGAGGAAGGCGGATCTCTGTGAGTTCGAGGCCAGCCTGGTCTACAGAGTGAGTTCTAGGACAGTTAGAGCTACAACAGAAAAACCCTGGCTGGACTGTCCTTTGGGCCTACTCCCATCTCTGGAGTTTTTGAGGTTACCTAAGCCTCACCCTTGTAGCCATTTTCTCGGGGGGGGGGTGCTTAGCTCTTGGTTCTGCATGGCAGTCAACATAGCAGAAGGATGTGCAGTTGCCATGGAGACATCTGAGCAGCTGTTTGTTCTGGTGGGGTAAGGGCTGCTTTGGGGGCCATGCAAGGTGTCTATCCCAGATGTGCTGGGCTCTGTAGTGGGGCCTTGGCTGAAGGTAGTGAGACTGGCAGAGGCAGGGACTGGAGTGGCTACAGCCTAGCCTGGGCTTGACAGAGCTGAAGGTCCACGAGTCCGCAGCAGAGCTGAGCCCAAGCTTGGAGCTGAGCAGGGGAAACCTGTCTGGGGCTGAGCAGTTCAGTCATGTCAGGGTTCTGCCATGGATTTTGAGCCAGGATCTCATTCTTTAGCCCAGACTGGCTTCAAACTCAAGGCAATTCTCCTGCTTCAGATTCTCATATGCTGGGATTGCTTGCCTCTACTACCACGCCAAGCTGAATGATTTGACTTTGGTAAAGACAGCTTTACAAGGCCCGCCTGTCCTGTGTCCACTTTCCCGAATGCCCAGTAAGGCCTCATGGATGTCACAGCACAGCTGAGAGATTCAGAAGGCCTCGATGCCACCTAGAGGACGAGGCTAACCTAGCTTAGACCAAAAGCCTCAAGCTCCGGACTCAAGCCTACCACCACTGGACTCCAGGGCCTTGGGAAGCAGGTATCTAGACAGCGGGGCCCGCAGAGCCAAAGGCCAAGCTATTTGTGGCTCCAACTTGTGGGAGTGTTTATAGTTGGCTGTTCTGTGAACCTGGAATGAAGCTCCCTGGTGACAAGGCACTGCCTACATCAAGGGATCAACTACGTGTGTTGACTGTGCCACGCTGGCTGCTGGACCACTGTGCTGCCCTGGCCAGGGGTATCTGGGTACCGGTGTCTAACAATGGCCCTGGATCAGGTCCGTGGGTTGGCTGGAGACCTTGCACATCGTGAAGAGCTGCCTCTGACAGTTGTCCTATCTGAATGTGGCTTTGATAGTTCTTGGCTCTCAGGGCAAAGGTCTGGTGCTCTGCAACTGCAAGCAGGGTCAAGAGAGGTTACCAATGGTTGCCTTACCCACCATGCCTCGCAAGTGGGTGGGCCTGGCAGTAGCAAAGACAGTTGTGATCCTTTGCGCCACAATCTGGGTTTATCTCCACCCTAAGAACCCTCTTACAGCAGGAAGATCCCAGCTCTCTGTCCTCGGGAAAGGCTGGGAGTTTTCCTGGCGCCCCCCCCCCCCATCCCGTCTCTCTTTAAGTTTTAAGTCCATACGGGTACATCTGCTCTAACCCAGACCTGTGGACGATCTCCACAGGCTGGTGATTCTCTAACTCAGCTGAGCTTAAAGTGTTGTTTTGAGGGTTTCACAGTGTAGCCCATGGTGGTCTGGAACTCAGTCATTCTGCCTCAGCCTAGCAAGAGATGGGGAGTACAGATGTGTACCATTTGAGGTCTTTGGTTGTACCAGCACTAGGAACAGATGCTCCTGTAAAATAGTTTCTTCGCCCGATAGACCAGAGGTCGAGAGCTCCAAGAACCACGCCTTGGGCAAGGCTCCTGAGCAGCAGGCCTGGAACTGAGGCCACCAAGGCCCAGAGTTAAGCCTCTACTCTTCACTGTCTTGGGCACAGAGGTCCACAGGTACCAACGCAGGAACCACAAGCCAGGCCCCCGCTGCTGCCTAGGGCAAGGCACACAGGCCACGCTGCTCCTCTCAGCTTCGAGACTGCCACCCACTGAAGAGTTTCGCTTACTCTCACGCTCACAGGACCAGAATGAGCGACCCATTAGGGTAGACACACAGCAGCCGACCTCTTCTGCTCGGCTCAAGCTGAGACCTGCCAAATGTTAATAACCCGTAACAGTGCACGGGATACATTTTTTTGTTTCCTTTTCTGGTGTGTCTATGTAGTCCAGGCTGGCCCCCAACTTTTAGCAATCTTTCTGCCTCAGGCTTCTGAGCACTGGGGTTGCAGGTGTCAATGAACCATCATGCATATCTGAATTAAAAAAATAAAAAAAGCAATATATCAAGGCCAGGTGAGGTGATGGTACTTTAACCCTAGCAGCTGGGAGGCAGAGGCAGGTGGGAATCCCTTCGCCCTCTCTAGGCCGGCCAAGAGCTATGCAGTGGGACCCTGCCCCACTAACATACCAAGTTCAGGCCGGTTCCGTGGCAGGAGTGAACCCTTAGCATGTGTGAACTGCAGGGTTCAATGCCCAGCACCACAAAAACACCACCAAGTCCATATTCAAGGTCTTTATTGAACTGTTAACAGCAACTGTTGGTGAGTCTTTTTTCCTCTAGTTCCAAACACCTGCTTGTTTGGAAGGGCGGTAAGAAACTGGTCATGGAATCGCACAAGACTGTCTTAGGATTGCATGGAACCTTTCACTGACCATTGCTGACAGCGAATGGGGGAGGAGGGGAGTTGGGGAGGGACGGCGGATAGGGGAACAGAGGGGAGGCCGGAGGATCGGTTTCCAATCCATGTGGCCAGGCCCACAGCACTGAACAGGACAGGAATATCAGAAAACACATACAAAGATTCTTAAAACGGACGACCAGGGATCGGAGTCCTTGGGGCTCTGCCTTCCTTAAGGCTTACTGGAGCTGTGGAAGGCATCCTGGCCTAGGTGCAGTGAAGCAGGAAAGGCATTGGCGTTGAGCCGGTGTAATCCCACTGGCCCCCACCTCCTGCTGGTGTCTGGTGTCCCTCTGCCCTGCTCTCCAGTCATAACCCCAGGCCTGGGCAGTTTTTCAAAGACTGAAATGGAGAGGACGGGGGTACAGAGGCAAGAATGGACATTCTGCGCTGGGTTCATGGGATTCTGCAAGCTTGAGATGCCTCGGCGTCTGGGTCTGAGGTCCTGGCGGAGCTCCCTTTGCAAAGTGTCCACCAGGAACCTGGCCTGTCACCACCATGCTTCTACCCCCCCCCCACCCGGAGGTGAACAGGACTTGGCACCCGCTGGGAATCGCCCCAGCTCAGTAGTCTACTGGGCACATGGCATGGCCCGCCAGGGCGGCAGGAAGAGCGGAGCAAGCAGAGGCAAACCATGGACCACCCAAGACTTCGGAAGTCAAGTTCTGCTGACAGGTACCGGCTCTCAGGACCTGCCTAACAGAAAGCTACAGTTTCAGGGGGTGGGGAATGTACTTGATTGGCCAATTGGAGAAATGAGGACCTGTCAGTCATCCTTACAACCTTCAGTCAAGTTTCTGTGAGCTAGCCTCAACAGTCCAATGCTAACGTGGAGACCCACAACCAGAGCAGAAACGTGTCTGGACGGTAGGCTCTGCAGGGCTGACTTCAACTGCAGGGACCAGAGTTCCAATCACGGAAAGCTCAGAGGCTAGAGGCTGTGGGAAACCACGCCCTACTCTAAGTTCAGATGGAACTCTCCATCCCAAGAAATAGGATCCCTCCCCTACAAATCCTACGTCCCCATGGTAAGGATGGGCCAGTGATTGGGTTTCGCAGATTAATGGATAGCTGCCATGGGCACGGACTCCAGAAAATACAACAAAGAACTTGAACTCCATCAAGACAGTGGTGCCTCCCTGGAGGGAGTGGAAAGGGTTGTGGCACCCGAGGTGGAGATGGGAAGGAGGCTTTGTGCATACGCGGCTGTCAACCCGAGTCCTGCACACTAGTGCCCCGACTCACGGGGGCGCTCCACACAAGCTGCACTGGGCGGACTCTCGATGGAGCCCGACTGAACTGTGAAGCCCTGAGAGGCAAAGGAGGCGGGAACCCAGGAGTTCCACCCCCACCCCTCCTCAGAACAGAAGGAGACCCGATTTACTAGTACCTCAAGTACATGCTAGAGCGATCATGGCTTCAGAAAAGACAATGCTAGCTGCGTGGCAGCACCGATCCACACGAGAGCCTCCATCCGAGATGGCGAGGACAGCTACTGCGAACAAGCAGGCGTCCCGTGAGACCCAAGGCACTGGAGGGCTCTCTCTTAAGCTTCCCTTATGGGTGAAAACAAGACTGGTTCTCAAGAGCACACACTTCCACCGAGGCGCCCCGAAGGCGATGGCTTAACGCACACACCGCCATGACCAGGCTGCCAAGCTCACACAGGCTGCTGCAGCCTTGGGTGTCCCTGGCTTCTGGGTGGGGCACCTTTACCGACACGTTGACTCAGGTGGCACCTGCTTTGCGACACCATCACCCAGAACCTGAACTGCTTTCTGCTCTGCAGCTCGCGAACCTAACACCTCTCGTGCTTTGCTCCCTCTGGGTGACGAGCCCTGCTCCACAGAAAGGCCTCCAGATTCCTTTTGTCAATCCTTGGCTAAAGGAAAACAGAAGAGCTGAACGATGCTTCAAGAGGCCACCCGAGAGACTTGCAAAAGCATTTGCGAGGAGACAGGCAGACCAGGACGCCACAGATCTTGTGGAAAAAGGAGTCTGTCTTCTATCCCAGTGTGTACCAGCTTATGGTTGTAATCGTGCCCACCCCCTGGTGACCTGTCTTCCTCCTGCTAAGGGTGTGGTGGTTTAAAGGCACTGTGACTTTCTTTTTATCCACCTCCTTCAGGAGGAAGCCAGGTGCTGTGGTACAATAACTACTTGACAGACCCATACGGGGAGTAGCCAAGGCAGCCCGCTGTCAGCCACACACGCGCACGCACACACGCACACACACACACACACACACACACACAGTATGGAGGCTCGGATGACAGCACCCCTGCCCGCACCCTACTGCATCTTCAGGAGTCCCTATGCTAAAGCCTCCATGTCATGAAGCCCCCAAGTCCACACCTGAGAGACACCGACAGACCACGTCTGCTACTACAAGACGTTAGGATTGCAGGTGATTTCTTACACAGCAACAGACGCTGCACGTAGGCAGGAGGACAGAACTCCTGCCTAGAAGCCAGCTTTTCCACCCCTGTGCCCTGGTGAAGGCAACACCTGGGGGGGGGGGGGGGCTGGGTGCTTGGAAGAGCACTGTGGCTTTGTCTCCTGCTGGGGCTGGGGGGGGGGGGGGTTCTTCCGCATGGAGGGTGATTGTCCCCACAAGTGCAGAAACACGTCCTTCACAGAAACAGCAGAAATGGCTACTCAGATTTTAACAACTGTCTCACTCAGGTGGGATGCTGGCAGACCAGGGCGCCACACGGCCTCCACTTAAGAGCTCCAGCTGTTGAGGGCTCTACACACCCAGAGGTGAACCCCCCACTGGACTCTGCTTACGAGAACATGGCTCATGAGGCATGGCGCAAAGATGCCATCTGTTAGAAGCTTATTCTTGACTTGTGCAATCGTCTTACAAGGTTGATTTCTGGAGGTCAGGGAATGGGCAGCGGTGGCCTTAAGATACGGCCCGCACCAAGCAGCAAAGGTCCTGGCAGAGGACGCAAGGCTGGAGGAGGGCTCCTGCACCACGCACGTGACGCTCCAAGGAATACTAGAAACTTGTCCCTCTGACTGGGGGAGGGGAGACACATGCAGACTCCCCAAGATGGCAAGATAAGGGAAAGAGTTTCTTGGTCCTACTCAAGTCCATGTCTCCAATCCATTCCCGGTTGTGGGTCCAGGACGCCGCTCTGCTGCAGATGGCGGTCTGATGAGGACGCGGATGTTCTTCCGCCCGCTTACAGCCTCCTCGCTTCAGCTGGAGCCAGAGTCCACAGGGTGCCACCACCAGTGTGTGAAGAACCATGAGCCTTGCTCCCGAAGAATCAAGCTCCAGGGTACAGAGAGGTCCTGAGCAAGCCTCTTATGCCAATGACAGCACAGCTTAAGTTTCTCCAAGACTCCATGAAATGAAATTTGGAGTTTAATTAAAAACACAACTGATACATTTAACAAAGAAACAAAACTCTTCTGATTATCCACTTGGGGACTCCAAGAATCCCCTAACGTTGGAGACCCAGCTTATTCCTGAGACGTCGACCGTCACAAGGGGGTTGTACGCGGAGCCATTCACATTGTGTAGCAGAAAACAGAGCCAGGTTCCACAGATGTCCTTCCTTCATCCTAAAATCTTCACAGAGTAGGGGCTTTCCATGGTTCAAAAGGAAAAACAAACAGCTTTCTTTCCCAGCCAATGGGATTCTGAAATCTTATTAAGAGGGCTTAGGTGGGCATCCAACACAACCAGAAACTCCCAGGACACCAGTGGCTGCTTTCCTGTCTTCTTTCAGGATGGACGGATGGATCAGCCAGTCTGTCGGGAGCCTCCCTCCTGGGACCGCCATGTTAGCCCACAGTACCAAGACAGTGGGATGAGGAGGAGGAGGAGGAGGAGGAGGAGGAGGAGGAGGAGGGGGGGGGGGGCAAAGGGAAAGGAGAGAAGTTTTCTTCAACAACTCATAGCAAGGCAGAGTGGTGTCCGGTTTTACAAATAGCCCCCCGAAACGTGAGGGCACAGGAAACGCTCAGAGGAACCACGGGAGACAAAGGACAGCGACGACAGCAGACTCGCCTAGGAACATTTTTTTTTTTTTAATGACCTTCCGAATACTGGAAGATGTTTTGTTAAAAAAGTTGCAGTCCAAAATTGTACTGAAAACTTATCTAAAAATAGGTCTGTAGTCATCTTAAAAATAAAAGGTCTCTCCTCCAGTAAGAAGAGTGACAGATATTATCAGATACCAATGTGTGAGGTGTCTTTGATGTAGATTCGGAAAATAGCCCGGTGGAAGAACCAGAAGGAAAGAGAGTGGGGGAAGAGGAAGCGGGGGAAGGATGGACGGACAATGAGGAGGGAGGTGCTGGAGGACACACCTTCAGCCCAGGCTTCTCGCTCTCAGCAGCGAGGTACAGAACAGATTCATTGGAGGGGACACGTGATGGGAGAGTCGACTAGAAACCCAAATACAATAAACTGCAGGACACCAAACCTGCGGGCCAGCTGGGTTTTAAAACCATGACTACCCAGGCTGGCTACTGTGTGGCTTGGTCCTCTAGAGGCCACCGCTAGGTATTCACAGGCAGACTGCTGTGTCCAGGCTGCACCCACTAGGTGGAGGCCGAAGCAGTGTCACTTCAAATGACTGCTCTGGGAGCAGACAAAAGTCACGGGGTGTCTCAGAGTGAAGAGGACTCTGCCAGCAAGATGCAGGTAGGAAGAATGGCAGACAGGCAAAGACCAGCTGGCCACCGAGGGGTCCTTTCAGGGGTAGGGCTTAAAATACCCATGCTAATGGGTTAGGAAAGGCATGATGGGGAGATGAGCTATCATGCCCAAGACAGAAGCCTCCCCGGAGAAGAGGGAGGCCGACGTCACGTGTCCCAGGAATGCAGGAGGTCCAGAGGCACAGGAGCTGAGCTCTGGCGAGGACAAGCATCTCAAGGGACAGGGCAGCAGCTTTTGTTTACCATCCCCCTCAACTGGCATAAAGATCCCACATCCAGCACGGAATCACCAGTGGGCCACGGGAGGGAAGACAGAAGAGAGCACGGGGACACCGACGGGCACCACACCTCCTTCCTCCCCAGCCACCCCAAGCAGAGGGGCTGCTGGGAGAGTCCCCTAGAGCTGGGGCAGGTCGGAAGGGGGCAGGAAGATTCTAGGGAAATGACCAGGGAAGCTACAGGAGCTGCTTTCCTCTGGGGACCTCTCAGTTCCACAGACTAATCCAAGGGCTTTTAACTTAGCCTCAGCCGGGCAGAGGGCAGGAGACTGGACGATGTGGTCGGATGGGGCGCATCTCCCATCATTTGGCACCCAGAGGGAGGAGAGGGAGCCGGCACTTCTGTTCGCGGTGTTCCTCCTGGCCCGGTCCAGTGCACACAGGCCACTGGGCTGTGGCCTCCTTCCCCGGCAGCGGTCAGATGTCCATTTCAAACTGAGCTTCATCCCCTGGTTAGAAGGAAAGAAACGAGAAGCTTGTATAAAAAGAAACGACAAAGCTGCTAAGGGCAAAACTAATACAAACGGTCCCGTTCTCTGTGGCCTCGTGACGCCTACTCCGGAGTGCAATACGAGCACTCGCACTCAATACTCAACTTTGGGGTGAGCCTGGGCTGCACAGCAAGACTGTCTTAGCAAACAAAACCTCATCTACTTTGTTTTGGCTGAGCTGTCTCACCCGGGTGGGTGTGGGGAGGAGAGTGGTCACACCAGGAAAGGCACGAGGATGCTTCCAGTTGCTTTTCCACAGACCGACCACACCCCAGCTCCTGTCACCATCAAGTGAGCACACTCCCTGGAGGCTTTGAACTTGGCTCCTGCTCTGAACTGACACTTGGTGGGGGTAGGGGTGCTGTGGGGGGTTGGGCTCGGGGCTCACTGTAATTCAAGCACTCGGAAGACTGTGAGTCTGAGGCCCACCTGGGCTTCGTGATGAATTCTCTGTAGCCTTGGCTAAGAGACCTTGTCTCATAAAAACCAACCAACCGAACAGAACAACAACCAAACCGAGCGAACAAAAACCCTAACTGCAGTTGCAGAGAGCATTAAGCACGAAGGCCAAGTGAGGGCAGCCCCCCGACCCCCCCACCCCATTTATTAGGAGTCAGGGTGGCGTCCTAATAAAGTCGCTCTCAGTGAGTGAGCAATCAGGTCTGATTTTTCTTTCTTGGTTTTTTTTGGAGACAGGTTTCCCTGCGTAGACCTGGCTGTCCTCAAACTCAGAGATACACCCATCTCTGCCTCCCAAGTGCTGGCCTCCAAGTCACAGAGCTCTGCCTGTCTCTGCCAACCTGAGCTGGCATTGAAGGCCTGGCTTCCACCCCCTGATTTGATGGTTTTCCCCCAAGCAGCTGGGTGGAGCCTGGAAGCATTTCAGTAGGTGTTTAGGAGCGGAAGCACCAGACGTACAGTGGCACCCCAGCTGTGGCCACTCAACCCCGCCCCCCAGCCCCACCCCTCACCAACTGCATGCTTCCTGTCGTGATTGTTCAGGTTGTTCAGGTTGTTCACTTCTACTTTGGAGTCTTCAGTTAAGGCGCCGGGGCTGGTGACTCCAGGAATATTGGGCAGGTGGCAAGGTGGGGTTTGTGCCATAGGAGAGTTACGACGATCCAACAGGAACTTCCGGTCATAAATGATTCGTGTTCCTGAAAAACAGGGTTGAAGAGTTTCAGATACATTAAGGCACCACCAACACAATGGGGCTCTGCAGAGGCCACCGGGAGGTACTTACAGGTGGACTTTTGTGAGCAGGCTGCGCCCACCAGGTGTTGTCACCTCAAATGACTGCTCTGGGAGCA
This sequence comes from Cricetomys ansorgei, assembly GCA_026225945.1. Taxonomy (NCBI): domain Eukaryota; kingdom Metazoa; phylum Chordata; class Mammalia; order Rodentia; family Nesomyidae; genus Cricetomys; species Cricetomys ansorgei. The sequence continues at coordinate 1,724,838 of JAMJFZ010003544.1, forward strand.
GACAAAAGCCACGGGGTGTCTCAGAGTGAAGACGCAGGTAGGAAGGATGGTCACCAAGGAGTTGCCTTGAATTCCATGCCGCCTAATTCCTAAAGGCATCAACTCTAACATCTCCCTGTGAACAGGGCAGGGTGCTCTGCCCCTGGGAAATTCCTGTCGGTTCTTCAGCTCAATACATCATCTGGTACAGGACCCCCGCTCGCCTGTGTCTGCCTGCAGGCTTCAAGCTCCTTGTGCCGGCATGTCTTACTTACGACCTATATCCTAACATCACAATTTTCAAACCAATTTCTCCTCTTCCTTCTCCTTTTAAAGAAATTTAACCTGGGTTGGGGTTTTGGAACTAAATCTTGTTTCAGCCACTTACCTACTAGGCGAACAACTTAACTCCCAAAGAGTCTTAAAGATTCTATGGGCGAAAGTGTTTTGCCTGCATGAATGTCTGTGTGAGGGCGTCAGATCCTTTGGAACTGGAGTTACAGACAGTTGTGAGCTATCAAGTGGTAGCTGGGAATTGAACCCGTGTCCTCTGGAAGAGAAGCCAGTGCTTTTAACTGCTGAGCCATCTCTCCAGCCCCCCTCAAGACAAATTTCTCTCTCTCTCTCTCCCTCCCTCTCTCTTCTTTGTTTTTTCAAGACAAGGTTTCCCTGTGTGTCTCTGGCTGTCCTGGAATTCACTCTGTAGACCAGGGTGGCCTTGAACTCACAGCGCCTGTCTCTGCCTCCTGAGTGCTGGGGTTTAAAGGAGTGTGCCAGCCACCACACACAAGACAAATTTCTTAGCCTGGCCACCTCACATGGTGGAAAGAGACAGGTGACTCTCAAAGTTTGTACTTTTTTTAAAAACCAGATTTATTGTTAGCTTACATATGCATGTTTAACCTGCAAGTATGTGTGTGCACTGAATGCACGGAGAGGCCAGGAGAGGATGGGTCCCCTAGTACTGCAGCTGCTGGTGTTGAGCCGACACACAGGACAACACTAAGAGCAGAACTCAGGCCCTCCTGAGCAGCTCTCAGTGCTCTTCAAATGCTAAGTCGTCTCTCAGGCCCCACAAGTTTCCTTTGACCTCTGCACACACCTTGGCAAGTATGCGCCCGGGACACACACGCTAAACAAATAAACAAAACGTAGCAAAACAAATACCCCGCTTCTGCTCAGTCACCTGGCCTCCCCGAGGACAGAAAGTGCTCTTAGCTACTGAGCCGTCTCTCCGGCACCCATGTTTTTATCTGAGATAGTGCCTCCCTGCATAGGGCTACATAGCCCTGCTGGCCTTGAATGGTGTCTTCCTGCCACAGCCTTCTAGCTATAGGAAAGCACCACGCCAGCTGAAATGTCTTTTTTTTTTTTTTAAATGATAGTATTCTGTGTACATAAACGCACAGGCACACACGGCATGCGCGTGGCGTGGAGGTCAGAGGACAAGCCTTAAGAGTGTGTTCTGTGTGTTCTCTCCTACCAAGCAGGTCCCGGGGATTGAACTCGCCAGGCTGGCAGAAAGCACCAAAAACTCTCAGCAGTGCATTCCAATCCTGTCCCCCAACTATGGTTTTACAATCACCTGATGTGCTGTTTACTCCTCCCCTTTTCTGAGATTTTGCTGGGGTTTTCAAAGTGTTAGGTGGAGGATATCAAAGACTTCTAACGCTTCAAATAATTGTCGTTACATCAGCACGGTTTCAATTATTTAATCGTCGGTTACTGCTGATCTCTCGCTGTGCCTAACTTACAAATGAAGCTCATCACAGGGGCGTACGGAGGAAACCGGCTCTAGAGCCTCTTGCTACCTGTAGTCCAAGCACCTGGAGGAGGTTCTGAGACCTGCCCCGTGGTCAGGGGCAATGCTGGTGATTAACAAATTAACATTTGTTAATCTCTTCATCAGCTGACAGACATGTGGCTGCTGCAACGCCTTGACTATTAGGAACCCTGATTTAAAATCTAGATATCCAAGGACAGGTGATGGTGTGGACAGCCATTCTCCTGGAGCACGCCCCAACACGGAATGGCTAAGTCACAGGCTAACCATGTGAGGAACTGTTTTCAGAAATGACCCCAGGCTTCACACTCTTGTCAGCAGTGTGAAGGCTCCAATTTCACACTACGCAGCTTATGCCGTTTCGTCTTTCCCGTGCTAGGCATTCTGGCTGACGGAAAGCAATTCTCCTTATACGGACTTACTCTGCATCCCCCCCCACCCCAAGCTAATTATGCCAGCCTTGCTCTTCAAATGCTTACGGGGTTTTACAATATATGTCACCCTTGGAGAAAGGTGTCTGGCTTTTTACTGTTTTAACCTCCCTCTCAAAACACACATACACATACTTGGTAATTTTTCCTGTTTATATATTTTCGCCTTCGATGGCTCTCTCCTCCCCATATCCCCTCCCCCATCCCGAGGACTGAACCCAGGGGCATGTGTTAAGTGATGTCATTCTCTGAAGCATAAAAAGAATTTTAAGTTTTTAAATCCCTGGCTGGCCTGAACGTGCAGTATCTCCTACACACACACACACACACACACACACACACACACACACACACACACCCGAGTCCTAAATGCTGGGCTCTGTGCCACCACTTCAGACCCTGGTGTTTAGATGTTACGAGATCCAATTCATGTTTGTTGTTACTGCTTGTGCTTGTGGCGTCAAAATCAACGAAATTGCTTAATCCAAAGTTATGAGTTCTGTTACCTGCTTTTCTCTAGGAATTTTACCTGTGAACTGTGGGTCCGAATTCAATCTGTGTGGACACCCAGTTGCACTGGCACAGACCACCAACAGAGTGTGTGTTTGTGTGTATGTGTGTACTGGGAGAGCATACTACTTCTAACCTCTCAATTCTTTCCCACTGATCCACATGCAAATACAAATCACAATTTTGAAACCAAGAGGTGAGAGTCCTACAAGTTTGTCTTTTTACTTTCTACAACTGGGTGGCTATTTGTGGCCCCTCTGCGTTCCTCGTGAGTTTCAAGGCTGCTCCCAGATGCAAACTTGGACCACTGCCCTAACTGTGTGCCCTTCTCCTCATCCTTTCCATCTACATTATGCTGCCCTGAATCTCTTTCTACATTCATTTTTAGATTACAGCCTACTCATCTAGTGTGCGTGCGCGCATGTGCACCAGTGTGCGCTCTAGGGCACAGGCGCTACGGCGCGTGTGTGGGTCAGAGGACACCTTGAAGGAGGTGCATTCTCTCCCACAAGGGTCCTGGGGATCAAACTCAAGTTTGGCAGCAAGCCCCTTTACTCCCTATACCATCACAACGGCCACTCAGCATTTTCTAGCTCCCGGACCACAAGTTTTGACCTCTTGACCAATTTTGTTCAGTTGTACCTGAGCAGCCAGGTTATATTACCTTGCTAGACCAAAATATTGGATTTTGAATAACTGCAGGGTAAAGAATTTACTTATTTGATAGTTACATTTCACATGGGACACACACACACACACACACACACACACTAGCAACCAGCATCCTAGTGACTAACAAGCATCTGACCATTCCAAAGAACCAAACTATTCAAAGAAAAATTACCAGGAAAACATTCCTTTAGTTCCTAATGGATATTTGTGCTTACTACAAAGAATCAAAGACAATCTTTTAAGTATCCCATGTCCCTTACATACATAAACTCATAGACATACTTTTCTTTTTCTTCTTTCCTTCTTTTCTCACCCTGTGGCTAAGGCAGGGCTTGATCTCACAACAATCTGCCCACCACTCCTGGGAGTTCTAGGAATGCAATGTATAGACTGAAGTTTAACCAGGTGGAGAATATCTGCCTAGTACCTGCAAGGCTCTGAGTCTGAACTCTAGCACAGCAAAACTACAATGGAGAAATGCTGCTTGCATTCTTGAATCTACACAGACCAGGACTAATATTGCCAGGGCAACAGAGAAATGAGAACAGGGGTCCTTCAGACTCAACAATTGAACGATGGCACACACCTTTAATCCCAGCACTCAGGAGGTAGAGGCAGGCGGATCTCTGTAAAGCCAGCCTGGTCTGTAGGGGGAGTTTCAGGACAGACAGGGCTACACAAAGGAACCCTGTGTTGTAGAAGTTTATCTAGTTATGTATAAAATAATTGTTTTATGCGCTGTTGGGTGAGGGGTCCCTAAGTCTTGGCATTTTGTATTGTCTGCAGGTGCTGGATTTCTGTGGGGGATGTTTGATGGCTAATGATCTGCACGTGCTATCAGTAGACCACCTGAGGAGTTCTGTGTCAATAAAAGCTCCTGAGCTGGAACAATCAGGGTTCCACTGTCCAGTGCAGCGGTTCCCTGGCTGAGGTCTGGAAGACTTTGCGCCTACGAAAAATTCCTCCTCGTCTTCTTTGGTGAGTCACCACAGCAGCACACCGCTATAACCCTGTCTTGAAACAACAATAGTAACAGCAGCCCTGAAGGAAAAGGATGGGTGGCTGGGTGGTTAGCAGAGTACCTAATACAGCTCCGGCACTGGGAAAGCAGGCAGGCGGACAAGCTGAATTTAAAAAGGAGAGCCAACAAGAGATGGCTCAGTGGGTAAAAGCACTTGGTTGCACAAACCTGGAGTTCAATCCCTGGATCCCACAGCAGGACAGAACCGGCTAGACCTTCTGACTTCCGCACATGCACCAATAATATCTTTTCTCTTTAAAAATAAAGAGACAGGTCAGTGTGGCGGAACACTCCTTCAATCCCAGCACCTGGTCTACACAGTGAATTTCAGGTCAGCCAGAGCTACAAGTCACCGACCGTCACGAAACCAAAGCAAGCAACAAAACCACTTGGCAAGCAACCTTGGTAGTCTATGGGATTCTTCATAGATCTGTTTTTAACCTTTCGTTACGCATGTGTGTAGGCATGTCCACCTGAGTGCAGGAGCTCAAGGAGGTCAGAAGGTGTTGACCTCTTGGAGCTGGAGGTACAGGCAGCTGCTAGGGGCCTCAAATGGGTCCTGGGAATCAAATTCCATCCTCTGCACGAGCAATACAAGCTCTCAACCACCCGGACACATCCTTAGCTGTGAAGGTGACCACGAGATCAGAAACAAGACACCAGTGATTTCAATGCACTCCCCAACCTTAACAACAGAGAAGGGAGATGCAGAACCACATGAAGGACTATAGAGTCTATCCCCCCGAGCCTGGGATTGTCAGTCTGCCTGCCTGCACCAGAGAGCCCAGGGAAAAGTTTTAACAAGCATTTGTTTTTCATGGAGGCCCTCGAACAGACTGCTAAAAAGTTCTGTGGCTGATAATCCAAAGAAAACTAACAGCTGCCTGAGCCAGAGGTCCCGGGAGGCTGGTGGTAGCCAAACCACATTTGCTTTGCATAGCCACCAAATTCCTGAAGTACAAATAAAGCCAAAAATGAGACTTTTCATAACTAGATGCACAACTGGAGCTCGAGGCCTTCCGTCATAATGTGACTAAGCAGAGCTGCGGCAAACGGGGACCTCCCAGGTTCTGTGGGCGGTCTACCAAATCCTTTAAGCCCAGGCCCAGTGACGGGGAGCAAAGGTGACCAAACGCAAGAACTGTCCCAAGTGATCGCTGCAAGGCAAGAGGAATGGCTTCGTCCTATTGGGAAGGTCCATTGTCGGGGAGACTTGGAGAGCAGCTGACTGAAGCCCTCTCTACAAAGAAAGCCACGTAAGCCACAGTGACGCAGGATACAGAGGACAACACCGGCACTCAGGCGGATCTGGTTTTCTCAAGTCTGAGCTGCAAAATGAAAGAGCACCGGCCCAGCACGCACAAAGCCTGGGTCCGATCACGGCATAAACAGGGCATGGAGGTGCATGCCTGTGGTCCCAGCACTCGGGGAAGTAGAGGCAGGATCCTGAACTGAGCTCAAGGTCATCAAAGCCTACATAGTTCTGGCCAGAGTAGGCTACGGAAGACCTCGTCTCAAATTAAAAAAGGAATGACACGAAAAACAAAAAACCAGCTAATAGTAAGTCCAAAATGGTGCATGACCCAAAAGACACCGACCCAGTTTAGCGAGTCTCTGGAAACTGATGCACCCCGCTACCATTTGGATTTGAGCATTGACCTGAAAATCACCTTCTCCAAGTAAGTCCCTGCAAGGAAGGCAGGCTGCGTCTCCCAGGCTCCTGACTGCACCCCGGGTCAAGACTCTGGATTAAATTTCACGTCTCACGTTGTCAAGTCTCGGCAATGCGAACTCAACCTTGGCTTCCAACCCAACCGCTTCCTCTGGCCACTTCTAAACACAGTCTGTACCTGTTACCACCTGTCTGTATTAACATACAGTCAGTGTGCCCACGATAGTCAGAAAGACATTCCCGAAGGAATTAAAATGGAAGGATATGCTATTGCTTCAATTCTAAAAACTGGCAGAGAGAAGACAAGAAAAATAGACTTAGTAAGTACACCAAAGTCCTCAACCAAAACCAACAAACCAAATTGGGTAACATCGGAAGAGGATTAGCACCAGAACCAAGGGAGATTAGCCAGAGTGTGAGGCTGACTTGACGTCTCAAAGTCAATTAGTGGAATATATTTTAAAGTTCCGTGGTTCTCAAACTTTCTAACGCTGCAACCTTTTAATACAGGTTCTCATGCTGTGGTGACCCCTCAACCATAAAATTATTTTCGTTGCTACTTCATAACTATAGTTCTGCTACTGTTATGAATCATGATGTAAATATCTGATATGCACATGGTCTTAGGGGACCCCTGTGAAAGGGCCGTTCGACTCCAAAAGGGGTTGAGACCCACAGGTTGAGAACCGCTACCTGGAAGGATAAAGAAATCACCTCAATAACAAGAAAAGTATCTGAGACTGAGGGGGTCCCTCAAATGCTTCCTTACTTAGTATTCAAGAGGCCTTGAGTTTGAACCCCAACTCCCCCAAAAAAGATCCCTAATGTTCTTTCATGATGACTGTGTCCAACAAACTAGGAAAAGAAGTGAATTCCCTCAAGTCCTAGTAAAAGGCACCCATAAGAACCCACAGCTAAGATTTCACTCAATGGTGGATGGAGACTGCCTCTTTTTCTCCCTAGGGCCAATGTGCCATACACCACCACCTCCACACTAAAGGTCCTACCAAGGACCAAGTAAGTATCCAGACAAAAGGCTAGCGGCCCTCATCTGAAGACAACAGGAAGCCACAGGACCAGAATTCTATTTCCCAGCTTATTTTTGCTTGAGGGTTTTGCCTTCTTAAACTTCCCAATGAAATAAACAGATTCTATTTGCCAAGGTGTCTGCTACAGAAATCCACACAATCATTTATTTAAATGGAAACCCGCAAAGATTTCTGGGCTTTTGGTTTCAAGCTATGGCCTAAGAATCAGATGAAATGGTCTTTCTATAGACTGAGTTCCAGGAGTTACAACAGAGAAACTCCGTCTAGAAATGAACAAACAAACAAAAAACCAAACAACCACAATAAGAACAACAACAAAACCCAAAATAACACTAGGCTGTTGTCCAGGGCTGGTGACAAAGACCTGTAATCCCAACTACCTTGGTAGCTTAGTTAATGGAGAAAGAAAGTTCAAAGTCAGCCTGGGCTACAGAGTGTCTTCAAGGCTAACCTGGGCAACTTAGCAAAATCCTGTCTCACAAAAGTGAAGCTCACCAGCTAGCCAGTCAATCAGTGAGCTCCAGGTTCAGTGAGAGACTGTCTAAAGAACTAAGGCGGAGCACAGCGAGCGAAGACACAAACACACACCCCAAACCAGGAACACTCCGGATGGAAGAGCTGGCGCCCGACATTTGATAAGGAACAAACCAGGCTTTTGCTTCACGGTTTGCAATCTACCAAGCTCAGACCCCAAGGGCTGGAATTACAAGATAGCATCACTGCGTGCAGGGAAATACACAGGTTTTCAGGGGGCTTCGAAAAACAAAATAAGGTCAGGTGTTTAATCCTAGCACACATGAGGCAGAGGCAGAGGCAGGTGGATCTCTTTGAGTCTGAGGCCGGCCTGGTCTACTTAGTGAGCTTCGGGACAGCTAAGGCTACATCGTGAGACCTTGTCTCAAAATCAAACAGAAAAACAAGCACAAAGGCAAGTGATGAATTTGGAAATGGCAGCCCAGGTCTCTTACCTACAAGTCTCAACAGAGCTTAGGTCCTATAAATAGAGGCAAAAATATTCCCACAAGCATGCTTACCCTAAAGACTTGGAACTAGGAAGCTCTGCCATTCACCAACAAACTCACAAAGGCCCAGGTCACCCTCCCCTCCCGCTCAGCAAATGGAGCAGCTTTCCCAACGGGAGCTGGTGACTACCTTATACATCCAAACTACTAAACCCTCGGAGCCCACATCACACAAAATCCCTTTGAGAAAGTCCCTTTAAGACTGCAATCTGGAAAGGTCTCTTCTCCATTCCTTCTGAAGGTTGCGGGGGGTAGGGGGGGCACAGGGAGACAGGACTGTGCTGCACCACGGACAGCGGTGCTCCCTTCCCTGTCACCCCAAACCTGACCTGCTGCTCCCTCCCAGTGTGCTGCCTTGATTGGAAATGACCTTGGCCTTCACCAGGCTTGCAAGCCAGTCCCTCCACAACCAGCACAAAAGCGGAAGGACAGACACCCAGGCTGGTGGCGAACAACAGCTGAAGCTCGGAATGCCATCCACGGCAGTCCATACTGGGGTAAGTAGCTGCCATTTTCCCTACTAACAAGGGAAAGAAAGTGCTGGGACGTGAGCTGTCACTCATAATAACCGAGTGAGGAGGCTCAGAACTGAAGTTAAAGCCTGGGGAGAGGGCTCGGTGAACGAAAGCATTTGGTGTAGAAGTCCTCGGCACCAGGGGTAGGGTCAGGGGGTAAGGTTGTGGTGGGTGTGGCTCTGGGTGGCCTGTATTCCCAGCCCTTGTGTGTGCGTGTTGGGGGGGGAGGGGGTTGTAATTGCTGGAACACGCTGGCTAGTTAGCCTAGCAAAAAAGCCAAACAATAAAAAACCCTCTAGGTTCAGCAAACTCTGGGTTCAGTGACAGACCCTGTCTAAAGGGGTAAGGTAGAGAGGGAGCCATTGTTTTCCTCTGGCCTCTGCATGGTACACAGGGGCACACACAAGAAACAGGTGATAGCTGAAGTTAAAGACATTTCATTGGCTCAGAATCAACAGGCCAAACTCACCGAGACACTAGCCCCTTCCCTGCGGCTACAGAGTACAGCTCAGTCCTCCGAGGACTAAAAAAGCAGGCCCCCAGTACAGACAGCTCACTCCAGAGGATTACTTCCCCTTCTTCAGGTCTTCTCCTTTATGTCCAGATGCTTCCAGTAGCCCTCAGGGAACTCTGCCCTAGGGAACTAACAGCAGCAGAGAGGCAGGGGCCAGCTGGCAGGGAAAGGAGACAGAGGACCCAGATTTCAGGCAGGGCGACCAGTGGCCGTCCTCTGCGCTTGCGTGTGGTGTCCTGCTCCATAGCTAAAGACTGTGACTCGGGAGAGGAGCAAAGAGGAAGGCTAAAACAGGGTTGCTGTGCTTCTGCTTCCTCCCTGGAGCATCTGTCCCTCAGAAAAACAAGGTGGAGAAAAGACGATGCCAGCTAGCATTCCTGAGGTAGAGATGTCCCTTGGAAGGTCTGCCAGGTTCCTCTCCCAGGAAGGTGAGCCTCTAAGGTAGAGGAAGAAATGGCGTAGTGGTAAGACTACCACTGAATCTGAGGCTACCCACTGACGTTGCCTGTAGAATACTAACAAGTTACAAGTGAATTCTTTAGGTCTCAGGGTGGTTTAATAATAAAGTGAACTCAGTAGGGTCCTCAGCAAGCCTCTTCTACTGGAATAACCAACTACCACCCGTTACTCCATGGAGGAAACCAACTTAGCTTTCCTGTCACCCAGGAGTGAGCAGAGAGAATCCCCTCACATCAGCAAAAGAAACTCAAGAAGTCACAGCAAATGTACTTTAGCTTAGCTCTCATTTCCAAACCACAGAAGGGAATTTTAAGAAACCCTCAGGTGGGCTTGCTTATTCTGGATCTCCAGGTCAATGTCACAGGGCGTTCGGCAGAATCAGATGTGATCCTGGAATGGTCCCCAAGGGTGAGGCACTTCAGATTTTCAGAAGCTTGAGGGAGGAAAGGCACTCCCTTCCCTTCTCACTAAACAGAAATTTCCAATCCAAGCCTGCTGTTTTCAGGTCTGAGTATGTAAGTCGGTCACGTGACTGTGCTGCTCCAAATACCAGGACTACAACACCTATCTGCAGCCTCCGTGTGCCTTCCAAACCAAGTTCTGAAGCCCATGCGGAGCAAAATGACTACTGATAAGGTGTCATGTCATAGCCCAGGTTGGCCTCTCTTTCTAGCCTGAGCTGGCTTTGGATTCTCCATCCTGTCTCTTCGTCCCGAAGCTGGGATTAAAAGTATGTGCTGTCATGGCTGGCTGAGCAGTCAGCTCAGTGGTGTTTAAATGTGCAGTGATTACTGACTTTTCCCCTTCGGAATGATTTTAAGGTGGCCTTTATTGGGGCCAGAGAGATGGCTCAACAGTTAAGAATGTGCCTGCCAATCTTGCAGAGGATCTGAGTTCAGTTCCCAACATCCACACTGGGCAGCCTGTGACTCCAGCTTCAGAAGACCTGACACTCATCTGGCCTTCAGCAGCATCTGCACACATGGCATATGCCACATAGCTATTAAAAAAAAAAAAAAAGACATTTATTACTACTGGGGTGTGTGTATGTGTAAGTGTGCGTTGGCTTGCCAGTGGAGGTCAGAAGGGCAACTTTTGATCTCTCCTTCCACTGGGGTTTCTGAGATCAAACTCGGGTCACCGGGCTTGTGTGGTGAACACCTTTACCTCTGAGCTATCCACTGCCCCCTACTTTGGAAAAGTTCTGTTCTATTTCTCTTTCTCTAGCTATGTCACTTTATCTCTGTGGTTGGTAAGGTTATCTGTCTTTAGTGAGTTTTGTGGTCAGCACTTTACAGGAAACAAGACAGCAGACCTAGGCAGGTAGGACAGGCCTGTCAGCCCTGCAGAAGCTTCCAGCAGAAGTAGGTGAACGGCTGAGTTTGAGGCTGGTCTGGTCCATCAGCCAAGGCTACAATGAAACTTTGTCTCCAAAAAAAAAGTGCTGAGATCCACCCCTACAGTGCCATCTCCTTACAAACAGCAAGTAAACTGTCCTGAATCAAAACTCAGAGTGCTAGGCACGGTGGCCTTTAATGTCACTACTGGGGAGGCAGAGGCAGGTGGACGTCTGTGAGTTCCAGGCTAGCCAGAGTAAGAGCCTGTCTCCCAAACAAACAACTATGTGCAGAAGCTCTGTAGAGACAGGCACACGGTGCTTGGTCACGCAGTGAAAGGGTACATGATTACTTCCAGATCTTCCTAAGCATCCGAGCTACGGGCCTGCTTCTATCTTTAAAGTAGGGCTTAAAGACTACGTGCTTTTTCTTCTTTTGAAAAGCACAGCAGCGCAGCTCGGGGTTTGAAATCTGACCACAGGGTTTCCCTTCTCTGGATCTTCCCTCAGGACAGCAAGGTTAACACACAGTTCAACGTTTGGTTCCTTTCCCAAGTAGATTAGAGCTAGATGCATCTGTTACCGTGACATGTGCTCCGAACTGCTGGAAGCACGGCATTTTACTGGCCCCATACCACAAAGAACTCTGGGGTAAATTACAGATCACTCTCCACCACCTTGGAAATAAAAGTTTGTAAGACAGGCTGTCCTGGAACTCATGGAGAATGAGGTAGCCTTGAACTCACAGAGATTAACCTGCCTTTGCCTGAGGAGTGCTGGCCACTAATCTGTTCCCTAAAGGTTATCAGTTCAAGTTAAGACGATTCCGTGTGGGGCCAGCCAAGATCTTGCCTGATTTTTGCTCCACCGGGTATGGAGGAAAAACACACCAATAATCCCAGCACTCAGGAGGCTAAGGCAAGATCATGGGTTCGAGGCCAGTCTGGCTCACATAAAGAAGTTCAAGGTAGTACAAGCCATATAGTGAAATACTATCTAAATAAATACATAAATGAATATTTTTTAAAGAGGAAAGGAAGATTAAGACCTGCTGGTCTTGAATAAATCAGAAAGGTTTCTTTAGCAACTTAAGCCACTGCCCCTTACCAGGCTCTCCACTGTCCTACAACGGACCTGTTTAGGACCCATTTCTAAACATGGCTCTACCTAAGGAATCCCGAGCTTCCTGAACTTACTCCGCCTGGGTCATTTTGAAGGTCTTTCAGGGCAGCCGTGCCTTTCTCTAGGCTGGCATGGGTGGAGCCTCTGACTTCGCTCCTGGATTTGTTTGCTTTGCACCCTCCCCCCTTCCTTGTTGGTTTTCTGTTTGTTTTTTGAGACAGGGTCTGACACTGTAGCGCAGGCTGTCCTGGGCTCATTATTAAGTAGCCGGGGTTGGCCTTAAACCGCAATCCTCCTGCCTCTTCTTCCTGGAGTACTGGGATCACAGTCCCGAAGTACCACACACAGCCTTCTGGATTGCTATCTCTTGGTGTTGGCAAGGCGGGGCCCTTTCTTTGTGCCTTCCTATTGCACAAGATTCCAGGACAGCCAGGCCCAATTGCAAGTGATTGGTTGAAGAGAACTTGGGAGCCCTGCCCCGCGGTCAAGACTACCAACCCCATAGAGTGCAGGAGCTGCCAACCAAATCCCCACCCGCTAGCCAAAGTTCTGAGATTAGAAAAGGAAGGCCAGTTCCCTTCATCAAGGCTCCGAAGAACCCTTTCCAGGCTCCTCCCTCTAAAGAATAGCCCAGAGAGGAGACAAACAACCTTTGCGCTTCCTTCTCCCGTGACCAATACAACATGTTTCACCTCTTCTCTGGTGCCCCTGGTAATCAGTTCCGGGCCATCTTTCGAAAAGCTACTCCGGGAACCACCGGCTCTCTGGACAAGACCCTTCCCTGGGATCAGCAGCGTCGCCCGACTAGTAGTGTGTGCTGTTTGACAAAGCCCCTTTCTACGATCTCAAAGCCGCTACGATCTCCGAAAGCCCGGGACTGGAAGCTAGCAGCGCCTCTACCAGGGCCATCATCACCTTCTCGGCTACCACAGGAGCAATTTTACCCCCCAGCTCTCCGGCCCCGGGCTCCTCCGACCTGCGATGCCTCCTCCAACAAGGTAAACAAAGCTGTCAGAGGAGGGCGACGCCGGGCTAGGCATGCACAGTGCACGCCGGCCTCGTCCCGGGGGCTCTAAGCGCGGCCAGACAAGTCATCGTTCGGTTCCACGCCCGATCCCCTTCCCCGACCTCCCTCCCGCCAAGCTGCTTAGGCGAGCCCCGCCGCGCCGAGTGCACGGGCGGAGAGGGAAGCTGGCTGGGGGGGGCGAGCATTCAGCGCCACGCGCCAAGCCGCGATGGCGGGCAGGCCCGCGCCGGGCTCACCTCCCGGCGTGGTGGAGAACAGAGTGCCCCCGGGCGTGTGGTGCAGTAGTCCTGAGGTAGCTGCGCGGCGTCGCTGATGGCCACGGTGCGCGTGGGGATGGCGCGGCTCTGGCTGGGCTGGTGGCCGCCACCGCCGGCGGACGCGGACATGGCTCCGGCGAGGGCTCGCGGCTTTGTGCGGCGGCGGCGGCGGCGGCGGCGGCGGCAGCAGCGGCGGCGGGGCCCGGGCGGCTCCGGCTCCTCGCGCGGGCACAAGGGCGCGCTCGGCTCTCAGCTCGCCGGCTCGGTCGTCCCGCTGCTCCCGCCGCCTCCGCCTCCGCCTCCGCCGCCGCCGCCGCCGCCGCCGCCGCCCGGTCCTCCGGCCTCCGCCCGCAGCCTCGGCAGCAGCAGCAGCAACAGCAGCGGCTGCAGCAGCGGCTCCGCTGACGACCGGAAGCGAGCGAAGGCGGGAGCAAGCAGGGAGGGGAGGGCGAATGCGGAGGCCGGACGTGACGTCAGTGGGGGCGTGTCCAGGCGTGGGGTAGGCGGGGAGCCGAGAGCAGGGCTGAGCCGACGGAGATGGGAGCCAAATTGTGATCCCGGAAATCCGAGAGACCGGAAGTGGGAGCGAAGGGTGGGGCTTTCCAGGGTGTAGTGGGCGGGGCCTGGAGGGGCGGGACAGAACTCAGAGGAACCTAATCTGGTCCGGGTGAAGTTGGGAGTCGGTGGCTAAGGCGGGCAAGGGAAACTTAACGTTTGTGGTGTGCGTGTGGCTGTCAACTCACGATACTTTCCCGCCTACCTCAGTTTCCCATTTGCATCTAACCATTAAAAATAAAAGATTGGGGGGCCCGCAAGATGTCTCAGCGGGTAAAGGCCCTTGCCACCACCGAGCCCGAGATCCATCCCCAGAAGGGCAATGGTGGAAAGGGAAACCGACACAGAGCACAGCCCGTGGGCAACGCCCCCACCCCGACACACATAAATTATATGTAATAAAGTTATTTTTAAAAACATAATTTTAGTCTTAACTGTTCATTTTTCAATAAAGGCAATGCATGCGCGATGAACTAAGGGTTAAAAATCAGAGGCTGGAGACACGGCAGTTAAGAGCATCCGTTGCTCTTTCAGAGCACCAAGAGCACGAAGGTTCAGTAACTAGCACACACCTGGGGCCTCAGAACCATCCATAACTACAGTTCCGGGGACCGAACCTCATCTTCTGACCTCTGCAACACAAAAAAGAAGCCCTGGTACTCAGACCCTCATGCCCAGGCAGGAGAGTGGAAGTGGTGGGGACCGGGGAGGGAGGTGAGGGGGCGGGGAGTGGGTGTTGAAGGGAATCCTCAACAGCTAAGCGCTCTGCCAGAGGGCCAGGGTTCAATTCCAGCACCCACATGGCACCTCACAACTGTCTTTAACTCCTGTTCCAGGGTACATAAAAATAAAATATGTTTTTAAAAAACCAACTCAAAAAAAAAAAAAGATTATAAAAAAGAATAGGGTATTGCTATGTATCCCCAGGCTGGCTTTAAATGCATAATTCTCCTGCTTCAGACTCTAAAATACTGGAATCACAGGCATGTCCTACCATGTCTGAACAAAAATATTGCTCTCCCACCCACCCAAGAAAAAAAGAAATTAGAAGGAAAACATATTTCTGTTCCTTCCCCAGAGTGAGCCGTGGTCTTACATGTGCAGGCTGAATAACGTGTCTGAATAGGTTACCTCGACAGCTTGAGGTTGGGGACCCCCACAGCCCAGAACGCTCGAGATCCACATCTGGCGAATTGTCGTATTGTCAAGATGCGGCACGGAAAACCTATCACGAGTGGACGGCTGTAGCTCGGAAGTTTTATTCACATAACTGAAGTTCTGTTGACTGGAAGTGGCTGAGCTGCCCAGGCAGGGTGCCCAGGAAGGGTCCCTGAGTCCTCCAGTCCGGTGGTTTGGCATTTGGGCCTCCCAAAGGCATTCCTTCACACCTCCCTGCTCCCTGTTCCTTCTTCTTCTGGTTCCCCACGGCAGAGGCGATTCAGCCACCCACGCTAGATCTGTATCACTGAAGGATGATGGTCCCTCATATCCGGAGGACCCTTTTCCACTTTACGAAGCACTTTTGCAAACTATCTGAGGTGCCGTAGCCCCATGATAGAGCCAGGCTGTTCGCTATTCCTTTTTCTTATTATTATTTAATTTTTAGTGCATTGGTGTTTTGCCGTGTGTGTGCGTGTGTGTGTGTGTGTGTGTGTGTGTGTGTGTGTGTGTGTGTGTTTGCGCGTGCGCTGGAGTTACAGACAGCCCTGAGCTGCCATGTGGGTTCTGGGAATTGAAGAAACTGACTTTTCAGAGGTGGCGCAGGCACAACACGATGAAGCTGGCTTAGGGGCTCTGGCTTCCCAGATGGACCTCTGCACCTCCCTCTGCACCCCCACCCTGCGCACCCCCACCCTTTGCACTCTCCTTCCCACTCTCCCTCTGTACCCCTCCTGCCTGCCTTGGCCTCCAGTATTCTTGAAGAGAGCAGGGGGAGCTTGCACCCCTCCCCTCCCCATCTGCAGAACTCACTGGGCCTTGAGCAGAACCGAAGGGCTGGATGATGATGATGTCAGGGTGACCTGGCTTTGAGGTGAGGCAGACTTTGAGAGATCTTATGACACCCTACCTGCTGGCTAGTGTCATGTCAATTTGACACAGGCTAGGCTCATTTTGGAGAGAGACCTTCACCTGAAAAAAAAGCGTTCCCACCAGATTGGCCTACGGGCAGGTTGTAGTATATATTTTCGTAAGTACTGATTGGTATGGGAGGGCCCAGTCCATTGTGTGTGCTGCCACCCTGGACGGCTGGTCCTGGATGATGTAAGAGAGCAGGCTGAGCAAGCCAGGAGGAGTTAGCCAGTAAGCAGCACCCCTCCACAGCCTCTGCATCCTCTCCCACCTCTTGTCTTGAGTTCCTGCCCTGACTTCCCCAGATTATGAACTGCAAACTGTAAAACTAATAAACCCTTTCCTCCCCAAGCTGCATTTGGTCATGGTGTTTTTAGCAGAGCAATAGAAACCCTAAGACACCCTGCCTGCCTTCTACAGAAGGAATTATCACTTCTTATTTCACAGAGGAAGAAGGAGCTCCAGAAAAACTAGCTTGCCCCATGTGACCTGGGATATCGCTAGAAATTTCTTGTGCTTTTGTGTGTGTGTGTGTGTGTGTGTGTGTGTGTGTGTGTGTTGTGTGAGTGTGCACATTCAGATCTCACAGTGTGCTTGTACAAATCAGACGATCAGCTGGGTAGTGGTGGCGTGTTGAGGAAGTTTATTTTTAGTTGTGCTTAAAATGTTGCACTGTTGGGTGAGGGGGCTATCCTAGGTCTAGGGAGTCTTGTATTGTTTATGGGTGTTGGATTTCTGTGGGATTGTTTGATTGCTCATGATCTGCATGTGCTATCAGTAGAACACCTGAGGAGTTCTGATCAATATAACACCTGAGCTCAGATGCTCGAGGTTCTACTGCTGATCGAGTATGGGGCTGGCCAGGACGGTGGTTCCCTCTGCTGAGATCTGGCAGGGTTTGCATGTATGAGAATTCTTCCTTGTCCCTCTTGGCGAGCCACCACAGCAGCAAAGTGCTAC
Organism: Cricetomys ansorgei; assembly: GCA_026225945.1. NCBI lineage: Eukaryota > Metazoa > Chordata > Mammalia > Rodentia > Nesomyidae > Cricetomys > Cricetomys ansorgei. Next base: position 1,741,792 of record JAMJFZ010003544.1, read on the forward strand.
AGTGGCGCACACTTTTAATCCCAGTGCTGGGGAGGCAGAGGCAGGCAGATCTCTGTGAGTTTGAGGCCAGCCTGGTCTATGGAGGACAGTCAGGGCTACGAAGAGAAAACCTGTCTTGAAAACCAAAAACAAAACAGCAACAACAATAAAAAGTCAGAAGATCACTTTGTTGAGTCATTTCTCCCCTTCCACCTTCTGAGGACTGAACTCAGGTCACCAAGCTTGTGTGGCATGCCCTTTGATCCCTGAACAATCTCACCAGCCCCTTCCTTCATCTTCGGGCCTCTCACTGAACCTGGAGCTTCCTGATCCAGCAAGGAAGGCTGGCTGGTCAAGGAGACCTGGGGACTCTCCTGCCTCTGCCTCTCTGGTGTTGGGATTACAAACCTACACTGTGACACCAGGCTTTTCTTGGGAGGTTCAAATCAGGCCTTCATGCTTTCATGCCCAATGCTTTACTAACTGCGCTCTTTCTCCAGCCCTAAAAATTTCCCGTCGTGCTTGGGAACGGTTCACGGTGCCCAGGTACTGACACCAGGCCTCTGTTCAAACACTGGCCCCACCCCCATTACATTTCACCATGAGCTACAAGCCTGGAGTCTGAGAATTACGAGGAAGAAAACCGCTTCCTCTTGGCACACACTTCTGTAGATTATTGTCTGGGTCAGCCAATGGCTGACAGGGATGATCATCAAGCATCCAACAGGTCCAGGAAGTTTCTAGAAGGCCAGACAGCCCTGTGTCTGCCTGTCTGGCTATGCCAGAAGGGACCATGCTTTCTTCTCTACAGTCTTCCCTTTGAGGTCTTGGCAGATGGTTCTCATTGTCTCTCATCACAGACTTCAGGAAATGGGGTTAGGGACCAGGGAAGCAGCTCATTTGGTTAAATGCCTGCCTTGCAACATGGAAGACCTGAGTTCAAATCCTACGCACCCTCGGAAGAGCTGGCTTGGCTCTAATCTCAGCACTGAGGAAAAAGCAGAGACAGAAGAATCCCCTGGAGCTAACTGGCCCACTAGACTAGTCAGGTGGTGAGCCCCAGGCTTGGTGAGAGACTCGGGGCCTCAAAATCTCCAGTGGAGGGCCCAGCAGTTAAGAGCACTTGCTGCTTTTCCAGAGGACCTGAGTTCAGTTCCCAGCACCCATGCCAGGCAGTTCACAACCACATATAACTCTGCTCCAGGGGATTAACCCTCTTCTGGACTCTGCAGGGACAAACACACACACACACACACACACACACACACATACCGCACCCATGCATGCATTCACACACAGACACACACACACATGCATGCACACACACACACACTTGAAAGTGCACGATATATACACATGGATAAATTTTTAAAAATTGAAGCACCATTGGCCTCTTCCACACCTCCACCCCCACGAGCCCATGCCCACAGAAGCATGTACAGTGTACGTAAGCGGAAGGAAAGGGAGGAAAGAAGGAAGGCAGGCAGGGAGGAAGGAAAGGGTACAGCTTGCTTAGGGTTACATAGCCGGCATGAAGGGCTCTCTTGAAGCCAGTTTTGAATCCGCTGGCTTACTACAAGTCAGCCTGTCTCTCCTGTCTTTCTTCTCCATCCTGACACTCAGCAGAGGATTCTACAGACCCAACTCTCCTATGGCCCCCCGGTCTGCAGGGCGAAAGCAAGGTTAGAGCCCGCAGCAGTCACGTCGCAGCTGGTGGAATGTGCTGGATATGAGAGATTCAGCTCCAACTAGAGAAAGCAGGCTCGGAACGGAAATGCATAGTCATCCAGAATAGAGAGTGTCGGGCCTCACCCTGCTCCGGACTGAGCCCACAGGCAGAGCATACTGTCACCCAGTCTTCCAGCCAAGGGCAGGGCTTGCCAGGTTGAAGCAAGGGTGCTGTCCCAGGAACTTATGCCATCTCTTGGGTGGGAATTCTATATGAGTGGATCAGAGCAGAAGACAAGGCAGACCGTCAGGGATCTGATTCTTGGAGCAGAGTGTGGACAAGCCACCTGGCTTTTTATCTGGCCATCAAATAATTTATTCTCAAGTATCCACTCGGTGCCTACTGCAGTCCTGGCTCCAGGTTCAGTGCTGAACCAAGCTTCCCCTCATGGAGGTCCCAACAGGCTGTGTGGCCCATCTGCCTTGGCGACAGCTCCTTGTGCCCACGTCTACGGGACAGTTCCGGATGGGGCCGTTCATCTCTAGTGACTGGGCATGTGTGCTGGGTTGGGCCCTCCCCCTCTCTTCCAGTTCTTTCCATTTCTCTTGGAATCTTTGAGAAGCCCTGTGGAGGTGCTGGGGAAATGGCTCACACCAAGCACCCAGGTTTGATTCTCAGCACCCGTATGACGGGTCACGACTGTCGGTAACTCCAGAGTCGAGGGATCTGCTGCCCTCTTCTGGACTCCACGGGCACTGCATGCACATGGTGCACAGACAGGGAAACCGATCATACACATAAAATAAATATTAAGAATAAAAAAAAAAGATCTCCAGCACTGGAATTTTAGGTGTGAGCCACTAAGCCCAGCTGAACAAATGTTTTAATTTTTTTTATTTAAAAATTTTTTAAAGATCTATTTATTTTATATACATGAGTGCGCTGTCTGCATGTACACCTGCGTGCCAGAAGAGGGCATCTGGTCCCATTACAGAAGGTTGTGAGCTACCCTGCGGTTACTGGGAACTGAACTCAGGTCCTCTGGAAGAGCAGTCCATGCTCTTAAGCACTGAGCCGTCTCTCCAGCCCCAAATGTTTTTATTTTTAATGTTTCCTCAGAAAAATCACGAGACAAGTTCAGCGGTAGAGCATTTACCTGCGTTTGACGGAGGTGTGTGTGGTGCAAACCAGGCAGCAACACACTCAGCTCCACAAGTCCGACATCCTCAGAGAAATTTAATTCTGCCAACACCCAGAGTGAAGTCACCTTGGGAGTCACCCTTCCCCAGTCGAGCCACCATGTGAGCACCCAGCCCTGACCCCTTCCCCAGTCGAGCCTTTGTGTGAGCACCCAGCCCTGACTCACATCTTCCCTGCAGCCATGCAGAGGACCCACGGTGCAGAAATAGCTAGAGTGTTACTGTTTTGTGTTAAACCATTAAGTGGTCGTTCTCTCACCCCCTCCCCCAAAAGCCATGTGAACTTGGCACTTTGTCTTATAGCAGTGGTTTTCAGTCTGTGGGAGAGCGTCCCAGCTTGGCCATCTTAATGAAGGCCCATGAAGTCAGGCACGGGGCCTGCCTGTAGCTGTAGTCCTAGCTACCGGAGATGCTGGGGCTGCAGGCTGACTTGAGCCTAAATGTTCCACCCAAAATAGGGAAGAAGGAGAACCCTTAGAAAAAGGGGGGGGGAGGTCCAGGAAATACCAACGCATCATAGACTCAGTGCATGGGTTGTGTGGACTGGCCTGTGTCTCTTCAAAATTATTCTGTGTGTTTGGTTGTGTGTGGGTGCACCCTGTGTACATAGGTCCACTTTGGGTGCCTTCCTCAGTATTCCCCGCTTCTTTCTTGAGATAAGGTCTTTTCGTCATCTCAGAGCTCACCGATTCGGGGAGGCTGACTGTCAGGTAAGTCTGAGTGAGCTTTCTGCCTCTGACTCCTCGGCACTGGGATTCTAGACATGAGCAATGAATTCTAGGCATAGCCATGCCCTAGCCTGGTCCCTTTGGAAGAATCCATAGGGATGTGATCATGGCATTTGGTGACTGCTGCTCCAGGGGAGAGCACAGCCAGAAGGCAGCTGGCTACAGCCAGGAAGATAACTTTCACCAGGGGCTCCATCAGCTCCCGTTGGACCATGGCCTTTTAGGCTCTGGAACTGGGAGGAAATGGCTTCTGCTGTCTAACTCACAGCCTGTGGTGTTTTGTAGACTAAGTAGACTAAGACAGGAACGTCCAGTTTTTGTTTCGTTTTTGAGACAAACTCACGCTGTAGTCCAGGTTGGCCTTGGACTCATAACCCTCATTCTCCATCAGTCTCCTGAGTGCTGGAATTATAGGTATGATTATAGGTACCTGCTGGGGATCGAACCCTGTTTCCCTGGAAGAGCAGCCAGTGCTCCTAACCTCTGAACCATCTCTCTAGCTCCCACTTGTTAGAGTTCCTTCTCCTCCCCACCCCCCCACCCCCACAAAGACAGGGTTTCTCAGTGTAGCGCTGGCTGTCCTGGAACTCAAGCTGAGGACCTCACAGAGATCTGCCTGCCTCGGCCTCCTCAGTGCTGGGGTTAAAGGCTGAGCCACCAAGACCAGCTCATTTGCTAGATTTCTTGCATCAAAAATAGAACAAGCTTCAGGCTCAGAGCTTACAGAATTTAATAACAGTGTTCCTTTGTTTATATTTATACATATTTTGCAACAGCTTCCTGCTACAAGAGCTGGGATTTCAGGGTGTGCATCTTTATATCCAGATTCATTTGGGGACGGGGTGGATAATCTCAGGTAGGCCAGGGTGACCTCTCACTCACACTTGCTATGGAGCTGAGGATGGCTTTAAACTAACTCCAAATTCTCCTGCCTCCACCTCTCCAGCGGTGGGATGATTTTAGGCATGCTCCATCGTGCCTGGTTCTTTGGTGCTGGGGATAGTACCCAGGGCTTCCAGCATGCTAGGCGAACAATCTACCAAATGCACGACAGCCCCGCCCCACCCCCAGTCCCCCTGGAGAGTGGTTTTCACAGTGTTGCTCAGGCTGAACTTCAGCTTGCAGCCATCCTCCCTCCTGCCTCAAATTCTCCAGAGGGCGGGGCACTACTCCTGCCGTTTCCATTTGTGGCGAGGGGTGTGTGTTAATTTTATCTTTTAACCACTTAATGAGAGTCCAGTGTTGAATTTTCCAATGCTCTTTATTAATCACAAACCATGTCAAATCTCAGGGAATTCTATACCCAAGCCGCTAGCCAGAGAGCTCACTCCAAGGCTTCCTCACCCCATGCTCTCCTCTTCCTTCTCCTCCTCTCCTCGTTCTCCTCCTCTCATTCCCTCCTACTCCTGCTCTGCTTCTTCCTCCCTCCTCCCTCCTCGCTCCACCCCTCAATCCCCCAGGTGTTTTTCTTCCTGTTTTCACACAGACCCTCAATCAACAAATAACAGGAACCTCCTGTGGGGGGTGGAAGCTGGGGATGGCACAGAGGTGTAAACAAGTAAGGGACGAATCTTAACTAAGATATTATCCACAACTAAACATACCACAACATCTCACCCTTTTTGTTTAAAGTAAGAACAATATTGACTCAATCAAAAGAAGCCAAGACATAAAGTTATAATCTATCAAATATCAAGTCCAAAGTTCAGCAGACAGCTCATGCAGTTCAAAAGTCTTTGTGAGTGCAAGTGTCCCATAACATCAAGTATCAAGTCCAAAGTTCACCAAGTGTTCAAAAAAGTTCACCAAGTGTTCAAAAAAGTTCACCAAGTGTTCAAAAAAGTTCAATGTTTAGCAAAATGCTCGTGCAGTTCAAATGTCTTTGAAGAGAATCAGAGGTAGCAGAAGACAATTCGGTAAGAATCGGCAGGTATCTGCATCTGCATCACCACAGTTGAGCACTGTGGACGCTGCCTCAATTTCCACTGGTCTGTTTGACAAAACAGACCCCCTGTAGGCGGGTATCTGCATCGGCATCACAGTTTAGCACTGTGAGAGCTGCCTCAGTTTTCAAAACAGGCTCCCTTTTCAGCTGCAGAGCTGCAGAGTCATCTCCAAGATGATCTCAGAGGACAAGATATGAAGCCAATAGCTTCCCATATTTCCCCTTTTCAAGATGGCCATGCCTGGCTTAGGAGAGAATTAATGAACAATGAAAATGACCTGTTCCTGGGTTACCGATAGCATGATCAGCACCCTGTCTTAGGAAAATTCATGTCATAATTCTCATATCCCGTCTCTGACTGCCAGCCTCTGTATTTAGCTGGGGAACTCAATTTTTTGTAATCCATGGCCTCTGGTCTACAAACAGCACAGGAGCAACGCAGCTAGGAAGGCCTTCAACGGTCCATTTTCATGGGACTATTGAGGTTGAAGGCTGGACAGTAACCCGCACACTCTGATGTCTCTCTTCGGTCCAGTAGTCTCTGGATACTCTCAGTTGGATGTTTCATTTCTGAAAAGACAAAAGCATAACCTTTCCCCGACATGGGGTGGAGTCTCCACACTCCAGGCTATTATTATTATTATTAGAGCAAAATGCTTAAACATTACCTTCTAAAATTAAAATTTTTTTAAAATTTGAGGTTAAAGTACCCAATTACAGATATATCCTATACCCCTTTCTTTTTTAAATTTAAGCTGAAGTTTTATTTACTATGTATAGTTTTAAAATCCAGTTATTTGCCCCTTTCTTGCTGGATATTCATTTAGCATGCCAGCCTAGGGAATTGTAGGTTTGGCTGATAATAGAACATCGAGCCACTGCAATGCCTTGTGGGTTTTGTAGTCCATGACAAACCGGGAAGTTTGGAATTTTTTCCAACATTGACCATAAACAAACTTCCAAATATAGGTAAAATAAATCTTTTTTGTCAACCAAATAAAACCATATATTAATTCCCTGGAGGACCAGGACCAGTTGGCTGAGATTTTTGGCAGCAGGACGTATCTTGAAGGTTCTTATACAGATCAAATTTTTATCAATTTTGTTGGTATCCATAATTTTTCTTCTCCTGTAGAGACAAAGGCGAAGCCCCTCCCCCAGCGTAGCACTTTCCCTGGTTTCCATTCTGAGGTTAATACATCTTTAATGTATACAGGCTGATCTAGTTCAGCAGTTTTCTCTATGATCCAATGTCTCTCAGCAGCGGTTGCTGTTAAACTTTTTTTGTCTGTTTCAATCTGAATCACCGTTCAATGCTTGAAATGAATTACTTAACTCTTGAGTAATTAACCCGATGGCAGGTTCATTAAACCAGATATTTAACTTTCAGTGGCTTTTGTACAAAATATTGACGTAAGGTGGTATTATCTGAGAATTCCTGGGGAATGACTTTCCATTGATAGCTTTTAACAGGCTGAGAATTATTATTAATACCTGTTCTGTCCTGCTTATGGACAACCTGGACAGCCTGCAATTGTTTTTGATAACATTTTTTATTACTGTTATCAGGAGCATCTCCCACCTTACAGGTGGTCTCCGAAACTGAAGGAATGTTAACCTGCACTTTCCATTGTTTCAAGAGGTCTCTTCCCCACACGTTCATAGCTATGTCTGCTACATATGGTCTTATTTTTCCTATTTGACCCTCTGGTCCTATGCATTTTACCCATGTTGCACTCTGCTTTTCTTGAGATAAGGTTCCTATTCCTAAGAGCTGAGTAGATATCTCTTGAAGAGGCCAGTTTGGATTCCAGGAGTCGTTAGAAATGACTGTTACATCTACTCCCGTGTCTAACAATCCCTCAATCAAAATAGCATTCATCTGTACTTTTAACTTAGGTCTCTGATCATTTATTATAGTTGCTTGCCAAAATACCTGTTTTTCAGTACTTTTTAATTCACCTGTTTTATCAGCTCTGTCCTTGATATCAAAGTCTAAAGCAGTGCTGTCTTTAGCTGCAGGCAGTACTCTGAGGGTGTGTTAATCCATTCCTGGTAAGAAATTGTTGGCTCATGTTTTCTCTGATAGGGGCCTAAACCAAACCCTTTAGGGTGTTTTCCCCACAGCAAGGAATTACCTTGAATATCTGTTACAGATCGACGTTCATTAGTCCAATACCTGCCTTTTCCACACCTTCTACATATTCCGGGAAACTGAGGTTTTCTTTCTGGCTTATTATCAGAGAAAACATTATTTCTAGGATCCATTTGTCTACAGTCCTTTTTAAAATGACCCGACTTTCCACAGCCAAAACATCTGACCTTTTGATTTTTAAGACCTTGAACAACTGCTCGGCCAATCATAGTGGCATTGTGAGCATTGGATCCAATATCGGTAGTAATTTTAATCCATTGATCCAAGGAAGTTTTTTTTAATGGCCTTATTGCCTTTTGGCATTCTGAATTAGCATTTTCAAACACCAGAGATTTAATTAACACTTCCCTTGCTTCTGAGTCTGAAATTGTCTTATGGACAGCAGAAGTCAGTCTCTGTAAAAAATCAGTGAATGGCTCATTTGGGCCTTGCATGATCTTAGTAAATGACTCAGACTTCTTTCTTGGCTCTTCAACTTTATCCCAAGCATTTAAAGGCGCTGTATGACATTGTGCTAAAATATTATCATCAAACTGGATCTGCACTTCCAATTCAGCAGTTGATAGGTGAAGGTCAATATTCACCTATCAACTGATCTCTGAGAATATTAACACCTCTAGCTTGGTTACGTTGTTCTATTACCAAAGCTTCTTCTCTCCACCATGTCAGCCACTGTAATTGAGGACCGGCTTCTAATACAGCTTTTGCCAAGTCCCTCCAATCTCGAGGAATGACTCGGTGTTGAACAGCCCAGTTGTTCAATATCTGTTTAACATAAGGAGAGTGCATTCCATAGGCTACTATTGCCTCTTTAAATCTCTTTAAATCTAGCATTTCTGTAGGTTGCCATCCAAGTTTATCATAGCCCTGCAGATATCTTTCATCAGCGGGCATCCTGTACATACTTACTGGATAAACCATAGTTGGTTTTCTTAAAATCTTTGGCTGCCACATTGCGTTATAAGGTGGAGCAGTAGGCTCTGGATTCTCTGATTGAGGTAGGCTTTTACTTCCTTCCATCAAGTGTTCTAATTTTGCTACCAAGGTTTGCATTCTCATATTCCACTTCTCATCTATTTCTTTTAAGGCTGCTTCTTGTGAGAAGCAAGCAGATTCTGCTTTTCTTCCCACCATTTTAAAATTTTCTGGTTTTGCTCTAAATTTATCTCCTGTATCTACGTCAATTTCCTGTAAAGGGCTAAGAGATTTCCCTTTTCCTTCTGCACTGACAGTTTTCTTTGAAAGAGCACAGTATTCCATGATGGCTATTGATAATACCATGTGAAATACCAGAATAACAAAAATCATAATCTGTATTATGCTAGTTTCAGATGAAGTATTTATCTTTTCATCTACTGCTTTCATTCCTAAAACATTCTTAACAAAACTATACAGAGCCCAAGTGCCCTGTGTCATAATATTTTCCATTTTCAACATGGAAAAATTTTCTTTTCCACTCTTACTTATCCTCTCTTTCCTTAGGAGACTCCTGTGTAATTTTCTTTTATTATTTCTGTCTTACTGTGGCTCCCACTTCTCCAAGAGCATTCTCTTTATTACCTTCTCTTCTTACAGGTCTGTAAATCTGTGGTTCCTTTCCTGGAACTTTATTAACCCGCACCTGTGTGCACTTTTTCTTTAATTCTGTCTCTTTCTCTCCAGCTCTCCTCTTTCCATAGGAGGCCCTACTCCTTTTTCATTTATTCATCCTGTATCTTACTTTACCTTTCCTGTGTCTTCTTTCTTCTTTTCTTCTTTTTTTCTGCCTTGGCTCTCGCTGTCCCGCGTTGTCTGTCCTTTCGTTTGTCTTCTTTCTTCTTTTCTTCTCTTTCCTTCCTTTCCCACGTGTCTTTGCCACGTGTTGGTGCGCCAAATGTTAATTTTATCTTTTAACCGCTTAATGAGAGTCCAGCGTTGAATTTTCCAATGCTCTTTATTAATCACAAACCATGTCAAATCTCAGGGAATTCTATACCCAAGCCGCTAGCCAGAGAGCTCACTCCAAGGCTTCCTCGCCCCATGCTCTCCTCCTCCTTCTCCTCCTCTCCTCGTTCTCCTCCTCTCATTCCCTCCTACTCCTGCTCTGCTTCTTCCTCCCTCCTTGCTCCACCCCTCAATCCCCAGGTGTTTTTCTTCCTGTTTTCACAGACCCTCAATCAACAAATAACTGGAACCTCCTGTGGGGGGGGGGGTGGAAGCTGGGGATGGCACAGAGGTGTAAACAAGTAAGAGACGAATCTTAACTAAAATATTATCCACAACTAAACATACCACAACAGGGGTGTAAAGTTTCTTTTTAAAAGAAGCGTTTCACAGCTAAAAGGTGAGTCAATTTTATATTATTATTATTATTATTATTATTATTATTATTATTATTATTATTATTAATTATTTAATTAATTAAAGAAGGGCAGCGGGGAGACTCTGATTCGTAGCACGTGCTGACTCCTCCAGCCTAATGAGCTCTCTGAGCCTGCACGCGCTTCTCGTGATCACCGCTGGGTGGCGCTAATACAGCAACCATCACGAAGCCGGCCTTCTGGGAGTGTCCTGGAACTCACGACATAGACCAGGCTGGCGTTGAACTCACACATCCCCCTGCCTCTGCCTCCCAAGTGCTAGGATTAAAGTGGAGCACAACCTCTTCCAGCTGAGCTTTAACTTGTGGTAAAGAGCAAGCCCTTTGAGAGAGGAGACTAGCCGTTTTTGCCCAGGTTCGGAAACCCTGCTGTGCCAGGATTGGGGGGTGGGCGCCTCTCGCTGGGCTGAACCTTTTGGAAGGTGGATAAGAGAAGCTGCTTAGTGTGTCTGCAGTGACATCAAACCCTGCCAGTCCGGACTAACCTGCAGGCAGCCACATGGCCAGGTAGAGGAGGTCGCACGGGAGGCACAGGGTGAGATTGGCACTTCTTGTTCCCCTCCAATGTGCCTTTCCTCCCACAGGTCGGAGGAAATAGAAGGGACCAGAAGGGGAAGAGAATATAATGGGAAAGGGGAAAATGTTACGGCTTCTTCCACACAGGATAGCGAACGGGATGGCTGAGCAACAGAAAGGCATTGTCCCTCGCTGCTGGGGACTAGCAACACAAACCAAGATGTCAGACAGGACTGGCTTTTACTGAGGGACTCCCTAGAAGGGTCTGAGTCAGACCTCTTGCCTTGGTTTGTAGCTGACCACCACCTCGCCGATGACTGCATCCATTTGTCTTCCTTTCTATGCATGTCTCTCTGCACACAACTTCCACCTTTTTATAAAGACACAAGCCATATTGGTCTAGAGCCCACCCTAACTCGATCACCTGTGTTAAGAGCCTATGTCCAGATGAGGTTACAGTCTGAGGTGGCGCGTTCAGGACCATGCATAGTTGTAATGCATACCGTTCTGATGTCCCCTTTAAAAACCCCAAGCCTTCCTTCCGGACGACATGCTGCATCAGCTCTAGGGCTGCTGATCTTGCTAGCAGTAAGAATAAACTCATTTGGGGCCAGAGAGATGGCTCAGCAGTTAAGAGCACTGATTGCTCTTCTAGAGAAATTCCTGAGTTCAATTCCCAGCAACCACATGGTGGCTCATAACCGTCTATAATGGGATCCGATATCCTCTTCTGGCATATATATGAATAAATTCATTTCACCTAAATTTGAATTGGGTCTAAGTCTGTTCTTTCCCAGTGGATTCAATGCCACAACACCTGCCCCGCCTTCTGTGTGCTGGGATTACATATACTGGCGTGCCCGGGTTGTGAGGTGCTGGAGATCAAATTCAGGGCTTCCTGCAAGCCCTCTATCAGCTGAGCTATACTCCTAGCTCCAGGAATTAGAACCTTAACATATCTTGCAGGGGGCACCAACCCTAAGGCCCTAAAGAATGGGCTGCACTACCTAAGCTCCCTCAGAGGTCAAATTCAGTATTCGTTCTCAGACCTCCCCATAGTTAATGTGTGTTAGAGGGCAAGACAGACTCGTATTTTTTCTCTTCCCCTATTCCCTGTAAAGGCTGCGTAGGCATGTCAGGTAGCTATGCAGACATCACAGACCTGGAAGATACTAGGACTGGACCTCTCCTTCATATTCAACAGCTTGGAAAAGCAAGGACTGAAACTTCTATTGGCCGGTCAGAGTAATGAGACCCGAGTCCTCCGGCTCTGGGAGCTGTGACAGACTGAACTGTCTGGAAGGTTATTAATAGAACTGGCTCTGGAAATCCTCAGCCTCGTAAGGTTTCCGTATAACAGGACGTTTATTGACAAACTCTAGTGCACGTAGCAGAGAAGCAGAGATTCTATTTCTAACAAGGTGGAAGGTTAGGATCAGCAAGCAGAAGTTGTTCTCTCTGATCTCCACTCTTAGATGAACAACACACACACACACATACACACTTTTTCTTTAAAGTCAATCCAAACCAAAAAAAAAAGGAGCCAGGCAGTGACGGCACATGCCTTTAATCCCAGCGCTCGGGAGGCAGAGGCAGACAGATCTCTGTGAGTTCGAGGCCAGCCTGGTCTACAGAGTGAGTTCCAGGACAGCCAGAGTCACAACAGAGAAACCCTGTCTCGAAACAAAAATAAATAAATAATAAAGTCAATCCAAACAGGCCTGTCAGGTACCCGGACAGGACAAACCGGTTAAGAAAAATCCGTTTTATTCTAAAGACATTAGAAACAACATAAGGCCTGCCTAAAATATAGACTATTGACCATTCTCATGCCTTAGGAGCGTGCTCTGCTCCATTGGGCAATAAAGACATCACTAAGCAATGTGTCTTGTCTCTTTCCACAGACATCCTAAGGATGGGGAAACAGAGGGGACTCCAAACCAAGAGCCCAGGGCCAGCGCATCCCTAAAGGGAGATGACTGTGACAAAACTTTTCCTGGAAAAAGTTCATTGCTTACCTTGGTAGGGAGGGGACTAGAGAATCTGGTCAGTTTCAGGGATTTCCTGAGGCCATTTTGAATTGTTTACCTTTCTGCTTTAAGGGGCTTCCTGCAGGATGCCAATGGTTGAGGAAACTGTTACACGGGTGGAGGGCTTGAGGCGGCTACATTTTAGAAGCTGTGGTCATTGCTCATCGACGGCCGTGTGAACAAAAGGTATTGAAAAGAACTAGGCTTTATTCTAGTTTGAAGTTCTGATTTCAACCTCAGTGGTGCCGAGAGGTTGCGGTGCTGCAGGTTCAGAGCCAGAAGCTTTTGTGGCATCTTTATGCCCTTTAACAACCACTAATGGTCCTCCTCTCTACCTGGCCTAACATCTCCGTAAACATTCCGTAAGTCACTTAGAATGTGTGAACAGACCCTTGGTTTCTAACCAACCAAAGGGCAAAGAATGCCCTCAGACTAGCATCTGAGGCCTGGAGCTGAGATTCCCCCCCCCCCCCACCTTTGCTGTAGCTTGTTTACCTGGGATCCTCACCAATATTCTTGAAAGTGCCTTGATTTATGGTTTTCTTTGCTCTGTATAAAACCTTCATCAAGGGTCTGGAGAGATGACTCAACAGTTAAGAGCATTTACTGTTCTTGCAGAGGACCAGACTTCGGTTCCCAGAACGTACATGGTGGCTCACAGTTGTCTGTAATTTCTTTCCCAGGGAATCTGACCTCTTCAGATTCTGGCCTCTGAGGGCACCAGGCACACAGGTGGTGCACAGTTACACATGCAGGCAAACACAAATAAGATAAATTTAAAATAAAAGTAACGACACACATGACTTCATTACACTGCTATCATGTCGGGACATGGAGTTTGGCTACGACCATTGCTATTTGGATCCAGAATAAACTCTCTCTGATTCCCTTTGAGGTGAGCGTTGTGTCTCTTCAGCAGTCCTCACGGTGACCCCGCGAAGCAGGTATTTATAGACTTTCATTCCATGTTTACCGGACTTTGGAGAGATGAAGTTACACTGCAGCCTCCATGTGTGCTTCTTCCCGTTTTCTCAAAGTTCCCCGATGGGCGGAACTCAGCTCCCTCTGGAGAAAACTCAGCCGAGAGCCCCGCGGTGAAGATGCGGGTGCACCTCCGGGTCTTGCACGCAGCGCTCGGGCTCCCGCAGACTCCACACAAAGCGGTTCCTGCCCGGGTTCCCGAGCGCGCAAGGTGGAGCTGCGCGCTGATTGGTGCGCGCGCCGGGAGCTCCGGCCCCGCCCCGCCCTGGCTCACATTCTAGCACCGCTATTGGCCGAGGGGCCGTGCACTCAGAGCCGGCTGTCGCTTAGGCTCCGCCCCTCGGGCTCCGCCCCTCGGGCTCTGAACTTGCACCGGGCGCCGGCGGCCGCCGAGGGAGCGTGACTGCTCGGCTCTTAGGACGCGTCGTCGCCGTAAGTGCTGCCTCAAGCGGCCCACGGGCTGCGTGCGGCGCAGAGTAACGGCGGCTTGAGGCCGATCGTGGCTGGGGCTGGGGAAGAAGGGAAACGAGGTCCCGGGGTTGGCTGCGTCGCCTCCCCTCCCCCCCCCAGGGCACCCGGTTAGCACCGAGCCGCGGCTCGGGCCTGTGCCCAGGGGTCGTGGAAGCTCAGGGGAGTGGGCGGCTCGTGGTTAGCGCTCCCGGACCGCCCGGCTTCCGCTTCCCCAGGGGAGAGGCAGCTGCGCATGTCGCTTCGGGAGTGCGCCTCTCCGCCCCTGGCAGCGTGGGACGCCCCCCGGCCTCCGCGATCGCCAGCGTCCCCTCCTCTGCTTGCTTTATTTGCCCCAGTACCCCCATGCTGTCCCCCTGCCCGGGGCAGTGTGGGGACCGGCGACGAGCCGTCACTAGCTGCGGGTATGGGGTTCGGGGGATCCTGTCCTTGGCTACAGGTGCGTCCGAGGATGCTCACGCGGGGCTCCCCGAACCCCAGGGCTCAGAAACCAGGCGCCGACCAGTCCGGCTCGCGCCCCATTGGGCCCTTTCTCCTGGGTGGCAAAGTGGGTCAACTCCGTTCTGGTCTCGAGTGGGTCTTTTGGGACTGCTGGGGTGCGAGCAAGCCCTGTGCCCCTCACCTCCCCACACCGGCTCCTGGCCGTGGCAGGGTCCCGGAGCCTGGCTGCAGCCAGCGGTGGGGCAGCTGGTGCGCATGGCTCCAGAGGCTCCGGTTGCCCCGCAGAGCGGCTGCCAGGCTCTAAAGTTCCCAGTTGACCACAACAGTAACTAAATATAGGGCCAGCTGGTGCGGCCGGAGTGTCGCAGTGGCTCCTTTGCGGAGATCTCAGGGCTGCAGATAAGGTGGTAGAGTTCTTCTGGCCCTTAAGGGCTGGGTCTGAGCTACGGTCAAAGTTTAAATACCCCAGACCCTAGAATCTGGGTGAGACCGGTTTCTGATCAAATTGCACAGAGCTTAAAATCATCACTCCCTTCAAGCAGAATGGTACACTCGCCTTCAATTTATTATATGCAAACTTCCGGTCTACCCTGGTTTGATCACCTATTGACTGGTCATGCCTTAATGTGGAAAGCCCTTAATGGCTTGCAGAGTCCTTCCTCAGAAGTGATTTACCGTCAGGTAATTTTCAGAACAGCTCCATCGAGGAAGGTGATGTTTCCATCTTACAGTCGGGGCTGCCCCACAGCATTGAGAACTTTCCAGAATTCTGCTTGGATTAGCTGTGCTCCCCAGACAGCCTTCTGGGAAGGCCTCCAGTGATCTGGAACAGACAGTAGGCCCTCTCCTTTCTGACATGTCATTGTCTACCTGCTGCTGGCTCCGTGTGGTTCCCCCTTCTGGGGTGCCACAGGCTTCCATGCCCCTACCCCAGGTTGCACTGGCATATACCTGGCTCATTCTGCCCCTCAGTGGGAAGTTTATCCTACCAGGTCTGTCCAGCCTGTGGGCCTGGGGGCCTAGTTCATCCCGGGATAACTATGAATGCAGCTTAATTCACATGCAGATGACAGGGCCTCGTGGCAGTGTCAACGGGCGGGGACACCTCTAGTCTGTACCCTGTCTCTGTCTCTTTATTGCCCAGCAAGGGTTTTCATAGAGACCAGAAGATTCAGATTTAAACATTCCCTGGGACTGTTACTAAAGGGCAAGCGAGTATTCGGAGAGGGTTTATTCAGTCCATCCGAGCACCTTGGAGTTTGGAGAGATTTTATTGGAAATTTCTTTCTCCTCTTTTTTTCCCCGTCTGGTTTTTCTTTCTTCTTTCTTTCTTGAGACAGGGTCTTGCCCTGTAGCCCAGGCAGGCCTGGGACTCAGAATCCCCCTGCTTCAGCCTTCCTAGTGCTAGGATTATAGAACGAGCCTCCATGTACAGTTTCCCTGACATTTTTCGAGCCTCCTCCACCCGGTGACTGGGATGGGTGGCCCTGGTTGTACTGAAGCAGCCCAGCCCCGTGCGGGCTCACTGATGGCTGCTATTTCTCCCTCTCCGTTACCGTCACCCTTATGTGAAGGCTTGACTAGAATAGCCTCCATGAGCCCAGAACCTAGACCTGTGGGGCTGGCCTGGGGACCGAGGTTTGTTCTGGTTCCAGATGGATACCCAGTGCCTTGATTGTTCAAGCAGTGCTGATGTGCAGATTGTGAATGAACTCAAATGGTTTATACAGATATACAGGGTGGGAGAGCAGCCCACAGCCCTTCTCTTGTTTGGCTTGGACAGTCATCTGTTTCTCTTCTTAAAACATTGAAAAGAAAAAGAAAGAAAGAAGAGCTGTGTGTCCTGTCCCAGTCCCCACTCTCATGGAGTTGCCTTTGAGCTCACTCTGTTGTCCAGGTAGGTCTGAAACTTAAGATTCTCCCGCTTCAGCCTCCTGAATAGCTGGGATTGCAGGCCTGTGCCACCAGACCCAGCAAGAAGAGCTGTGTTCTCCTCCTCCCCAGCCTTTCCGAGCGTCTAGTAAACTAAATAGATCCGCAAGTTTTATTGGCTGAGCCAAAGGAGCACTAAGTGTAGTTGGATAGTCTTCTCAGTACTCCTTGGCCAGGGCCCGGAGCCCACTCCAGCTGCCTGTCACCTCAAGTTAGTTCTGGAGCCCTGCTACCCTCTTTTGAACCCTATACAGAATGTGACCTGCCGTCTCTCCGACTCACAATTATGCCTGCTTTGTCATTTGGCTAGGAAGAGATGCCTAGCTGGACTGGTGGAGCGATTCTCTCCTGTGGAGAGAAGAAGAAGCTTTAGCAGACTTTGTATGTTGTTTCTGGTCGTGCTTTCATGTCCATTCTGACCCACACCAAAGGATTTTTTCCAAGGGACGTCAATCATGAATTGCCTAAGGCAACATTGCCACCTAGTGATAGCTAGCAGAATTGCAGGTACAGTGGCTAATCGATAGCCTAGTCTGTCTTCCCAGATGGCACAGGCCCTGGGCATCTTGGGAATTTTTCTTTCCATCTCTTTTTGTTTTGAGATCAGAATTGTCTCAGTTCTGTTCTTTAGAAATTTCATCTTCTAAAGAATCACAAGTCAGAGCTACGTCTTGCCCCAGGATAGGAATTAGGAGACTCGAGGTCTCTGTTTCCATTTAGCTGGCCTCCCTCTTATGTCCCCAGTTTCCCCATTTGTGAAGGAGTCAGGATAAATCCCCTCAGGGCCAGTGAGAAGGCTCAGTGGTAAAAGCACTTGCTGCCAAACCTGATGACCTGAGTTTGATCCAAGAACCTACAGTGAAGAGAACACACTCCTGAAAGTTGTCCTCTCCCCTCCAAATGTGCCCCACAGTACGCTCGTGCCTGTATTCATGCACACACGTACACACACACACACACACACACACATACATACACACACAACACACACACACATACATACACACATATACATGCATACATACACACATACATACACACATATACATACACATATACATACACATATACACATACACACACACATACACAAACACTAATACACACACGCACACACATATCCAACAACACACACATAGACACACACACAGACACAAACACTAATATACACACACATATATTCATACACATGCACACGCATACACAAACACTAATACACACACGCACACACACACAACACACAGGCACACACACACAACACACAAACACACAACACACAGGCACATACACACACATACACACACATACACAACACACACACGCATACACACACATACACAACACACACACACACATACACACACACACAACACACAGGCACACACACGCATACACACACATACACAACACACACACTAATAAGAAGTAAAATTAAAAACACAACGACACGTAGGTCGGCGTCAGCCGCTCCCGTCCAGGCCTGGGTTGGGCTGAGAGGCTGCATATTTGGAGGTGGCGGGTCCAGTTTGCCACAGTCCTCCTTTCTGCCTCACCGCCACCCACTGGCCCGTGCTGTGCAGGCGCACCCTTCAGTCACATGAACTTAGGGTCCTTTTCAACTTGAACTCTGCCTTGCGTTTGACTTGCGTTCAGATCTGAAACCCAAATGGTGCATGTGGACCGTGATCACCCTTGGCGGTATTTCTCAAGCACCTGTACTGGTGAGAGTATGAAGAGAAACGTAGGGTAGACGTGCTCACAGGGAAGTGGGGGGAGGGGATAGTGGAGGGGAGAGAGATTTTTATTTTCTTTTGGATTTTTTTTTTTTTTTTGAGACAGGGTCTCTCTATTACGTAGCCCTGGCTGTCCTGGAACCAGCTATGGAGACCAGACCACACTGACCCTGGACTCTAAAGAGCTCCACCTGCCTCTGTCTCCCCAGCGCTGGGATCAGCAGCACCGCACCCAGCTAGAGGGAGAAATTTTGAAGTTCACAAACAACCCCGGGTGACTTGTGCTTAGTCACTGAGTTCCGGGCTGCCGAGGGCTGGGGCAGTCCGGGGACACTTTCTGGGAGTGGAGAGATGGGGGCTGTACTCACTCCTCAAGGATGTGGTCTGCTGAGGCGTTTGTTCGGAGTCGCGTGGGTCACCCACGGGGCACTGACGTCGGCCCTGCACGTGACACCCCCCCCCCCCCCCCCCCCCGTGTCCTCTCCGCTGGCTTTTGTCGCGTGTTTCAGAATGAGGCAGGCTCCCACACTTTGCACAGTTGTATACACTCATCAAGCGAGGTGTTCCTAGGCTTCTGTGGTCAAGGCCTCTTCCCACACTCCCCAGGCACTCTGTGGTAGCCTTGGGCTTTGGGCCTCTTCCCTTGCCGGTGTGTTCTGGCTTTCCTGTGTCAGCCTCTTGGTGGGACACACGCGGACAGTCGCCCACCTCCTGGGTCAGGGGTGGGTTTGGCCTTCCCTGCCCTGCTTGGCTAACTCTGAGATGTGGCCCCATACCTCCTCTCTCTGCCCTTCCCACTTTTCAGCCTCTGGCCCTTGACCAGTACCGGTTCGCTGGCGTTCCTTCAGTGGCTGCCGAGTTCAGAACCGCGGACAGGCCCGGAGAGACAGAGAAGGGGGGCCTTTGGCATTGATTTGGAGTTCTCCCCTCCGTCCTGGTACTGCGTGTGGCGATGTCGGTGACTTCTCTGAAGAAGACCTGGTTATGGCCCGCTAGCTTTGACCTTGTCCGAGGCCCTCACCAGTGTTTGTGCTTTGGTTTCTTTCTGTACTCTTTGGTAATAACAGGGTCTTGGGGAAACCTTTGTGTCTGTTTTCATTTCTATTTAGTTGAGACAAGGTCTCATGTAGCTCAGGCTGGCCTTGAATTTATTACGTAGCCAAGGATGACCGTGGAGTTCTAATCTCAAACTCCCCAAGTACTGGGAGTACAGACATGTCCCTCCACGCCTGGTATATACGATGCTGGGAATCGAACCCAGGGCTTTGTAAATGCTTGGTAAGCAACCTACCAGTTACGCCTCATCACGGCCTATTTTCCAATGTCTTATCATTTGCCTTTCTTGTCTGTCTGTCTGTCTTTGATGTATGTGGGTATTTTGCCTGCTTGTATGTCTGTGCACCACAGGCATGTCTGGTGGCTGGTGCCTTCTTCAGAAGCCGAAAGAGTATGGTTGGGAGCCACCATGCAGGTGCCGGGAATTGAACCTGGGACCTCTGGAAGAGCAGCCACTGCTTTTCACCGCTGAGCGGTCTCTCCAGCCCCATCTCCTCCACAGCGATCCAATTTCCCTTCTCGTTTTCAGCACCTCCTCTTTGCCTGCAGATAAACTCAGCGCCAGCTGATACCGAGGCCCAAGGCTGAGACTATCACCTTCCCTCCATTCTGACACACAGGCAGGGGATTCCTAGAGACCACCTCCTGCAGATCCCAACCTCCATCTTCCCACCGTGTAGTAGGAACCTGGCAGACAGGGCAGTGAGCAGGGCAGCTGGCCTAGTTGTGTGGATTGAGACCTGGCCAAGAGGCCGCCGAAAGGACTGGTGTCTTTCCCTGCAGTTGGCTGGGCCTGGCCTCTCTTCCCCAGCCCCCGCCTACCTGCTGAGTCACAGACTGAGTCCTCACACCTACCTGGTCACTGGCTGAGGCTCTGTGTCCGGTGAGGTCACATGTGTTGATTCTCTCAGGCAAGTGCTAAGGCCCCACTGCCCTCAGTCTTCAGGGGCCAGGCTGGATGTAGCCCGGGCTCTGGAGGAGGTGAGTGGCTTGGGGACCTCCTTGTGGCTACACCTGCTTCTCCTCATCCTCCTCCTCTTCCCCTTCTTTTTTTTTTTTTTTTCAAGACAGGGTTTCTCTGTTGTAACTCTGGCTGTCCTGGAACTCACCCTGTAGACCAGGCTGGCCTCGAACTCGCAGAGATCCCCCTGTCCTCTGCCTCCCGAGTGCTGGGATTAAAGGCGTGCACCACCACCAGCTGGCTTTCTTGTGGCTTCTTAAGGGCCTGGGTCCCTAGGGAGGGGAGTCCTTGTCAGGGGACCTTGGCTGGTAGGCGGGTGCTTCATGGTCCTGCATCTTCCCCAGGTACAGACCCCCTTGTGAACGGCAGACCGGCCTGGAGGCTGGGAGCGGGACACCCACGTCTGCATGCTGCGGAAGATGGGTGAGGCTGTGGCCAGAGTTGCAAGGAAGGTCAACGAAACGGTGGAAAGCAGCTCGGACACGCTCGGTGAGTGAGGCCTGCCTCTCCGACCCTGTGACCGGCTCGGGGACCTTGAGGTAGCCTGTAGAGACCCGGGGGGCATCAATGTGTGGCCAGGGGGACAGCGTTTCATGGAACCTTTTACCACAGCTGTGGCCAGGTAGTGCGTGTTCTACCGTAGACTTGGTTCTTATCTTGGGTCCCGGTCGGCAGCGACCTGAGTGTCGGCTCCCTGGAACCGCCGCGATGCATCAAGCCGGCCGTGTCGGTGCCACCCGTGCACAGGCCCCACGTCGAGTGCCTCTTGAGTGTTATCGAACTGTCACAGCCTCCTGGTGGTGGACAGTAGTCGCCAGTCGTGGCTAGCCTGTGGGCTTTGGGGTTCACCCAGCTGGAAGGCACATTTAGGCTCTGCTGTTGTGATATGTGTTGGTTTGGTTTGTTTTTATTTGAAATTATCATTGCATTTTTGCTTTTTACTTACCGCGAGACTCCAAACATTTAAGCTAGCCATCCATCTAGTTGAGTTGTGCAGATGTGAATGACAGGGGGAGGGGCGGGGCGGGACGGGACCAAACAGTTACGTCTATGTATGCACAAGTTCGTGTGTGTGAACATGAATGGTTGATGTCTGTATAGTACTTGTGTTCTTTATACATGTATGTGTATGATGTGTGTGTGTGTGTGTGCATGTGGTGTAGGGTGTGTGTGGAGTGTGTGTGTATGTGATGTGGGGTGTGTGTTGTATGTGTGAGCGTGTGTGTGGTGTGTGTGAGTGAGTATGTGTGGTGTGTGTGTCTGTCTGTAACGCACAGGAGTATCAGTGTCACTGGCTCGTCATAGGCACATAGGCACGTTGTGGGAACCCTGAGGTTCTTCCTCTCAGGGTGGTTAAAAGGACAGTCACATCTGTCACTTGCTTGGCATGCAGGGAGCTCAATGATAATCGGCAGCTATTATTTTAAATTTTTTTCCTCATACCCAAAGGTGGTAGGCAGAGGCTAATCCTCATTGGCGCAAACGCACCTCCACAGGTGCCAATCAGCCAGGTCCCAGGGGCCACTTCACGTTCCCGGTGAGAGGCCCATTCAGTAGAAGCCGGCATTGTCTCTGTAAGATGGCAGGGGTAGGGGGACCCAGGCAGCTCCTTCTCATCCAGATCCTGGGAGCGCAGTAGGTACGGAGAGTGCTCAGGAGGGAGAGCCAGATAGGGAGACCCGAACTCTCACCCCAGAAGCAGCTGTGAGGAGACAGGGACCGGATGTAGCCAAGTTGGGAGAGGTCCCTGCTGAAAAATTGTCACTCAACTTTTGGAAGGTTGGTGTTGTGAAATCTGGATCTCCAAAGACCGCAGACTGCAAATGCATGTGTCCCTGTGGTCAGGTTGGGGTGTTGGTGAGCAAGAGTGGGGTCTGTCCGGGTGATGTGTGTGGCATGGTTAGAACACGGCACACCAACTTCCACACCGACTGGGGTCCATGACAGGTCTCCAGTCGCCCTGCCAGACAACTGCAGTGCCTGGGATTAGACTTCCTGTTGTGAGCACCAGAGTCTTTCACTGTCCCATACAGCCTCAGAGTAGGGAGGTAGCTGGTGATTGCCAGGATCCTGAGTGGAGGGGCACTCCAGTCAGCATGGGAGAGCCTTCAGCCAGGGGGGTCCTGCTGAAGCTGGATGCTCTCCTGTGGTGAGGACTGGGCAAGGTTGTAAGGTCAAGGTTGGATTGTAAAGGCCTTTTTACTCCATAGACGTGAAACGTGAGACACGGTCACTCTGAGATTCCCCTTAGCCTACCTTTTTGGAAGGTGACCCGACCAGGCTCCAACATGAAGGATCTGGGCTTTAGGAAGTCTGCACATTAGCCTGGTGATGGTGGTGCATGCCTTTAATCCCAGCACTGGGGAGACAGAGGCAGGCGGATCTCTGTGTGTTCGAGGCCAGCTTGGTCTACAGAGTGAGTTCCAGGACAGCCAAAAACTACACAGAGAAACCCCATCTAGAAAAACAAACAAACATACAAAAAATTGAGCACCTACTGTATGTCACCTGTGTGTGTGTGGGTGGGAAGGGGACACACGCACGCACACACATACACGCAAACACACACACACAAACAAATGTAATAACTCTTTTCTGCATTTTCTAGATGTTCTTTGATGAACTATATACTACTCTTTTTTAAAAGTATAATATTTGTACCGGAGCTGGAGAGATGTCTCAGTAGCTAAGAGCACTGGCTGCTCTTGCAGAGGACCCGAGTTCAGTTCCCAGAACCCACTTGGTGGTTCACAACCATCTGTAACTTCAGTTCCAGAGGCTTTGATACCTTCTTCTTCTAACCCCTGAGGCACCAGGCACACGTGTGGTGTACATGCACACGTGCAAAATACCCGTACATTTAAAATTAAAATAATTTTAGAAAAATCTGAAAAGACGTCCTATTGTTTAGCCAGGGGTCGGGGTTGTACACCATGAATCCTGGCGCTCTGAAAGCAGAGGCAAGCAGATCTTTGGGAGCTGGTGAATGCGGGTGTGTTCCAGTGTCTACCAGTGTCTACTAGCGTGTCCCTGGTCAGTACAGTGTGTTTAGGGTAGTCAGGGGAGCATAGTGAGACCCTGTCTCAAAAAAAATTTAAATATATATGTACACACATAGTATTTGTATCCTTCAAGAATTTCATACAAATATACGATGTAATTTGACGGTATGCCCCTTCTCCTGGACCACACCCCTTCCTTGTCCTCCTTGTATTGCTCTGTAAAGACCACCTGGCACTGTAGAAGATAAAAACAACATGAATAGGGGCTTTCTAGCCCCTGCTTTCCCTCAGCCCCCCATCTCTCTGCCTCCTTGTGGCTGGCTGCTGCAGGCACAGGTGTGGCTAGCTACACATTCTCAGCTTCCTCGGTGGGTGTCCTGGTTAGCACGGCACACACCCGGGTTCCTCAGTGTCTCCTGGGCCCCCCACCCCCCCACCCAGTGAGAGGCTCACCCGCAGCTGCAGCCGCAGCCAGAATCCTTGGCTCCTCTCGTACCTGCTACTTCAGCTGTGGATCCCAGTACCGGATCTCAGCTCCAGGGCCCTGCGTTCTCCGAGGTGGACTGTTCTCCATCCGACAACGACGACCCCCCCCCCCCTTGTTTGAGTTAAAAGCACATCTCCCAGTGTCTCATCCCTCCCAACAGTATCTTCCAGACCCTTCCACAAAACACAGAGCTCGGCTTCCCTTCCTGAACCAGGGTCTCGAGTCTCTGTCTTTTGACTTTCCAAGTCCGGGCTCTTTCTTTGTAAGACCTCACCCTCATCCAGGTTCCTCTGGGTCCTGGAGCCCCTGGAGGGTCTCAGTCTGACCACGCGTTTCCCTGCATTTGTCTGAGAGGCCAGGTTCCCCACCCCCCCCAGTCCCTGTCTGTTCCTAAGTAGAAGCTTCCAGCTCTCCCGCATGCTTTAGGAGATGATTTTAAAAGCCGCTTAAAGCTGGGTGTGGCGGTCCATGCGTATAGTCCAAGCCCTTTGGGAGGTAGAGGCAAGAGAGTCAGGAGTTCAAGACCAGCCTGGGCTACATGACCCTGACTCATAAAACAATGGGAAGAGAGAGGTGGTTCAATGGGTAGAGCACGCGCTGTGTCGGCAGGAAGACCTGAGTTTATATCCCAGAAGCTATGTAAAAAAGCCAGAATGATTGGCCCGGAACTCCACATATAGTCAGGGTAGCCTCTGATTCATAGTAATCCCTGCCGCAGCCTGCTGAGCGCTGGGGTTATAGGCATGTGTCAGCGAGGGTTCAACCCGGAGCCGCTGACGTGCTAGGTGCCGGCTTCGCCTCCACAGGCCTCCATCTCCAGCTTTAAATTGTGTTTCATTTTGTCCTGAAGCAGAGTCTTGAGTTTCTCCGGCTAACCTTGAGCCCCCCTCAAAGCCCGGCAGGCTTTGAACTTGAAATTCTCCTGCCTCAGGCTCTAAAGCAGCTCCCAGGCCTCGCTTTGTTTTCACGCCATGGTCCCCGCCACTTTTTCTGGGACAGGCTGTTCGCAGGCGCAAGGCTGCTGCCCACTGGCGCCCAACGGCAGGGAGCGAGGGCTGTCCTGGGTGCTTCTGTGCAGTTTTGGGACCCTGTCTTCCTACGTGGCAGAGCTTTGGCGCTGTGCCCTCTAAGGGGTCGCCTCAACTCCGGTCAGCTGCCCAGATAACCGTCCTCTGTTTACTTCTCTGCTTCAGGGTCTCTGGGCTTTGGGGAAGGCGACCATGGAAACCTCAGGTAAGGACAGGCCTGGGGGATGGTTCAGGAGGCTGAGTTCTGAGACCCTTACCCACAGAGATGCCCGACGGTGTTACACGTCTGTAATCTCGCTCAAACTAAGCGTATGTCACATCACGTCACCCGGCTCTCATTTTGGAAGTGAGATTTTGTTTGTTTGTTTGTTTGTTTGTTTTAAGACAGGCTTTCTCTGTTGTAACCCTGGCTGTCCTGGAACTCACTCTGTAGACCAGGCTGGCCTCGAACTCACAGAGATCCTCCTGCCTCTGCCTCCCGAGTGCTGGGATCAAAGGCGTGCGCCACCACCACTTGGCTTGGAAGTGAGATTTTTATAGGATCTGGAGCTGGGCCAGCCAATTCAGCAACTCAGTGAGAGAGCCCATCTCCAAAGGCAAGGTGGATGCTGGGTATGGTGACACACACCTTTAATCTCAGCCCCAGGAGGCCGAGACAGGTCGATCTCTGTGAGCTGGTGGCTACCCTGGTCTACACAGCGAGCTCAGACCAGCCAGGGATATATGTTGTTTCTAAAACCATGTGGGGAAGTGATTGAGGAAGATGGTCCAGTATTGCCCTCTGGCCTTCATGTGCACACTCTGGGTAAGCACACATATGGTAGATACTACACACACACACACACACACACACACACACACACGCAAGCGAGCTTGTGATTTCAGAATCTTTGAGGATTTATCTTTTTTTTCAGTGAAGAGGCAAAGAAAGATAAGAGGTTTTTTGTTGTTGTTTTTTGTTTTTGTTTTTTTGGCTTTCTTTTGCTGAAAGTAACTGCTTCAAAACCCCCAGCTTTTACCGGGTGGTGGTGGTGCACGCCTTTGATCCCAGCACTTGGGAGGCAGAGGCAGGAGGATCTCTGTGAGTTCGAGGCCAGCCTGGTCTACAGAGTGAGTTCCAGGACAGCCAGGGTTACAACAGAGAAAGCCTGTCTCAAAAAACAAAAAACACCTTTCAGCTTGGCACCTGGACAGGCCCAGAGCGAGTGTCCTCCCAACCAAAGGCTCTGGAGTATCGGCTATGTCCACCATCCGGTTCCTCCACTCTGGCGTCTCAGCCTGCCCTCTTAGCACCCGGCATCTGCGTGAGTGCCGTGCCCACCCTGACTCATTTAATTGTCCCAAGAGCTTGATGACGAAGGTCATGTTAATATCCTGTTGTCAAGATGACGAAACAGACGTGGGTATTTTTAAAGTGTTGTTTCTAAGTGTCTTGCTGCGTAGAGCTATCCAGCCTGTTCCCTCTGCTTTCTGTTTTGTAATTGTGTGACAGAGTCCTCGCCGAGTTGTCTAGCCCGGTCCCGAACTTGTAACCTTTCTGCTTCAGCCTCCCACGAGCTAGGGGATTCACAAGCAGGCAAACCCACGCCTGGCTGGACTCAGCTGCCTTCCTTCAGCAGAGCCTGCTTGACATGCAGCCCGGGCTTGTGATCTCTGCTGAGCAGGGTTGTACGGTGCGGATAGATCTCTGTCTGATTATCTGTTCCTGGCTGGCGGACATGTGGGTGACTTCTAGGTCTCCCACATTGTTAGTAAGCCTCTGACACTGCCGTGCAGGTTTCTGTACAAGTCAGTGCTTTGAGTGTTGCCGGGTGAGTGTGGTTCGACTACATGCAGTCCCTCGTGCCCAGAGCTCTGGCTCCTGTCTTCAGCGCTCAGTACGGTTTTCAGTTTAATAAGGTCTTTCAGACATGAGGCCTCTCTTGGGTCTTTATTTACAGTTCTTTGATGACAGGCGTTTTTGTTTTTTTGTTTTTCTTTGAGATAGTGTCTCTCTATGTAGCCCTGGCTATCCCGGAACTCACGGAGATCTGTTTGCTCTGGCTTTCCGAGTGCTAGGACTAAAGGCATGTGCCACCCTGCTTGGGGCACACGCGTGCTGTGGTGGGCATTTACAGGTCAGAGAACAAGCTTTCAGAAGTCGGTTGTGGCCTTCCACTCTGTGGTCTTGGGGTTGGAATTCAGTGCGTCGGGCTAGGTGGTAAACGCCTTTACTGCTGAGCCGACTTGCTGGTGCCTAGCTCTTTGTATATTTTGGATCCAAGTTCTGTTTCACTTTTTTTTTTTTAAGTTTGAGGTGGGGGTGGGGGTGCTGGAGAGATGGCTCAGTGATTAAAAGCACTGGTTGCTCTTCCAGAGGACCTCAGGTTCGAATCCCAGCACCCACACGGCAGCTCACAACTGTCTGTAACTCCAGTTCCAGGGGATCTGACGCCCTCACACCAATGCACATAAAATAAAAAAAAGAATTATCTTTAAGGAAAACAAAAAAACTGTTTGAGACAGGGTCTGGCTTCATGGTCCAGCCTGGACTCCGACTCCAACTCCTCCTGCTAAGTGCTGGGGTCCTGTGTGTTCTCTGTCACACCTGGCCAGATGTGTCTTGCCTTGTCTTTCAGCCTTTAACAGTGTCTTTTGAGAAACAGATGATTTTAATCTAGACGAAGTCCAGTTTACCATTTTTTTTCCTTTCTAAACAGCGCTCTTGGTGTTGCTCATAAGATATCTTTGTCGAACCAAGGCCTGCACATCCCCTTGGAACCGTCTGGAAGCTGGGCAAATGTATGGGTTCTTGGCCCCCGTGTCTGTGAAAGTGTCCGCTTCTGTTTAGCAGCACTTGAACCAGAGGTTCCTGTGAGTCCTTTCTGCCTGGAATTTCTAAGACGTGGGCGGGTTCGTTGCCTAGCAGGCCCCCGGATCTGTATGAGTCAAAGTGAGAGAATGAGCGTGAATTAGGAGAGGCCTTGTCCTCAGGGGTGAGCTGAGCAGTCTGTAGCTAGACCAAGGCTAGGAGAGAAGAGAGCCCTTTTCCCAGGCTCACCCCTCTTAGCTGCTTTGTGCTGCACTTACCAGCAGATGGCGCCCTGTCACCAGCTGGCCTGGCTTGCTGCTGGTTGTCAGTCCTACTGGCTGACCCGGAGTCCTTTCCCCAGCCAGCTCACTTCCTGTATGTACACTTGCCTGAGCCCTGTAGGGACTGCATGATCTGGAAACTCCTCCTTCCCTCCCTTCCTCCTTCCCTAGCTTTCTCTCTCTCTCTCTCTCTCTCTCTCTCTCTCTCTCTCTTTGTTTTGTTTGGTTGTTTGTTTTGAGACAGAGTCCCGCTATGTAGCTCTGGCTGGCCTGGAACTCCCTGTGTAGACCAGGGTAGCCTCAAACTCATAGAGATTCTCCCGCCTCTGCCTCCCTTAAAGATGAGTGCCACCCAGCCCAGCAAAAACCCCTCTCTTGAACAACAGTATTTACTATGCACTTAGTATGAGTCTCACTAATCTGATACCTCTACTGGTTCTTTCCCTAACAAATAGACTCTGAGCATCGACTGTGTGCTCGGAAGAACCAGCTGAGCTGTGCCAGGGGTGCCTGGTGTGGATACTGAGGCAGGTTCCCCCTACCCCATTTCCCTCCTCTCTCTCTGTACATACCCACTGAGGATAAGGGGAGCTGCCAGGCCTATAGCAGGAATGACTTCTCTATCCTGGCTGGGTGGTGTAGCCCCTGCCTTAATGGAGGTCAGTTAACCTACAGTTCCTGTCGGGTAGTATGTTTCCCTGTAGTGTTGCTAGCCTGGGGAGTCTTCAGGCTTCTGCCAGGTTTTGCCTGTTCTGAGAGCACGAGGGTAGGGACAGAAGTATCCTCAGACCTCTGTCTCTGCTCACCAAGAAAGCCTTCGTCCTGCTTTCCTGGCTCCTGCTTCTGGTGGGACCTACAGGCCGGGCACTGACCATCTGGCCTCTGCTGCTCTCCCCAGGGATCCCGAGTCCCCATATGATGAGAGCTTCCCCCTGGCTCTGCCTCCGTGTGACGTGACGAGGAGGGTGTGTGTGAGAAGCTTTTTATCTAAAATGCCATCTCTAAACAGTTTCTCCAGATTGCAGGGTTTGGGCAACCAAACATGAACCTTCCTTCCTCTAGGCCCAAGAGAGGGCTTTTCTTCCTCCAGAGCTCCAGACGTCTTGAAAGGAAAGCTCTGTATCCTAGAGCGGGCACCCCTCAGTCTCACACTGTTGACTTCCGTGCTGACTGTTTCTCTGCTGCTCTGAGCACATAGTGTTTAGCCGCCTTCCCCCCCACCGGCCGTTACCAGGAGATGCTGATATCCCAGTCCATTCAGGCCTCTGTGATAGAACACCATAGCCTAGGTGGCTTAAAAGCAGCAGAAGTACAGTCTGGGCAGAGGACTCGGTGGGCAAAGTATTGCCGTGCCAGGACGAGCACCCGACTCTGGATCCCTGGAACCCACACAGAGCTGGATGCCGTAGCCCAGGGTGGCAGAGGCAGAGTGCCCGGGAGCTGCGAAGTCAGCTAGCCTGACGTCCACAGTGGTGAATCATGAAACCCTGTCTCGAAAAAGGTGGAAGGCAGGGGCTGACACCCAAGATTTTCTCACATGGGTGTCAGAATCCAATCTCAGGTCCTTTTGAAGAACAGTACACACTCTTAACTGCCGAGCCATCTCTCCAGCCTCCTGTGTATGAATATTTTAAAAGGTTGTTTGTGTGTGTGTGTGTGTGAGAGAGAGAGAGACAGAGAGAGAGAGAGAGAGAGAGAGAGAGACAGAGAGAAGCTGTGTGTAAGTGTGTGTTTGAGTGCATGTACATTCGAGGGTGTTGAGGAGAATGTGGGTGCTAGGATCTGAACCGCGGTCCTTAACGATCCCGCAGGGAGCGCTCTCTCTAGCCCTGCCCCTGTGTGCGTGAATTCTTAACACATCTTTGATCCTGTTCCTTCGGTGTTCAGACTCTCCCGTGTGGTCACTTGCACAGACCACAGAACAGACGTCTGTTCAGTGCATCACCGTGTTATACTCCGCCGCAGACACGTGCCCCCGTGTGTCCGCCCTTGCCGCTGTCCACGGACTCGGGGCTGCCCAGCAGTTCTCGTGTGCACAGCATCCTGTATGGAGAGACCCTCTCTAGGTACTGAGGGTCTCTAGGACAGATACCTCTGACCGGCTGTAGCACTGGCAGAGAGAGCCAGCAAGTGGGACGGACATATGCAGGGTACCGGTGGCCCCCTTTACCCCTCTCAGAACAGGCCTGTTGGTGGCGAGAGGAGTCCGGAGACCTGAGCCTTAGCTCAGCCCCGACCTTGCTAGGTGACCTCGGCAATCGCTTCCCAACTCTGGCCTGAAGTTGTAACGGGTGCCGAGGAGCCAGCCCGCTCTCCAAGGTGCTTTGGACACGTCCATTCGTTTGGAGTCTGAGGAGCAGGCTTGTGTGGGCTGGCCGAGGCTGCAGCCTCCAGGGTCAGAGGCTTGCGTGCCGGGCAAGGTTGTGCCGGTGCAGGCGGAGCAGCGTGGGTGGAACCCCGGTAGGATGCGAGGGTGGAACTCAGAAGCAAATAACTGGCTGGGAAAGAGAATCAATAGACTCGGAGGAGCACAGCTCAGCTTTGCCACCAGCAAATTGGCCCCGCGCCGAGGCCTGCTGAGCTTCAATGCAGGACCCAGGCTTGACCCTAAGCTCTTGTTTCAGAGACTTGTGATTAACATCAGTCCTCCCTGGGGCCTATAGGGCTTTGAACTGGTATCAAGAGCAGCTGAGGCCCAGAACCGTGGGCGTGGAGTGCTGTGTCCAGGCAGCAGGAGGCAGGAGAGGTCTGGGAAGCTTCCAGAAAACCTTGTTCTCTGTCCTTGGTGTATTGTTTCTTTGTGCCCGAGTGGTCCTGGGGCCTGCCTAGACCCCTCAGCTCAGATGTAGACACCCGGAAACAGGAAAGGGAGCCACTCTGATAGGAGGCAGCCCCGGGGATAGAGAGAGCATGGACTTTCTCTAAGGTCTAGCTATGACCTTCCCACCACAAGGAATACTTAAAGCAGGCAAATGGCCGGTTAAACGGCAACAGATGCTCTGGGATGTAGCTCAGTTTGGAGACTGTTGGCCTTAGTATGTCAGGCCCGGTGGGGTACTTTTGCAACCCCGCTGCTTGAGAAGCGGAGGCAGGAAGATCAGAGTTCACAGCCATCCTCTGCTACGTGGGAGGTTCAAGGCTAGCTCGAGAATACATGAGACCCTGACTCAAAAAACAGGAAAACCCCACAAACAAACAAACAAACAAAAAACAGGTTGCCGGGCATAGTAGTACTTGCCTGTAACTCAGAGAGACAGAGGCAGGAAGATCACCAGTTCAGGAGTACCGAGACCTGTCTCAAAACATCAGCAACCCCGTAGCCTCCACCCACACCGGGAAGAGGACAAAATCAGAACCGAAGCACACAGAAAAGCTATGGTTCTCATAGGGAGCCGACTCCAAGGCAGGGATGGGTAGGTAGGGGGAAGCCAGGCTTTCTCCATCCTGCCCTCTGACCCCCACTCCCCTCCTCTCCGTTTCGTGGAACCAGAAGAGCAGTTAGGAGGCTCTGTAGGGGTCAGACTTGGCAGCTGTGGGATTGTTGGGTCCGAGAGTGGTCAGCGGGAGTCCTAGGCTGCCCCCATTCAGAGCAGTGGAGAGAGAGGCTCCAAAGTCTGTGGATGGGTTCCAGACCTCTCCCTCCCTTAGACTCATGGATTCTTTTGGAACTTTGAAAGCATCAGCTGCCACGAGCCTCATTCACCCCGTTCTAGAGTCACTGAGGACCTCGGACTTCTAGGAGTGGAGGTCAGAGGTCAGTGCTCTAAGGCCCTCAAGCCCAGTTGACTTATTGCCTGGCGCCCTGGCTCGGGCTCTCTTCCACGTTGCCCAATGAGAGGACTCTGCCCAAGCCAGTATCTGCCCTGGAGAAATGAGTAAAGCCAGGCTGGCTTGCTCTCCTCCTCTGGGTTCTCCCCCTCCTCATGCTGCCGCTGCGGAGACAGCTCAGGTGTGAGAGCTGGTCCCTTCTCGCGTTGTATCAAAGGAAGCAGGGGGGTGGTGTTGGTCCTCCCACAGCTAGGACCCCAAGACCCACATAGGACAGTGACTTATGGAGATGCTGTGATGGACGGAGACAGGGCACCGGATGGAGAGACGATTCTGTGGGTTGTACAGCCTTTACAGAGGAGGAGGTGAATGCCGATGAGCTCGGCTTCCACTCCCTGCGGCTGTGCACCTGCGCCATGGGCTTTGTGTAGATGCCTCTGGACCTTAAGGGGTAGGGGAGTCAGGTGCGAGGCGCAGGCCGGGGGCCCTGCCTTACTGTTCCAGTAAAGGTAATGGGTCCCTACTGGGAGGGCAGGGCCACGCAGTGAGGTGTCCCACCTTCTTATACAGGGCCAGCTTCTAAAGACGGAGAAGTCACTCAGAATCAAAATGACCTGTAAAGAAGAACACGCACCTACTTACAGTCCTCGATGGACCCAGACTGTCTCAGCTGCCGGACGTACCTCCCCTTTCAGCCTCTCCGCAACTCTGTGACCCGAAAAGCCTTCGATGGTGCCTGTTAGGCCTCCAACTCCTCGTGTGGTCGAGGAGGACCCTGAACTTCTGGTTCTCCTGGCTCTACCCCCAGAGTGCTTGAACAGAGGCTTGTACCGCTATGCCCAGCTTATGACCGCTATGCCCATGGAACCCCCGTGGAACCGGGGATCCAACTCAGGGCTTCGTGCATCCTAGGCGAGCACTGTACCTACTGAGCTACATCTCAGCCCTGAATTCTGTGTTACAGTTGAGGAAACTGAGGCACCGGGGCACTGAGCGACCTGCCCAGGCTGTACCTTCCAGGGAGGTATGGGGAATGGGGTTCAAACTCAGCCAGAGTTCTCTCCAGGGTGCTGACTGTTGATTCTGTGTTTGGGAGCACTCGGAGTCCCAGGTTTGTGGCTAACATGCCCGTGTCGTAAGGAAATGCGTATCTTCAGTGTCAGAGTCACGCGTGCGTGAGCTGCCTCTGGTGTCCTTGATCTGGGTGGCGACAGAGGTCCCTGGTGGCTTCTGAGCAAGACAGCTGCATGATCTGCTCGTGTCTAGAAAGGTCACTGCTGGGTGACCACCTGGGACCACCTTAAGGGGACCCGGAGAAGAAAGCTCTGCACCTTCGTTGGTGCCGAGCAGGCAGTTAGGTGCGCCGTGTGGAAACTGGCCGTGCTCTAACAAACAGGGAAGCCTGGGTTATTTGGGGTTGATGATGCTGGAGAGTTCTGATGAGTTTGGGGACCTTGCGGGACACCGCAGAGAAACTCATAGCGAGAGACTAGACAGATGGCTCAGCCAGCCGGCACTGGGGATTTCTGCAGAAGAGACACTGTCCCAGGGACCCATCTCTAGATTGCTCTCTCCTTCAGTCCCGTAAACCCGTGCAAATCTTGCAAACTGCAGGACTAACAAGGCAGCTTCAAACAGCGCGTTCCGGCAGAAGAATAAAAACGCCCAATTTCACAGCGTCAAAAGCTCATGTTGCTCGGGCACGAAAATGTTAGCCTTGGGCAGGCAATTTAACAAGGAGGCTGAGGAGTTTATTAAAACCAGATATTTGTGCAAATGTACATGTGAGTCAGGCTGTTAAGGTAGCTGGGGGTGGAGGTGCAGGCTGGAGTTAACTGGCCAAGCCAGCAGTTCTGGAACCAACTCCCCACCCCACCCCCCACCCCCGTGGGCTCTACAAGTGGTCCTGCACGTCCCGGGGCTGATCATCTCTTTCTCCTGAAAAATCCCATTTGTTCATCCATACATACTCTTTATCCTGGGAGACGAGCCTACGACACTTGGAGTCTTCCAATCATCCTGGTTGACTGTGGATGGCCGAGCTGCCTATTTCTGTCGTGTTCTGGTCTGTCCGGGGGCTTCTCAACGTTGTCAAGTTCTTTCCTCCAGGCAGAATCTCACCCTGTGCTGTGTCCGGGGCTACCGCTCTGCAGAGGGTGGTCTGTGAAGGTCCCGGAGGGAGGAGCCGATTGAACAGCCCTGCATTTGGGTGGCTGTGCTTGCTCCTCCCTTATTCCTGCCTCTGTGGCCTGTGGTCCCAGGGTACCTTTTTGTTTCCTGAGGACAGCTGGCCACCCGGGTCTGTATCTCTGTTTACTCTGCCTGTTGCATGAGCTAGCCCCTCGCAGGCCGCAGCAGGGTCTAGCTTACCACTGTGTCCTCAGACAGCGTTAGGGCAGTGGGTACCCTGGAGTGACTTCTCAGATGAATGAATGGATGAGACAAATGAATTAGTGATGGCCAGCGACAGGCGGTACTTTCGCATCACACAAAGAGCGCCAGATACCGTGATATATCCCTCTAATGTCAGCACTGAAGGAGGCCGGGGCAGGAAGGTTGCCAGTTTGAGGCCAACCTGGGTTATAGAGAGAGAGCCATCTCAAAAACAACCCTCCTGACCCCCCAGAAGTTGGGGGTTGTGGCTCAGCAGACAGTTGCCTAGCAAGTACCAGACTCTGGGTTCAAATTCTAGCACCGCAAAAAAGAAAAAGGAAGTAGAGGTTAGTTTTTCTGCTCATAGCCAGCAAATGTAGTGTTGGAACTTAAACTCGGGTCTGTTACGCAATGCGGTCTTTTAGCACGCTCCTCGCCTCAGCGGGACCCAGGTCCTACCGTAAGGAGTTCTCTGCCTCACCAGGGAGAGCGAGACAGGTGCATCAATAATGTCTTTGATCGTTTTGGGAGAAACGCTAGAAAAGAGAAACTCTTACACAAGATATCCCAACAGGACAGGGGGAGATGCAGTGTGGACTGGGGAGGCCACTCCGTGAATCAAGCGCTTTGCGTATGGCCAGGAGGACCTGCATCCTCATCCCCGGCACGCATGTCAAAGCTGGGTACCAGGGTGGAGACGTGGCTCAGCAGTGAGGAGCTCACACTGCTTCCCGAGGGCACTTGGACTCTTGTGCACGTACCCATACACACGCATACACCGCGCACGTAAATACAAAACCAAATAAGTCTCTGAGAAGAAGCTGGCGTAGCAGCACACACCCGTAGTCCCAGTGCTGGTGCACCATGGGAAGCACAGCGCACTCTGCGTCGGGGGCTTACCGGCCATCAGTCTAGCAAGTTGAACTCCAGGTTCAGTGAGTCCAGGGATGTTCAGTCTGTTTCACAGACAATGGTATCTGTAAAAATAAGGTAGAGTGTGAGAAAGGAAGAGACAAGGAACACGTGTGTGCAGGGAAACATGCTTGTATAGAGACCCAGGGGCACGTGTGTGCAGGGAAGCATGCCTGCATAGAGACCCAGGGGCACGTGTGTGCAGGGAAGCATGCCTGCATAGAGACCCAGGGGCACGTGTGTGCAGGGAAGTGTGCTGCATAGAGACCCAGGGGCATGTGTGTGCAGGGAAGCATGCCTGCATAGAGACCCAGGGGCATGTGTGTGAAGGGAAGCATGCCTGCATCCACATTTGTGTGCTCAGTGTTGTGAAGCAGGGTCCCCCACTGAACCTGGAGTTTGCCCATTCACACACACACACACACACACACACACACACACACACACACACGATGTAAGAGTCTCAAGGAGAGGGACATTGACCTTCATTGAGAACATGAGCATTTATAGACAGAGAGCTTGAAAGAGTGACCTTCCCGTGTTCCCTTGTGAAGATCTAGCAGATCAGGATTCGGGTCCCCAAATTCTACAGGTCCCCGATCTCAAGAGGAAGACAAGCTCTGTCCATTCGCTCTTCACAGTGTGACTTTGAGAAAAATCTCAACTACTCTGGCCTTAGCTGCTTCATCTACCAAAGAGGACTAATCCCTCTCTCGGAGGTGGTTGTCAGGTTTAGTCCAATGGCGTTCAGTCAGCTTTGACTGCTGTGTCCTTCTGGAAGACTCTAGGGCGTAGTCCTCTCCAAGACCGTGTGGCTTCTGCCCGGACCAGCTGAGGCCCCGCAGAGCTGTTGGTGTCTGTGCTGGGGGTATCATCATGGCTGCTGCTCTGATTCCTAACTGGCTGGGGTGAGTCACTGACTAAATTAAAATAATGAGTGTCTCAAATCAGAACCAGTGTGTCATTCGTGTATTCTGTGTTTACAAAAGGAAACTTTATTTTTAATTTCTAATTGAATATCGGTGACTTTTCTTAAAACAGCAGGCCGGCTTGTCAGCAAGGAACAAGGGTTTCTCTCTCTTTTTAAAGTGATGTTTTTATTTAGTTACCTGAGCATTTCGTATAGTATATTTTGATCACATACATTCCCTTTCTCCAACTTCTCCCAGGTCCACCCCACCTCCCTATCCACCCGATATCCCTCTTGTTCTGTGTTCATCCTTCTCTCTCAAACTTGCCGAGTACATTTGTGTTTGCGTTGGCTGACCGTTCCTGAGTGTGGGGTCTGCCCTGGAATGTGATCAATAAACTGGGCATCACTGAAGAAAACCGACTCCTTCCCAACACCAGTCAAACGCCAATAGTGCCTCAGCCGTGAGACTTCATGCCCGCCTCCCTTTCTCCATGCTGGACTTTTGTCCGGCTTCAGCTTCTACAGATCTTGTGCATGCCGTCCCAGCAGCTGCGAGCTCATACATACAAACTCCCCGTTGTGGCAAGAAAACACCGTTTCCCCTACTAGATCCCTGAACCTCGGCGGGGAGGGTATAATATAGGTGTTCCATGCAGGGCTGACCACTGCCAAGTCTCTTATTCTCTGCGTGTCGGCCAGTAACCAGGCTCTGCCATTTACTGCAAGAAGAAGCTCGTCTGATGAGCCTTGGGAGATGCACCGATACAGCAGTAATGCCATTTGGAGTTTTTAACACTGTGTCCGTTTAGAATGATAATAGTATTGGGTCCCCCTCTAGGGCCATGACCTACCTAGCCATTGCTTCTTGGCCTGGTATGAGTTCCATCTTGTGGAGCTGGGTCAGAAAGTGGTTGGTTACTCCGGTTAACAGCTGTGCCATTGTTGCACCGGTTAGCATACCTCTCTTGCAGGGCTGAGAGTGGGATGAGATTGATGATTTCTTTTCTGGTAGTGTACATAGCACCTTCCAGCCTTGTTAGCCAGTAGGGGCGAAGCTTCCAGCCGAGTACCAGCCGGATTTCTCCATGTTCTGTGTATAACTCAAGTATGCATTATCTTCAGCAATAGGGTTTCCTTTCTTCTTTTTTTAAAGATTTATTTATTTTATGTATATGAGAGTTCTAGCTGCATGTTCACCTGCACGCCAGAAGAGGGCACGAGGCCCCATCGTAGATGGTGTGAGCCACCATGTGGTTGCTGGGAATTGAACCGAGGACCTCTGGAAGTACTAGCAGCCAGAGCTCTTAACCACTGAGCCATCTCTCCAGCCCCCAGTAATGGGATTTTTTTACCATTGAGTTCTGAAGAGTAATCAAAACATTGACAATAGTTTATATTGCTTGGGGAGGTTGTGTGGGATTCCATTGGCCAATAACTCAAAAGGAGATAACTCATTCTTGGTAACGGGGTTTTTATTTGGTAGTGTATAGTGTCGAGTTGGAGTATTGCCCCTCATTATAGGGTAACTCCGTTTAAATTTGTTTTGTTTTGTTTGTTTTTTGGTTTCTCCAGACAGGGTTTCTCGGTTGTAACGCTGGGTATCCTGGAACTCACTCTGTAGACCAGGCTGGCCTCGAACTCCCGACGGTCTATCTGTCTCTGCCTTCCGAGTGCTGGGATTAAAGGCGTGTGTCATCACCGCCCGGCTTAAACTCCTTATGGATGCGTATATTTTAGGAAGCTTCTGCAGTAGTAGGTTTCTACGGCCTTTTCTTTTCTTTTTAAAAATTAAAAAAAAAATTGTTTACTTTTATGTGTATGAGTGTTTTGCTTGCATGTTCATATGTGAACCACATGTGGCCTAGTGCCCGTGGGGGGTCAGAAGAAGGCAGTGGATCTCCTGGAACTGGAGTTAGGATGGTTGTGAGATGCCACGTAGGTGCTAGGAGTCGAACCAGGGTCCTCTACAAGAGCAATAAATGCTCCGGACCCTGAGCCTTCTCTCCAACCCCTCCATACGGGTTTTTCAGAAGGCCTTCAGTGCTAGTTAGCCCTCCCTGTATTCCTTCCTCGACCCCACTCCCTGCTCTCCACCTCGTTTAATCCTTCCAATTTCCCCTCTATCCCTTAGAACACCATATTCTCTTTCCGTCCTTGAAAGACTCCTCCTCCATGGTCCTCACTAGTTACCTAACCTCCGTGGGTTCCAAACGAAACACACATGCCTAAAACTTATCTTATTTATTCTGTCTGTCTGTCTATCTATCTACCATCAGTTCGGTTTTTAGAGACAGGGTTTCTCTGTGTAACCGTGGGTATCCTGGAACTCACTCTGTAGACCAGGCTGGCCTCGAACTCACAGGGATCCGCCTGCCTCTGCCTCCCAAGTGCTGGGATTAAAGGCATGTGCCACCACTACCTGGTATTATTTTTGTTTTTTTAGAAAGATTTATTTATTTATGTATTGTATGAGTATGGGAGTTTTGTCTGCGTGTATATCTGCACACCAGAAGATGTCATAATGTCCTTCGGGGTTAGAGTTAGAGATGGTGGTGAGCTGCCTTGTGGATGCTGGGAATTGAACTCCAGACCTCTGGGGGTGGGGGGAAACAGCTAATGCTATCTCTCCAGTCCCATATCTAAAATTTAAAAGCTAACATCACACACGAGAGAAAACGTGATGTCTGTCTTTCTAGGCCTGGGTTCCTTCACTCAGGGTGGTTATTTCCCTCAAGGAATAAGGATTTCGCCCTCTAAAAGTCCCATATCCCAGGGCTGGGGAGATAGCTCGGTGGGCAAAGTGTCTGCTGTGCAAACATGTGGACCTGGGTTCGATGCCCAGGACTCTAGTGGAACGCTGCGGGTTCGGTGGCGGTTTGCTGGTGATCCTAGTGTTAGGGAGGCAGAGACAAGCAGGTGCCCGAGCACACTGGCCGGCCTACCTGATCCTTGAGCTCAAGGTTCAGTGGGAGATCCTGCCTTCTCCCCCTCGCCCCCAGCACCCAGGAAGTGGAGGCAGGAGGATCAAAACTGAGGCCTGCCGGAGACCCTCTTCCAAAAACAAACAGCGCTGGGAAGATGGCTGGGTGGACACGTGCTTGGTCAGATACCAGAACCTGTGTAAACTTTGAGCGGGTGTGGCCACGTGGTAATCATAGCACTCAAGAGACAGAGTGGGTGTGGTGTGTGTGTGTGTATGTGTGTGTGTATGTGTGTGTGTATGTGTGTGTATGTGTGTGTGTGTGTGTGTATGTGTGTGTATATGTGTGTATGTGTGTGTGTGTGTGTGTTATGTGTGTGTGTGTATGTGTGTGTGTGTGTGTAGAGTATGTTCCCTGGGCAAGCCAGCTAGCGTAGACCAGTCAGTCGGCAGCCTCAGCAGATAAAGTGGAAGGATGGAGGAGGAAGACTACTATCTACTCTGGATGCTAGTGGATCCAAAGTGGTCCACTCTCACGCACGCACACATACCTCCACACATGTATGAGCGCGCATCCCCATCCGTGCATCCACATATGCACACACACTACGCAGGCAAGGAAAGGAAGTGAAAGGAAAAAAAAACAAACAGCAAGTCAACAAGTGAGTGAAGACCACCCCCAACACCCACCCACGCGCGTCCGTACGTCCGAGCCGC
This sequence comes from Cricetomys ansorgei, assembly GCA_026225945.1. Classification (NCBI taxonomy): domain Eukaryota; kingdom Metazoa; phylum Chordata; class Mammalia; order Rodentia; family Nesomyidae; genus Cricetomys; species Cricetomys ansorgei. Next base: position 1,781,136 of record JAMJFZ010003544.1, read on the forward strand.
CATGTGCCTGTACCTCTTCATCTCATAGCAGTGAATCCTGTTAGATGCAGACCACCTGGTAGGCACTGTGCCAAATGCTTTTCATCAAACACATTTCAGTCCTTGCCTGTAAATTGGTGGTTTTTAGAATAATTACAAGATTGTAAAGCCATTACCACTGCCTAATTTCAATTTCTGAGCCTTTTACCCACTGGCTGCAGGCTCTCTTGTCTCTATGCGACCTATCTCCTGGTCGGGACTAATGTGCTTTCTGGTCCATCGACTGCCCTTTTCTGGACTCTTCCTGTACCCGGGATCGTATGATGTTCGTCCTTTCGCGATTGGCTTCTTTCACCTCTTAAAGTGTTCCCATGGTTCAGCCACACTGCAGCCCGTGCCGGAATCCTGCCCGTTTTTATGGATGAATATTACGCCACTGCATAGATCTACCATATTCTGTTTCTCTGTTCGTCCACGGGTGGGCGTTTGGGTGTTTTCCGCTGTTGTCAATGGTTCAGCCAAGGCCATTTGCAGACAGGTTTCCTGTGGCTGTTGTCCTCACTGTGTTGAGTCGCAGGGCTAGGGTTGGGAGTCTGACCCAGGTGCCTCCGCCAGAAAGAGCTGGCCCCAGAAGAGCTTTGGTTTGGATCTTCCTTTTGGGCTTCTGTCTTCTGCTGCCACCCACAGAGAGCGCCCCAATGGGTGTGAAGGCCCCTTAGCCCAGTCCCACGGCTGAGTATCATCCTTTGAGAGAGACCCTGCAAGTCACCTTGCTCCCTAGGGAGGGCGCTCTGCATTGGCTAGTGAGAAAGCGCTCCTGAGATTTGGGAAGCGTGTGTCTAGTTTTTGCTTGTCACACAAAGGGCATCTGTACGAGTCCGGGCTGCTGGCGGTGCTCCACGGTGATGCTCTGAGCTTTGCCGTGCAGGCAATGGAGATCCCCCTCATCTTCACTGACTGCACTTTCTGCTGACCCAGCCTTCTTGACCTTCCCCCTGGGAGATGCTCTTACGGTTACAATATTTTTTTAAATTAGAATTCTGTAAATTCTGATCTATCCATCTTTGTGTGAGGCAGGGTCTCAGTGTGTAGCTCTGGCTGTCTTGGAACTCACTATGGAGACCAGGCTGGCCTCGAACTCACAGAGATCCATCTGCCTTAAAGGCGCGTGCCACTACAACTGGGTTAGATTTATTATTTTTATTTATTTTATTTTATTTTTTGAGGCGGGATCCTCTGAGAGATCTGGAACTGGGGCTCACTGAGTGGGCTAGCCTGGCTAGCCAGCAAGCTTCGGGATCTGTGGGGCTGTCCAAGAGCTAATAGTGTGTCGTCAAAGCTGGCTTGAACCCCACATCGCCCCTAGGGTTTGAAAACGGCAGACGTTGCTGCTCCGTACCTTAGACCTGGCCCGAACCCAGATACATTATTAGATATGAAAACCGCCTGCTTCACTGAAGCAGACATGCTTTGTCTGCCCTGCAGGCTGGGGACACGGGCTCAAACGCCATACGCAGGCGAGGCCACTCCCTACATCCTTGTCCTAACCAATGGGCGTTCTTGGGGTCACTGGCTCCTCCCATGCCTGTTCCCCTATAAATATACCTACCCTTACCCTTCATTAAAGAGAGACGCCCTCTGACCCGTGTCCCATGGGTTCCTTTGTGCGTTCCCGTGCTGACTTATGGAGCAACCCCAAAGTCAGGAGAGATGCAGTGAGGACCCACGTCCCCCCCACGCCGTATTCCCGCGTGGGTCCTGGTGTGGACACCACAGACCGCGGGTGGGTCACGGTGCTCCAGGCAGAGGACCTGGCTGAGAACACGCACGTGGCAGGAGAATCTTTTACGACAGCAGGGATCCCCCTTTCCCCACTTCCCCATCGCTGGGTTTACAAACACAAGCCACCATGCCCGGCTCTGTTTTCAAACTGTCCTCTGGGGGTTTGAACTCAGGTCCTCGTGCTTGTAAGACAAGCCTTTTACCCACCGAGCTGTGTCCTTGGGCCCTATTTTACTTTTTAAATATTAGCGTTAAATGTGTATGCTCTCTTGAGGGGTAAGGAAGCACACTGCTGTTCGGACACAGCGGAGCTGGTGGCTGAGGTGGTAGCGGCCAGCCTGTAGCTCGGCTTCAGCAACCCCCCGGCCGTAGTTAATGCTGGACTCTCCCCGCAGGAGAGGAGCCAGAGCCAGGGCCGGGCGGCTCCTGCCTGTCCGGGAGGGGCATCGGGAACCATGGTGATGCTTCTGCCTGAAGAAAAGTTTCTGATTTTCTCATTTGCCAGGGAGCCAGCGTCTGGTGGAAGAGTAGGAGGCAGGTGTCTAATAAGCACATAGCTTCCGTTTTTTTTTTCTTTCCTTTTTTTGCACGATGCGAGAACATTCTAGAGATTGATGACACAGCACCAAGGCCACTGAACAGCAAGCTCAAACATGGTTACGTCGGTCAAAAAAAAATTAAAGATTATTATTATTATTTTTTTTTAGTACAGTTTTTAGTTCGTAGCAGAATAGAGAAACTAGTTTCTACACGCCCCTCCTCCCCTCGGCCTCCTCCCTGCTCCACGTCACCAGCCAGAACGGTCCATTGGTCGGTTAGCTTTCCTATTGCTGTGGTCAGTACAGACCCGTTCAGGGAGGAGAGAGAGGGCTTACCAGGCTCCTGTCTGAGGGCACAGTCCATCATGGCAGCCTGAGCTTCAGGCAGCCGACCGCTGTATCCGTCGTCGAGAAGCAGAAAGAGGGATGGACACTGATCCAAAACTTGCTCGCATCTCTTGATTCAGTCCAAGGTCCCAGCCCTTGGTTAAGGGTGGGCCTTCCCACGTCACCCCAGTTTACAAACGCTCCCGCAAGCCCGTCTAGAGGTTCGTCTCCTAGGTGAACCGAAATCCCGTCAAGTGGGTAGCGCCAACCCTCACAGCTGACACATGGTTACCTGATCCTGCATCCTACACTGTGGAACATCCCACGCGGTGGTTCACTGGGTACTGTGCGTTCCCTGGGTCTGAACTGATGTACGATGGCGTGTACCCACCATTGCAACACCAGGCCAGTGTGCTCCCTACTCTACACACCCTCTGCTCTGCTTATCTGCTCCCAACCCCAGCCCTCGGCAACTCTGGTAATGGGTTCTTTGTAATTTTAAAATTGTTCTTTGGAGTTAAAGAGTTAAACTTTATATGTATAGGTGTGCACTACCATCCCCAGTTTATGCATGCCGGGGGCTGACATCGGGACCTCCTGGGTCTTAGGCGAGCACTCTACCGACTCAGCCTGTCTTTCTGTTCCCTGATGCAAGTGCTGCCCAGCACAGCGGCTTCCAGCTGGCCACTCTGCCTGCTTCTTGGCTTTTGTTCTTTGGGACCTATTTCTGCCTGCCATTATGCATCACCAGTTACTGGAATGAGTATGTTGGGCAGCTTTTCATAAAGGACCAGGACCTCTGAAATAGAAGGATCCTTTATTAAAACCAAGTACTGTTTTAATTAGAAGTTTGAGATACGCAGTTCGGCCTTCTGGCAGTCCGTGTAATTACAAGGATAATCATGCCTGATGTTCCCGGGAACGCTCCTCCGAGCAACTTCCTCTTGCTCCAGGACTGAGGCAGGAGCCCAGGCTTGCCCCTGGTGGCTCGTTACCCACCTGCCTGGTGGATCAATGGATAAGCGCCACCACATAGCTCAGGATTTGAGCGTAGTCCCGCGGGTTTGGAGCCCCCTCGCCATGTCCTGCCGCCGCCGCCGGCCTCTTGTTCGGAGTCCTGAGCTGCCAGCAGCCCACTCCACGCCAAGAGGCTCGGTGGGGCGTGGCAGCCGCGTGGCGAGGGGTCTTGGGCTGTGGGTTTTACCGCATCCTGCTGTGACCTTGTCGGGCCTCCGTGAGTTGGCAAGTGGACAGAAAAAGTGGACACCCAGGACACGCTTCAGTGGGTGTCTCCCTAATGGGGGACTCCAGGGCGCATATCAGGGATCACAGGCGGGAAGGAGCCCATGACCCTGAGGATGCCCACTGGTTAGGACACCCTACCTGGGAGTGGCCTTGCCTGTCTGTGAGTCTGTGTAATCCGGCCGGCAGGGTAGATAAAGCATCTTTGCCTCCGCAAAGCAGGCTGTATTAGTATCAGATAATTTAGCTGGGTGTAAGTCAGGACTAAGGTGTGGACACCTGCGGCCCTCACCCTCTAGGGGTGACATGGGGGTCAAGTCAGCTTCCACACACTGTAGACCCTGGGGTAGTCCCACACAGGAGCCTTCACCTCTGAGCCTCCTTGGGGCCAGGCGAAGCCTGGGAAGCCAGAGAAGCAGAATGGGAAGGTGGGGGCCCCACGGGGAGAGTCCTCAGGGCTTTTGCTGGTGCTGTTCGTTTCTCCTCCCAGGTCGCCTCGCTCTCTCCATACCAGTCGCCAGCCATTAGCCCGAATTCGGGGTGACCCTCAGCGTCCCAGCGCGGGGAGATACAGAACCCTCCACACTGATCTTGGGAAACCCTTGAGCGAGCGGCCATGTCGGCTGCCCTGCTCAGATCTTGGGTCTGGAACCTTCATGCTGACCTATTAGCCCCCTTACTTTACCTGAGCCACAGTGGGTGGTCTGCTGGGCAACAAGCCCCATCCTCCCATTGAAGAGGTTTCACAGCACAAGTGCTCCACCTGGTTGAACGGGAGGGACCTTCGAGCTCACCAGCTCAATCCCCCGGCTCTCCAGGAGTCGGTCCTGTCTGCCGACCCTGCCCTGTGGCCCCTGGTGTGGTACATCCTGCCCCACACCCCGAGTGACCCGGTGAACTCTTACCCTGCCCTGTCCCACAGGAGGGCCCTCTAGAGAATGCGACCCTCTTTTTTTCTAAATCCTTCAATGACATTTGTATTTACCAGCCAGACAGCTTACCTGGTAAAGGCATCAAGCCCGATGGACCTAAGTTTGATCTCTAGAACCATGTCCCCCATGGTGGGACAAAGGAACCAACTCCCACAAATTGACCTCTGACCCCCACACAGGTGCCCACCTCCCCACAAAGAGAAATGTAGTAAGACAGGCAGCGTGGCACTTGCTTTTCATCTCAGCTCTCGAGCGGGGTAAGGCAGAGGCAGGTAGCTCTCTCTGAGTTCGAGGCCACCCTGGTCTATGTAGGGGGCTGCAGGCCAGCAAGGGCTACATAGAGAGACCTTCCCTAAAAAAAAAATGAGAATAGAGACTTCATCTGCCTAACATAGGCCCAGATCCCCTCCCTAGCTCCCAACCCTACACCCGTCTCCAAGATGAGGGGTGGTGGATGAGACACGTGTGTGTGTGTGTGTGTGTGTGTGTGTGTGTGTGTGTGTATGTGTGTATGTGTATGTATATGTGTGTGAGTGTATGTGTGTATGTATGTGTGTGTATATGTGTGTATGTATGTGTGTGTATGCATATGTGTGTATATGTGTGTATGTATGTATGTTTTTGTGTATGTGTGTATATGTGTGTGTGCATGTGTATATGTGTGTATGTGTGTGTGTATGTTTTTGTGTATGTGTGTATATGTGTATATGTGTGTGTGTATGTTTTTGTGTATGTGTGTATATGTGTGTATGTATGTGTGTATATGTGTGTATGTGTGTATATGCTTGTGTGTATGTGTATGCATGTGTATGTATGTATGGTGTGTGTATGTGTTTATGTATGGTGTGTATGTGTGTGTATGTATGTGTGTGTGCATGTGTGCGTGCATGTGTGCATGTATGTATGTGTATGTGTGCATGTATGTATGTGTATGTGTGCATGTATGTATTTGTATGTGTGCGTGTGTATATGTGTATGTGTGTGTGTGTGTGTGTATGTGTGTGTATTTTAGGGGATGGGATCCTGGGGTTTAAACCATGTTAGGCAAGCACTCTCTCCCTTGAAAAAGTCCCTGCATTGCAGTTTCCTTAGCGTAGGAGGGTTGGCATGTGTGAAGTAATAAGAGATATTACTTATAGCCATATGATCACCATCCCTAAAGGCATAAAGAATATTACTCGAAAAATAACACTCAAAGGGTATTTCTTCTCAAGTACCGATGGGAAGATGGCTGCACCAGAGGTTTGTTCCAGGATGGCTGGGTACCTGAATGTTTGTGTTCTTGTCCGGAGACATGACTTCTCCCCTCAGGGGATATGAAGCTCCGTGCGGTAGTGGCAGGTGACACAGCTGGGATGCAGGCTGTTTGTATCAGGTCCAGTGGGCCTGCTGAAGGGATGACCTCCGCTGTGAGTGGGCAGTTGGGAGTGCCCTGACCAGGCTCCCCATGACTCTGGTAGGCAGTTCGGGGTCACAGGTGGAGTCCCTGGGAACAATGGCAACAATATCACAGGAAAGGTCAAGATGCAATGCCAGTGGATCAGGGTCTGGCCCTCAGATGAGCCTCGTAGCCAGTGGAGGGTAGATGAGAGACACTGGCATTGGGAGGACGTTCCTAGCCCTTGGCATCCTTGCACGGTCAGAATGGGTGGTCCAGTGGCTTCCATCAGTTAGCCGAAGAAAGCTTCAGCTGATTTGTTTGTTGCTTAAATCGGACTGGAAGGGCGGAGTGAGAATGTCCTTCCCTTCCCATCAGGTAATTGTCTCACCATGGAGAATTAATGGATCTACAGCAAAGGGTGAGTGAAACAAGGAGGTTTTATTTGTGTGGGAGTGACAGCTTGAACTTGAAGTAGAAGCTCTCGGGGGCTGCAGGCTGCGGCGGCGGCTGACACAGAGAGCTGCTTTGCCAGTGACAGCTCTGAGCTCTCGCAGGCTTACTGAGAGGGTATAAAACTGACAGAGAGCTCAGTAAGCTCTCTGAGGCCTTGAGTTGCCAACTAAGAACCAGTCAGCAGCGGGAGGCTGGAGTGAGCCTCCTGGCTGAGAGCCAGAGTAGGCCAGTTTGTTTGAAAAAGGGAACAGATCTCCCCCAAAAGTCTGTGCCCAAGGACGTATATAGATAGGCCTCAGGTGTCTGCAAATTTGGGAGGAAATCGAGGATCAATCACTGGGAAAGTGGAGAGCTGGCCTGACCCGACGGGGAATCCTCAATTAGGGCTGCCCCGCATACCCCTTACCACGTTTGATGTTGTAGCAGAAGTGGGGAAGATGAATTGGAAAAGGTGGGTGGGCACCCCCCCCACACTCCAACGCACAAGCGCAAACCCCCTACCTTCCTAATTTGTGCCCAACCGCGAGCTCTGATCACAACTGGGGTCCTCCTGTCCTTTTTAGTGAGAAAATACCTGACATAAATAAATGCATTTGGCTTCTGGTTTTGGACCACCCTGGGTAGGGAGGGCAGGGCAGCCTATTCCGGGTATGGTGAGGACTTCGGGCTGTGCTGTTAGGCTTTCTCTTCCTGCTTTTATACCGTCTGGGCACACCCAGCATCTGGGCGAGAGCCGCCCACATCAGAGCATGTCTTTCCCCAGTCGTCCCTCTCTGGAATCTCCACAGGCACACTCAGCATGCTTTCCTAACCCCGGGTGCCCAGCAAGCCAATCAAATTGGCAGTCGAGATTGATTCCAAGGACAGTGGAATGTCAGGGTCAACGTCAGGGTCTATGTCGGGGTCACGGGCCATGGGACATTTCCTGGGGAGCCGTGAAAGAGGAGTCTATTCACTCCAGATAAGACACTGACTGGGGATCGAAGGAACAATGCCCCCTCAGGTTCAGCTTCGTGAAAGCGTGGGTTTATAGGAAGGAGCATGGGTGCCTGAGGAGGCAACCGTATCCCGAACCTGCAACCTTGTGCCCAGCTTGTAGGCGGCTCCGTTGGAGATCGCCTGCAGGGAGCCACAGCTGCCTACCTCTTATCTAACCCTGGAGAGGGTCTTTGTGAATCTTACAACATTTTGAGTTTACTTTTTTTTTTTTTTAATTGCATTTCTTACTACTTTTTAAAAAAACTCGTGTGTGTCCGTGCGGGTGCCCGTGTGTCACAGCACGTGTGTGATGAGGACGACTTGCAGGAACTGGCTGTCTCCTTCCACCGGACCAAGCTCAGGTCTTTGGATGTGGCAGCCAGTGCCTTTACCTGCTGAGCCATCTGGACAAGCTTTTCTGAGCTTTCTGAACCTCACATTTCCTGAGTGTCTCGAGTCTTACCAGCCTGCCTGCTCCCCCTCCAGGAGGAGACACTTCGACTGTGGCGTGAACAGCTAGCTACACAGTAGGGTGATGTGTGTGAACGTGTGGGCCTGCTGAGCAGGATTGTGGGCTGGCCCCTTCTGGGCCCATCTGCTCAGGGAGACAGGTAACGTTGAAGAGCCTTGGAAGCGACTTGAATGGCTTCATGACCGCTCCCTGACTTTGGGGATCAGTGGCCCATGGTCGTGCGGCCCCTCCCCGGGGTCAGATCCTGAAAGCCCCATCTCATGTCCGCTGCCCTATCCAGCGCAGACTCTTCCCCGTCTTTCTTCGTTGACCTGCTTTCCTCTGATCTTTTATCCCTCTTATTTTAAATTTCATTAAGAATAAAAAGAAGAAGATTATAGGATGGGGAGACGCTCAGTAGGCCAAGTGCTTGCTGTGCAAGCACAAGGACTTGACCCAATCCCCGGCGCCCACATTATAGCCGGATGTGGTTCTGTGTCTGTAACTGTAGCGCGGAGGGCAGAGAGGGGCGGATGGGGGAGCTCGCTGGCTAGCCAGTCCGCAAAAAACAGGGAGGTTCACCGGGCGATCCTGTCTCAAAAGATAAGGTGAAGAGCGATCGAGAAAGACACCCAACGCTGACCTTTGGCCTCTACACATGCACACCCACCCACGAGCACACACACACACACACACACACACACACACACACACACACACACACACGTGACCAGGATATAGTAAGTGTGGCGGTTTGGATAAGAATGACACCCCCCAGAGGCTCATATATTTGGATGCTTAGTCACCAGGGAGTGGAACCCTTTGATAGGATTAGAAGGATCAGTAGATGTGACCTTGTTGGAGGAAGTGTGTCACCAGGGGTTAGGGGGCGTGGGTTTTAAGGTTTCAAAAGCCCAGGTCCTCTCTCTGCTCAGGACGTGGATCTCAGCCGCTGCTCCAGTGCACGCCTGTGTAACCATGCTCCCCGCCAGGATGATAATGGACTAAGCGTCTGAAATTGCAAGCCGCCCTCCAGTTAAATACTTGTATAAGATCTGCGTTGCTCATGGTGTCTCTTCACAGTAACAGAACAGAAACTAAGGCACAAAGAAATTACCAAAGTCACATTAAAAAAAAAAAAAATCTGTCGAATGCCACAGTAATGGAATCCCCACCCCACCCCCACTCCCACCTGGCACTGAGGTAATCCTGGCACTTGGGAGATAGGGGCAAGAGCTTTGGAAGTTCAAGGCCAACTTCAGTTACATAGCAAGTTCAACTCCCGGCTACACGAGACCCTGTTTCAAAAAAATAATTTTTTTTAAAGTTCAGTGTTTATGGACATATTTATAAAAACATGCCTCAGATAGAACACGGTACCTCGGAACACAGGAAGAGATCTGAGGGCAACTTGGTAAGAGTCGGTTCTCTCTCTCTCCACCCTTGCACAGGTTCCAGACTCAAGTTCGTCAGGTTCCTGTAGCAATCACCTTCCCCCCCTGAGCCGTCTCGCTGGCCCTGGTGCCCCGTTTCTGACGCCCAACAGCTCTGCTTGCCACTGGCACCCACTTCCCAAGCCTGGGTTCCAGCTCTATAGAATGGCATGTCAAAGTGGTCCGTCCCAGTGCCTGATTCCTGGGCCCTCCTTCCCCTGTGGGTGTCCCGGCCCCCCAGTCCTGTCCCAACGGAGACAGGCACCCTGTAATGGTGGGATCAGCAGATAGAAACCCAAAGCCACTCCTTAACCCCCCAAGCACATCAAGATTGGACAACCGGAAGTAGAAGAAACTGGCTGTTGCGTGACAGAACTCACCCGAAGGAGATACAGCACACACCTACCCACCCCGGATAGGGAGCCCACGACAGACCACCCCGGATAGGGAGCCCACGACAGACCAAAGTACAGATACCCCGAAGTCCGACTTGCTGAACCAATGAGTTTTAGGCTGGGGTTACTCACGGGAGTATGGATGGGGGTGGGGGTTACTTGAAGAAGCAGAAATGACTCTGCACACAAAAGACCACCCTGGCGTGGGTGACAGCTCGCAAAATCTGCAGGCAGCTCAACAGGTTGGAGAGTGTCCTTCCCAAGCGACTCTGGTCTAAAACTCTTCCCGAGCAGTAGGCAGTTCCCGCTTCTTCCATGCAGCTTTGCTTGGCTAAGAGTCTTCTTTGCAGCTTGGCTTGACTTCTGAGAGGGACTCTCAGCTTTACTGCTTACTCTGGCAAGGAGGGAGCCTAGTGAACCTGGTCCTTTTCAGGGACTTTCTGAAGCTATTTTGAGATGTTTACCTTCCTGCTTAAGGAGCGTCCCTGTAGGATAGAATGTTGCAATCTCCGAGGAAACGGTTATTCAGTTACACGTGCCAAGATCAGCCAAGATCCAAGGCTGATCAATCCCACTAATGGCGTCTGTAATCAACGCGTTTCTCTGGGAATGGTGTATTTTCGTAATAGTATCAAATGGCTCTGTGCTTTCTGGTGGCACATACCCGTGTGTGTTTTTGGCTATGGTAATAGGTAGTCCCCATAACCCCACTGTGACACTGTATCAGAGAAGTGCCTCATTATAAGTAATTCTCTCTGCATTAGCACTAATGACATCTTCCAAGATGCTTTTATTCAAATTACTCAAGTTTTGTTGAATAGAATTTCAAATCTGTGTCTATTGAGGCTGCTGCCTAGATGGTGGGAACCAGGCTAAGCACAGCAGCGGTTATAGACACTATTGAGGCCTGATTACCCAGACTGCTCCAGGATGCTTCAGAGACAGGCCTGTTTTTCTGGCCTATCAGCTGCACGTGCCCAGCCTCCCGCTCTGCCAGCTTTGCCCTCTGCCTTGTTTAGTCTCACGGATGAGAACGTAACTACCTAGTTTATCTGCAATTTTGCCAGGTTTCTTCCCCCCCCCCCCCATGAAAGCTCATTTTGTGATACCTGTATTTTTCTATTGTGAAAGCATCACCGTGTATACCGATACTTGACAAATTGCTTTAATATATAGTAATATTTCGCGTATGTAAAGCAAACATCGTGACTGTTTATGATAACACACGGTCAAACCCTCTGAAATAATTGTTGTTAACAGTCTGGTTATCTTTCTTCCTATTGTCTTTCCAAAGCCTGTATACTGTTTACATAGTTGGAACTACTGTGTTTGTAGAATCTCTTTTTTTTGGATAACACACCGTCTTGCTGTGTTATCCTGCTGGCCTTGAATTGCTGGGCTCAAATGATCTTCCTAGTTTAGTCTTCCAAGTAGCTGAGGCTATGGGCACGCACCTTCACTCTCAGCCTAATAGTATTTTGTTTCAAAAGAAAACTGCCGACCTTGAGGCTGGAGACGTAGAGTCTCGCCCAGCTCGTGTGAAACCCTGGGCTCTAGCTCCAGCATAGCGTAAAAACCAGGCACGGTGGCATGCTAATCTTAGCGGTCAGAAGGTAGAGGCAGGAGGACCAGAAACCCGAGGTCATGCTCGGTACAGTGAGGTAAGGGCCTGTACCACAAAAGAAAAAGAAAGAGAAGAAATGCCTAACCTCTGTAATGTGAACTATGAACCTGGAGGAGCCTGGACTGTTAATGTAAAAGCGACCAACAGACAGGGGTGGACAGTTGCCGACAAAGGAGCTTTAACTGGGCTTTCCGGGAAAGCCCTCCAGAACACTGAACAGAAACGCAAGGGGTGAGCCGAACGCTCCATGGGAGAAATAAAAAATGGCTAATTGACCGTAAAACGTAATTAGTCTCATTATCCAAAGCATTGCAAATTAGACCATTTCCCCCGATCATATTAGCAAGGTGTGTTTTTAAAGTCCAGTCGTACGACTCGTCGAGTGGATTTATAAACGGACAGTGTTCTAGAGAGCAGCTTGCAGTCCACGTGAGGGCCGTGTATCTGTTTGTGACTTGCGTTTTCCCCTTGTAACTGTCTTAGGCTCTCTTTATTGACTAGCCTTAGTTTTCCTTTATGCTATTGCATTAAGTGTTTTCATTTTCTTTGTCTTATGTATAGACTCTTTTTGCATAATCTGTTGTTCGCCTTATTTCCTTAAAAGGATTTATTTTTATTTGTGTGTGTGCGCGCATGTGCACAGTGCCTTTAGAGGCCAACAAGGGCATTGAATCTCTTGGAGCTTGAGTTAAGGTGGTCGTGAGCTGCCTAAGGTGGGTGCTGGAAACTAAACTTGTTTTCTGGAAGGGCAGTAAGTGCTCTTATGCTGAGCCATTTTTCCAGCCCTGCCCCTCCTCTTCCTCCTCCTCCTCCTCCCCCTCTTCTACCCCCTTCTCCTCCCCCTCCCCCTCTTTTATCCCCTTCTCCTCTCCCTCCCCCTCTTTTACCCCCTTCTCCTCTCCCTCCTCTGCCTCCTCTCCCTCCTCCCCCCCCTCCTCCCCCTGTCCTCTCCCTCCTCCCCCTCCTCCTCATCATCTTTTTAATGTTCAGTGCTCTATCTTTTACGCGGCTCTGTCCTGCCCCTCGTCCCTGCCCTTCCTTGTCTTTCCTGCTCCCTAGGTTTGGACCGATACCTTCATGTAAGAGGTTACATAGATGTTAACTCTGATTACTTCTGATTTTTCTGTTAGATAAAGAATTTGGAGTCTTAGGTGAGTCTCTCTTTTTTTTTTTTTCCTCCCTGGGCTATTAAGTGAGGGAGCAACTTCCCTACCCTGGTTTATTTCGGAGGCTTCCATTAGCATTGTTAAATTATGACATGTTTCCTTCTAGGTTAAACATTCTGGGCTCAATACTTTTTTTTTTTCTGTGATGTTTGTCCTTTTGCCCTTTCTTAATTAGCGTGGATAGCGATTGTAGCCCTGCCTTATTTTTCAGATACAGAATAAACAGATTCTGTTTATTCACTGAGAGATGGGATTTGAGTAGAAAACACAGCAGACGTTCTATTAAATTTTTTCTTTAAAAAAAGGCAACATGGAGCCAGGAGGTGGTGGCACACACCTTGAATCCCAGCACTCGGGAGGCAGAGGCAGGAGGATCTCTGTGAGTTCAAGGCCAGCCTAGCTACAGAGTGAGCTCCAGGACAGCCAGGGCTATGCAGAGAAACCCCGTCTCTGAAAATCAAAAGCCAAACAACAAAAAGCAAAAACCCTAGGACTGAGCGCGAGCTCAGCGGCATTGCTCGAGACTCTGGCTGGAAGAACAGCTGCCTGAGGCAGGGAGAAGACTTCGCAGGGGCGGGTGACATCTGGCTAGGACTTGGAGCCGAGGGCCAGTGGCTTGCGATGGGCTTGTTCTGAGGAGTAGAACCTTTAACAACCATTTCTCACCAACCGTTCCGCCTACCCAGCCCCTCCGGCGTTCCTTTCTATCGTAATACGCCTTTTTATAGACATATCGCTTCTGGCTGGCCCATTTCCCGGCCTGTAGCCAGTTGTGTCAATCTGTTTTCTCAGCTGCTGAAGACACCTGCATGTCTGGTGGTTTTTTTTGTTTGTTTTTGGTACGGAGACACCTGACTTCATGTCTCCTGGGTGTGTGCGTAGGGAAGGTGGCAGCCCTCAAGCATGTAGTGACTGCGGGTAGCCCTTGGGGAAGTGCTAGCCTGCTCTGGCCAGTGGCTTCTCCGAGGCTGCTTGTGTGGTACAGGCCAGGGAAGGTGTGCACTCCACGGAGTCTGAGCATTGTGTGCGGCTCAAAGGGAGCGATCGTGAAGGACTCTTGAGATGCTGCCTCGCTGTCGAGTCTTTGATTCCACGGGAATTGGTTCTATAAGGGAAGGGTCTGAACAGGCTGCCCCGAACGACATTATTACTGTGACTTCAAGGTTCTGCTTCTTGGATTCCAGCTAGGAGACTGTGGTAATTAATGGAGACGGAGACAAAACCCAAGGTTCGGGATGTGAAGGGGGGACAGCGAGGGGTAGTGCTGATGGGGTTATGGGACAGGCAGACGGACGTAGAAGCTGGAGGGCAGTTGGGTTAGGTCCCCGTGGCTCTGGAGCAGGTCCTCGGTCAGCTGCGATGGCTCTGACCTGTCTTGGTCCTTTTGCTGCAGACCTGGCCGATTGCAAGCTCGTCTCTTTCCCCATCTGCATCTACAAGGTCCTGAGGAACGTCTCCGACCAGATCCACCTCATCACGCTGGCTAACAACGAACTCAAGTCCCTCACCAGCAAGTTCATGACCACCTTCAGTCAGCTCCGAGGTAGGCGAGGGGTGTACGACCAGCCCCTGACCTTCAGGGTCTCGCCTAATCTGGGGAATGTCCCCAGAGCTCGTCCTGGGTCAACCAGACCAAGGGTAGGCTCTGAAGATAGACTCGTGCCCGGGAGTCTCTAGGTCAAATTCTATTCCCGGCTGACTTAAAGTAAGGCTGAAGATAAGAGGCAAGTCCCCACTTGACTCTTTGTTCTGGGCAGACCAGCAAGTCCAGGAGACATGAATGACTGACTCCCTCCCTTCCAGCGTGTGTCTGTTTCTCTCTCTCTCTCTGTCTCTCTCTCACATGTTGCTTTCTCAGTGCAGTTGTGACACATACCAGCAATGTTGGCTCATCTCTCTGGCACACACAGAGCCAGCGGATATAGTCCATGGAGGACGCTGGGCAGGAGGCCAGCAGGTGGCCACTGTGGTCCATGGAGGACACTGGGCAGGAGGCCAGCAGGTGGCCACTGTAGCCCTTTTGGATGGCTAAGCAGGATGTGCTGAAGCTGTGGCGCTCCCTCCCTCCCTCCCTCCCTCCCTCCTTCTGCCCCCACGGTGCGGGACTGTACCCCAGACACTCAGGATGGTAGGGTGGGAGAGTGGCAGAGGGACAGGGTGCCAGAGTACGGTGGATCCTGCCTCCTGGGGCGCTCCGTCTGCCGGGGAGATGCGAAGGGTCCGTGATTCTGTTTGGAGACACAAACACAAAATACTGGTCCCGCGTGAGGAACAAGCAAGCGGATCTCGGACCCCTGTCTGCGCGGGTGTCGGATAGAGACCAGAAGGCGGGCACACGTATGAATGGGTAAAGCTTGGTCCAGCTTTAGAAGGGCTGGGGGCGGGGGAGGGGGGGACCCAGACAAGAACAGGGCGAGGCTGGCCTCACTGGGCACACAGGTGAGCACAGAGGCAGGATTGGTCTGGGTGGTTCCTGAGTGAAGTCCTCAGAGCTCATCAGCTGGAGGGGCAGGGCGAGGGCGGGGCGGGGCGGGGCGGGGCTTGCTTCCCCAGAGGCACCTGTATGGACTGCCCTCTGCCTGGGCTTCCCTCTTCAGTCCTTTCCTGGCATCTGCTTCTTTACACAGGTGAAGTGGGTCCTCGCAGCCAGCCAGCTCCTCACAGTTAGTGTACGTCTCTAGCCGACATCAGAACCGTCTTAGGAACCTTTCCAAGATGATAATCTTGGCTCTCCCAAGACCAGACGAATTGGACAGTCTGAGAGCGAGTCCAGGCCTCGGCATTTATTAGTACACACCCAGGCCGTTCTGAAGTGCTGACAGCCAGAGCTGAGCCCCCCCCCCCCCCCCCCCGAGGTCCCGGGCTTATCAGCACAAGGGCCTAAGAGACTAGCGCATGAGTGATGAGTGACTCTCACGGAGCATGCGTCAGCGGGCGTGACGGGGATTTACCCATCCGCCCCTGGTACGTCCCTCAGCTCGGTGTGCCGCAGGAGACGATGGGCTGGCCATGTCCATCCTTCTGATAGTTTTCCAGTTCGTTTGAGACAGGGCCTCCTGTAGCCTACGCCGACCTCAAACTCACTGTGGGACCGGAGATAACTTTGAACATCTGACCCCTCCTGCTTCTGCCCTCCTGGGCACTAAGTCTACGGTCATGCACTGCCGTGGCTGGCTCCTGATGTGATTTAGTAGAAGCTGGAAATAAGCAGCCGTGGGCATTTTTCCGAGTTTCTATGTAACGTGGAAGCCAGTAAGATGCATTTGCAATGTAGAGCTAGCCTGTATAATACTGACTTGGCCTCTAGCATCCTGCTTCCTGGAAGGAGATGGAGAGTCAGGAGGGAAGGACTTGGCTAAGATCCCAGAGCAGAACCTCAGGGGCTCAGACCCAACTCTCGGGGCACCTCTATTAGCTCAAAGGTCTTGTAGTGTTATGCCCAGCAATTTTTTTTTTCCCTCCGACTAGGTATCATGCAGCCCAGGCTGACCCAACTCCCTAGTTAGTTGAAGATGACCTTTAACCTTACGATCTTTCTGCCTTCATCTTCTAAGCGGGGATCATATGTCCTTCTTACATGGTGCTGGGGATCAAACCCAGGGCTTCATTGTGCCGCCTAAGCACCCTCCCGCTGGAGCCATACCCCCTAGGCCTGGGTGTTTGCTTTCTAGAGCAATAGTTGGGGTTATCAGGGTCCCAGGAAGAGCAGCAGGCTTCCTTGGTCAAAGGAGAGACCCTGTGCTCTTCCTTATCCTTAGCCCATCTCTCAAGCGCCCACAATCTTCCAGACCCGAGTCTGAAGGCGGGGAAGCAAAAGAGGCCAAGAAACCAGGTGCTCCTTGAAGGAACCCGGGGTTGCAGAACGAGCATCCTTACCACCACTCCGAGGACCGAGGGGTGGGACACTGGCACGGACCGAGTGTGGGAGGGTAGACGCCGGGCGGAGGAGCTGATACTTCTGGAGACGGTATGGGCGCTGGGGGCTGGAGGAACAGCTTTCAGAGGGCCCTCACGAGCAGCTCGGGAGAAATGCCGCTACTCAGGGCTCCACCCCTCCGGCTGTGCTCTCTGATATACCATTGGATCCGACGCTGTTGAAGGACGCCATCTGAGCTTTTTCCTCTGCCTCCACCAGCTCCTGACTCCTCCATCCCTCAGCTTGGGGTTTCAAATGGAAGGGTATTTGGATTTTAGCAGATTTTAGGCTGTGGTAGCCAGGAGCTGGAGGGGTGTGTGTGTGTGTGTATGTAGGGGTGAGTGCTGGAGCCAAGGCCCATTTAGCTCTTGAGAGATAGCTTGCTCTGAGCCCAAGTCTTTGTTGTGGTTTCTCTTTCAACAGAACACGAACACACACACACACGCACGCACGCACGCACACACACACCACATTGCGTGTGTGGAGGAGGAGGAGGTAGCGGCTCTCAGAGGACCACTGTGACTTCTCTGGGCTCTCGACAAGATGAGCTTCAGTGCTGCTTGTCCCCTGCCTGCCTCACAGGCTCCCAAGGGTACCCTGAGAACTCTCTCCACGAGGCTTGTCGCTTCCCAGGGTGGGACCGTCTTCAATTCTACCTTTCCGAGTTCCTCACTCATCTTTACTGAAATGAAAAGGCAGGACCTGGTCCGCAACGTACGTGGCTCAGCTGGTAGATTGCTTGACTAGCATGTGCAAGGCCCCGGGTTCGATCCCCCACTAGCACTGCGTAAACCAGTTGTGGTGACACACACCTGTGATCCCAGCACTGAAGGGATAGAGGTCAGAGGATCAGAAGTTCAAAGACATCTTCTGCTGCCTAACCAGTGGGAGGCCAGCCCGAGATGTCGTGTCTTAAACCAAACAAAACAGCAAGTTCTGAGCCAGTGAAGGGGCCAGACAGCATCAGTGTGAATGGCAGGTGGGCCTGTGGGAAGGGATCTCAGCGTCTGGGTATGATTCTTCCATGTCCCTGACTGCTTTCTTGCTCTCTGGTCACTTGGCTCTTCTGATCGGTGGTGTCCCGGGCCTGCTAGGCAGGAAGAGTGTGAGGCACACCTAAGAGATACGTACGTGTGCCCGCCACCCGGGTGAGACACTCGGAGGTCCCCACCCTCGGAACCTGCCGTAGAGCAGGAAGCCAGCCCCGTCATGTGCACTTGGCGGAGGCTCCAGAGCTGGCGGGGGACCTCGAAGGCTTCACAGTGGAACAAAAGCAAGAGTTTTGATCTGAGCAACCGTTTTGGCAACTGCTGGTGGCTTGCTGAAAACAAGCCTCCTGGGGATAGACTTGGGTGGAGGTGGGTTTAGCTTTCTCATGGTCAGTAACTGGACAGGGAGACAGAAATCAGGAACGCTCACCCAGGTTTGATAGCTCAAGCCTGTAGCCCAGTACTTGGGAGGTTGAAGACAGAATTCAAGGCCAGCCTCAGCTACATAATGAGTTTGAGACCTGCCTGGGCTAAATGAGATCCTGTCTGTCTTAACTCAGTATCCACCCTGCCCCCCCACCCCAAAATGAGAGAATCTGTGAGATATTGAGTCCTGGCCTTTTAGAGCTAATTGTCTCAGGGCTGATGGTTTAGCTTGTTGAATGGTTGTTACAGATAACAGTTCCGATGACGTCTGACTTAAGTGAGCAAGTGTCCTGGCTCCCAGTAACTGGGGAGCTAGTTGGCTTCCTGGGCTACCGGCTGTGGATCGATATTCTATTTGATACTCGGTTTCACTGTTGTCAGTACAGTCTTTCATGAGCCAAGTATGGTGGTGCACACCTGTGATCCCAGTACTTGGGAGACAGAGGCAGGAGGAGGAGTTCCAGATCATCTTCAGCTTCATAGAAAGCTGAAGGCTAGTCTGCCTACACGAGACCTTATCTTAAAAAAAAAAAGACAGAAACCAATCTCTCACACTATGCCTTTTACGAGGTGGTCCAGTGGGTACCCACAAGCCTCTGCCCTGGCTCAACTCGTCCTGTGTCCAAGCAAATGATAGGCAGTACAGGAACCAGAATTCACCGGGAACTCAGCTCTCTGGGCCCCATGGATTTCTTTTTCTTTTTTAAGTTTAATTTTATTATTTTGAGTGTATGGCTGTTCAGCCTACATATATGTCTCTGTACTGCACTGGCATACCTGGTGCCCGGAGTCGGCTGAAAGAGAGGGTATTGGATCCCTGGTGTTAGAGTTACAGACAGTTGTGAGCTGCCACGAGGGTGCTGGGAATTGAACCCAGGTCTCCCTGAAGAGCGGCCAGAGCTCGTGACAACTGAGCCACGAGCATCGAAACTTAAGGCGTTGTCTGCTGAGGGGTTGCCCGTGGAAGACTCAGGGGCGTGAGTGGGAACTCAGGACGCTCCAGAAAAGTAGCTTAAAGCGCGGGCTGATGGATGAGGAGGCGTTTGCCAGACAAGAAAGGGGGGTGGGGGGCGTTCTGCAGCTGCGAAAGATTATACAGGAGCAAATGCTGCAGAGCAGAAAGAGGGAAAATGTTGTCTGGGACTGGCCCAAGGGAGCTATCTGCTTAAGCAGGAACGCTGGAGACTGGTCCTGGAAGGATGGGCTGGGGTAAGGAAGGGCATTGAGAACAGACTCAAAAGATAAAGCCAGCAGATGCAGGGAATGGGACTGGCCTTGAAGACCCAGCCCTAAACTAAACCAGTCAGGTCCTTAGGGGCCCTCTGAGATGATGGCTTTCTTCCCCATAAAGCGGGGGCAGTAGGTTTTGGGCTGACCGAGAGTGGCTTATGGTGGACAAAATCGGGCAGGGAGGATTGGGCTATCTGGTCAACCAGCCTGGGTCTCTCTGTGGAGGCTAAGCTAACCCAAGGTCCCTGCTGTGGAGGAAAACAGACCTGGCAGAGCTGAGCTCAGGAACAAAGCTCTTGATTAGGTATTATGGGAGGGGCACGGGGAGGGTGACACCCCTGATCCTTATAGTGTGAAGTTGAGATGGACAGTGATGGATTTGTTTACTCTCTCAAGATAGAGTCTCACGTAACCCAGGTTGACCCCGAACTCCGCATGTACCCTAATCCCCCTGCCTCCATCCACTTCCCCTGTGCTGCTTTGAGAGAGGTGTGCACCACTGCACCCAGCTGTAACAAGTGACATCGCTCTTTGCCTCTTTCTGTGTCCTTCCCCTAGCCTGTGTTCTCGGAGCCCTAGTTGACAGGAAGAGGCCAGGCCATCCACCCTGGGAAGCTGTGCTGCGGGCACCCCACGGGGCCTGTCTGTTAAGGGCTTCTCAGCTCCCCAGGCTGCCATTGCCCTCACCACAGGGGGTCCACCAGGCAGCAACTCCAGAGGAGCAGATTACAATTTACCTCATTACCTCAGCCAACAAGATAGGTACACAGAGAGCTCCATCCTTTCCCTCTGGCAAGTCACCTGGCACGCGAGGCCGTGCACATCCTGCAGCCTGGGGGGGGGGGGGGGCTGGCGGGGCGGGGCGGGGGGGGGATTAGGAGGTTTGGGGGGACTGGGGCAATGTGGAAAGGAAATACGGATGGCTTATTTCCATGGCGTTCTGGGGAAAGAAGACCAAGGCAGGGTTCCCCGGGGTCTGATAAATCTCCAGAGCGGAGGATGGATGGAGCCAGAGGGTCACACAGGCAGTCAGGCGGCAGGACCGAGGTGACCAAAGTTGCAGGGCCTTCGCTCGGTGCTCATCTTTAGCCCTTTGTATTTACTTTCCCCCAGCTCACGTCCCTCAGCAGACAAGAGGGAAAAGGCCAGGCTAGCGAAGGATGCCGGGCAAGCTCTCCAGACACAGAAGCAGCGCTCAAGTGGGGTGTTAACACCTTCGTTGTTCCTGGGGACCAGTCAGATCCGCTGTTGGCGCACACATTTTCCGTTTCTTCAGCATAGAGTAGTCCGATCAGAGCCCAGGAGGACCGTTCTCCTCCGAGTGTCCTCCGCGCAGCAGCTTGTGCCCTGGGGTTACCAGACTGAACACAACACAACACAAGTCTAAATGTCTGTGACAACTGCTTTTGGGCAGAAGGCCCGTCTGTCTGCCAGAGGCCAACAGACTCTTAGAGCTGGAGGAAATGCGTTCAGTTTCTCCTGGAGGGAAGCTGGTGGCAGGTTGCCAACCAAGCAGGGGGCCACCTCCTCTGTCCCACTTGGCTCTCCGCCTAGCTGGCAGGGCCGGTGCCCACGGGCGGTGCACACCCAGGACACTCTCACAGGGTAACTGAATCAACTGAATCTTCCAGCTCAGTTCCTAAGCTCTCTGGCTCGCGCGCGCAAGTCCCAAACCCTGAGTGACAAAGGGCTTTGCGTTCCCTCCAACTCCCCTCCTCCCCAGGCTCTCGGCACCGATTTCCTCTGCCATTGTGCTGCAGGCCCCTCAGTCCCGCCTCCCCCGCACCCCATCCACTTCCCCCGCTGGTGTTCACGTCCCCCGCCCCCACCTGCACAGCTCTACCACATCGTTTGAAAGAATTAGGTCGCTGTCTGCTTGTTTGTTTTTGAATAGGCAATAGACATTCACACAATGCAGTGGTCCAGTCAAAAGGAATAAATAATAGGGGAAAATAAGTCTCCCTCCTCCTCCTCCAGACATCCAGTTCCAGCCCAGCAGCAGCTGCCGCTGCCTGCTCTGGAGCTGCTGCTGGTCCATGAAACGGAAATGCATTGAGTGTTGGTGACATTTACAGCATCCCACCAAGAGCACGCATTGCTGTCAGCCCCTTCTGAATATAATGACAATTTTTTACGGTCCTCTCACCATTTTCTTTCCCTTCCTGTCTGCCTCCTTCTCTTCCTCTCGCCGTGTTTCTAGCTCTCTCTCTCTCAATCTTCCCTTCTCTCAGAGAATTCAAGTAATTTGCCCAAAGTCACACAGCAAGAGTGTGGGGTTGGGACCGTTCCTTAGAGAAGGACGCATGTACCATTTTACATCATAGTCTTTTGGGTTTTTGTTTTGTTTTGTTTTTTTACTTGGGGGTTGAGGATGGCCCAATTAGGGGTGTAATTCTGTCGGTAGAATGTTAGCGCGGTATGCACAAAGCCTTGGGTTTGATCCCCAGCACTGGCTAACCCTGCATGCCTGTTAATAGTAGCACTTGGGAAAGAGAGGCACACGGATCAGGAGTTCAAAGTCATCCCCTGCTGCCTAGGAAGTCTGAGGCCAGCCCAGGCTGCCTGAAGCGGGGAACAGCAATAACCAAACCACCTCATTAGGCTTTCACAGGGGCAGAAGGATCAACGCTTCCTTGTAGTCACAGGCCCTCCCGCCGTCCCCCACCATGCGGGGTGTGTTTTCTGGAAGCCTGGCTTTCCTTTCCTTTCCATCTAGCACCCACGGGAAGCTGGACGTCCGCGTGAAGCCTTCTGTGCTCTACCCCTCGGAGGGACGCTCACTGCCACACCGACAGCTGGCTCTGCCACGGGGCGGGCAGGCACAGCTGCCCAGTGGTGCGGGGTCAGAGCCCCGTCGCTGGCTGAGCCCCGGCAGGCAGGTGTGTGGGGCTGGCACATTTCCTGGGAGAGCAGCTGCGCTGTCGCTCCAAGACCAGCCTTGCGTGTCCCCTAACAGAATCCTGGTTTTCTCTTCCTCCGGGGTTAATGCGAGTCGGCCCTGGCAGCCATCCAAGTATAGCAGACTGAGAAAGCGGGTACGAGGAACTTGAGGAAGGAAGGTTTTGTTTGCCAAACACTGGAAACCGCAGCCCAAGGATGCCATTGAGCAAGAAAATATCCGAGGGGGACGAGGGGCAGCTGCTCTCAGCTAGGACACCTCCAGAATGGTCTTCTCCCCACAGCCCCTTCTATCTTTGGGTTTCTGAGTTGTCTGACTCTGAACTTCAGACCCGAGCCTCTTAGCCGTGAGACCCCGGGCAGATGACCTGGATGGTGTGATCCTAGGGTGAAGGGCAAAGCTGGGCCTGGCTGTGGCCATGTCGGGGTGAAAGGTCAGCACAATCAGAGATCCTCTGATACAGAAACAGTGAGGAAGAAACACAGACGGCCAAACAGAAGAGAAAGCAGAGCCGTCAGCAGCCTTGCTGGCCCCTGGTTGGTCTCTAAGCCCCACTCTTCCCTCTGTCCCGGTCTGTTTTGTGTTGACCTAACAAAACACCCGACACGGTAATTTCCCAAAGTTAAGAGGTTTGGCTCACAGTTCAGGCGGCTACATGGCTTGAACAGTCTGACTCCAATGTCCTGGCTAGGGTACGTGAGGCGGAAAGGGAACCAGGCGTGTGCGGAGGGAGCCGGTGCATTGGGCGGCTTCAGCTTAAAACAACTCACACTCTTGAGAACTAGTCCACCCTGCGGGAAAGGCCTGGCTCCCTTGATTCACTGTGTCCCCATGATAAACATCTTATACTTGGTCTTAGGTAGGTAGGTAGGAAGGTTCTCTCTCTCTACACACACACACACACACACACACACACACAGGTCCAATATGTATAGGATCTCTATACGGTCATATAGTCATAGGTTTTATTTACTTAGACAGCATCTCTCTGTAGACCCAGCTGACCTGGAACTCACTCTGTAGACCAAGACTCAAACTCACAGAGCTCTGCCTGCCTTTGCCTCCCCGGGAGCTGGGATTAAAGGCTTCTGCCGCCACACCTGGCACACTGGCTCCCCATCTTCAAGTTCCACTAGTCCAGTACCCTCTCTCCCCAGGGGTCAGGCTTCCAGCACAAGCACTTTGGGAGACACGCTCAAATCCGATCTGAATCATGTGGGTGGAGAAGCACTCACTCCGTGGTGATCCTGTGAGGCTGGAGATGATTCACGTAAGGTGCTCCGCTGTGCTGCATAGTAGCCATTGTCAACGTGATTCAGAATCACCATGGAAACACACCTCTGGGCCTGTAGGCGAAGTTGTTTTCAGGGAGGTTTAACCGAGGAGGGAAGGCCCACCCTGGATGTGGGCGGCACCATCCCCGATCCCAGATAGAAGGGAAAGGGGGGAAATGAGCGCTAAGATCAGCGCTCACGTCTTTCTGGTTCCTGAGTTATGAATGCGGTGTGACCAGTTCCGTCCCCTCCTGGCACTGCGACTTCTCCGCCACAGTGTACTGGTTCCTCAAGTGTGAGCCACAGCGTACCCTTCCCTAAGTTGCTTTTGTCGAGTGTTCTGCCCCAGCGACAGAGGAGTGACCAGTACACCTGTGGAGATGCGTGGGCTGTTGATGAGCTGCGGATCCGGCGTACCATGACAGTCACGTTGGAGACTCGCTGTGTCCTCGGGAAGACTGCAGCGGGTTAGTCACGGAAATACGCCTCCACAGGGAGACACGTCAGGGGGACCTGAACTGGAAAGATTGAAGCCTTCAGAGATGGGGGTTTGGCCCATATGACCCACCTTCCAGCAGAAGCTCCGCATCCCTGGATCCGTGGTCCACATCTATGCCATACAGACAGGCGCGTCGGTCGAATACCAGTGACAAGATTTGTCCTGAGCCATTGAACTTCCCAAGTCTCACTCATAGGCGCTTACAGAGGCCATGAAGGGAAGATGCTTAACACGCTGCAGGCTCTCCAAAGGTGCTTGGTGGTAATGCTTAGTAGTTTAGGGAGTGGAGGGCTCTGGGCGTGGAAGATTCCAGATTGACCATAGAAGCCAGATGGCTGTGTCTGCGAGTGGTCTGAGTCTTACGCATTAGTTTCCCAGATTTGACAAAGTATAAGATACCCATTTAAATATGAATTTCAGGTGTAGGGATTTCAGAGCAGGCCATCAGCATAGAGCTCAAAGGACGGGCTGTGCCAGCTGCAGAGACGGAGTGCTAGACTCTTGTTCTGGGGGGAAGGGCTGCAAAATAAATAGAAAGCTTTCTTTGGCTGCCCCCCTCATGTAGTTCCCCATGCCGCTCTTCCTGTGCTGGTTAACGCCCCAGTAGGGAAAAATAAGACTTAGGGTGCCTTATACCATCATCTTTATGTCCCACAAAATCTGTTGGATGTGCAGTTACAGGAGCCGTTAGCTGACATGCAGAACCCCGGAATTAGACAACTTGTGCTTTATTGCTGGCTTCCTGAGTGGCTGAGTGGGCCAAAGAGGCCATTTCCTGCCCAGGACCACCCACAATGCCAGGCGGCGGTGTGTGCATGCTGAGGCCTGCTGGCAGCTGTCTTCTGCTCTTAGCAGATGCCAGACTACCACGCTTCGCACTGGCCAGGCGTCTCCCTTAACTGAGAGCCTCCCCGCTACCCACCTTTGAGCAGACAGACAATTCCATTTCTCCATCTTTAACTCTGGGCATCGTCAGGACCTGCTTGGTACTTGGGGCAGGGATGGCCCAGAGGGTCACTCCTGCCCAAGATTCAGTCTCTAACTGGCCACCCACACCAAGTACACTATAGTACTGCAGCCCAAAGTCCCTAGGCAAGGCTGGGATGAAGGACAGCCGCCATGTTCCAGCCTGAGACAACACAGGGTGCACAGGACTGATCGTGGTGCGCCTACTGGTGGTGGAGGGCTGCCTAAATCCAGAGCTGAGCCTAGCACAGCCCAGGCAGGTCCGAGGGACCAAAGAAGAGGGAAGGGAGGCTGTGGACAGCCCAGAGCCGGGGGGGGGGGGGGGGGGGGGAAGGGGGGGGCGTCAGACATCACAACTCAGAGCTGCTTACAAAACAGCTGGGTAAAATAATGCAGGCTTTCGAGACT
Source organism: Cricetomys ansorgei (assembly GCA_026225945.1). NCBI lineage: Eukaryota > Metazoa > Chordata > Mammalia > Rodentia > Nesomyidae > Cricetomys > Cricetomys ansorgei. The sequence goes on from JAMJFZ010003544.1 coordinate 1,806,425, forward strand.
GCACATGGTAGGACACACCTACAATCCCAGAACCTGCGAGAGTGAGGCAGGAGAATCTTCAGTCGGAGGCCAACTGAACAGAGCCCGTGGCATACGGGCATTTGGCTCCAAAGGAATAAGACCCCCTACGACTGCCTTGGTCACATGTCCAAAGTTGGTGCTGGCTAGAAGAGCCGAGGGACATGCTGTGACGTTTCAGGTCTCCATTCCCTGTGAGTCCGACAGACATGGGACACTTGTATCATGGGGGATCCTGTAAGGTCGCATGTGGATGGTCTTGCTCCCCGAGTGGCCTGTCCCCACTCCAGAAACAGAGCTTCTTGTTCCCTCCCCACCCTGGTGCTTTCCCTGTGTGAACCGACAACATGGCTCTCCACAGCCCCGTGAGGGAGGCACCTACCAGCTCCTTTCTCAGGGGAGGAAACTAGGATCTAAACCGGACAAAATGGCAGTCACCTGGGGGTCGCAAATGGCAGAGTCACCTGGGGGTCACCAGGTCGGGGTTTGCAGTCCAGCCGCAGCTCCCGGTTTCCCCGCCATAAGCCTGTGCTGGGCTCCCCACCGTCTTCATCCTGGTTTCTTTCTTGACTCTTCCAAGGGTTGGCGAGATGGCTCAGTGGTTAAGAGCACTGGCTGCTCATCCAGAGGACCTTGGATCAATTCCCAGCACCCACACGGCAGCTCACAGCTGTCTGTAACTCCAGTTCCAGGGGACCCAGACATACATGCTGGCAAAACATCAATGCACATAAAATGAAAATAAATTGTGTAAAAAAAAAAAAAATGAATTCATCCCAAAATAGAAGCCTCTCGGGTTAGCCGCAGAGTCCTCGCCTCCCTCATATGAAGCTGCTTCCTCTCCGTCTGTGGTTATTTCCTTTCTCTTTAATGTTACTGTTACCATCAGTAGGGTCTGGACCGGGTTCATTTTCTCTCGGGTTAAAGAATTAAAAGGGAGGAAAAAAAAAAAATCTCAAATGTGTGTAGCAGCCGATAAAAATCTTGAACACGGCGGACAGAGGCAACAGGGAACCTTTCTCTTTGTTTTGTTGTTTTTGTTGGGACTGGGCTCTTCTACCCAGTTCTGGCTGCCCTGGACCTCACCCTGTAGACCAGGCTGGCCTCGAACTCACAGAGATCCGCTTGCTTCAGCCTCCCGAGTGCTGGGATTAAAGGCGTGCGCCACCACCGCCCAGCCTGGGAGCCTTTCTCTTGAATCTTTTCAGCTTCATCTTCCACCCCGGTCCGTCCCTCAGGGCCGTCTGGGCCGCATCATGGGGATCCCTGCGCGGGTCACTGGTCAGCTGCGCAGACGGCCCTGGGCAGTGGTGGGGGCCACAGGCCTGGAGCCATCCTCTCGGGGCCTTCCTGAGACAGAGGGGCCTTCTCACCGTCCTCCTGGCCTGGGCAACAGTTGCTATCCTAGTGGCCTCTGGGGCAGGCCCCCTTCCCTCCTAACCCTTCTCCTCTCCTGTGGCAGAGCTCCGCCTGGAAGGCAACTTCCTCTATCGTCTCCCCAACGAGGTGAGCAGCCTGCAGCACCTCAGAGCCATCGACCTGTCCCGCAACCAGTTCCAAGACTTCCCAGAGCAGCTGACCGCCTTGCCCGCGCTGGAGACCATCAACCTGGAGGAGAATGAGATCGTGGGTGAGTGTGACCACCGCTGTCGGGGGGTGGGGGGGGGAGCACAGCAGTGTGTGGCGCCCTGGGACTTAGGTTTTGTGGGACCTCGGGAGGCTCGAGTTTGCTGGGCCAAGACACCTGAACAGACAGCGAACCTGGGAAGACGACCAACTGCGCAGCCTTGCCACCCAAGTTCTGCCTCAGACACTCCCATCAGCCACCTGGGCTTTCCCTGTAGCACAGTCTCTGGACAGTGTGGGCCTCAAGGCCCATCGCTCTAGACCAGTGGTTCTCAACCTTCCTGACGCTGCGACCCCTTAATACGGTTCCTCATGTTGCGGTGTCCCCCCAACCATACGATTACTTACGTTGCTACTCCATAACTGTCATTTTGCTACTTTTTAAATTTAATAATGCAATTATCCGACATGCAGGATGGCCTTAGGCGACCCCTGCAAAAGAGCCATTTGACCCGCGAAGGGGTTACGACCCACAGGTTAAGAACCGCTGCGCTCCAATTCCCTTCAGACATAAGCCCCTTTACCCTGAACCCTACTTTGAGGCTCCTGTCTTCACAGTAAGTAACTTCCCTCTGCAGAGTAGGGGCCTCAAGGCGGGGTGTTCCCAGAACCCCAAAACAGTCGCTCAGGGCTCCCGCCCTCACGGTAAGGAAGCATCCTGCAAGCACCTCCTGTAAACAGCAGCCCCCAGGGGCTGGGTTCTGCTGAGCTTTGGAGCTCGTGTCCTCCCTCCTCCCAGTGCAACGCCTCTCTGTCAACACCGGGACCTCACAGAACCCCATGTCCCCAGAGAGATCACGTGCTCACTGGGCTCTTTGTCTCCTTGGCTCTTAGCTCCACTGGCCCCCGGCTCGCTCGCCCATCACTGCCCCTCTATCCATCCCTACGGCTGCTCCAGCGTCAGCCTCGTTACCTCCAGTCCCCTTCGATTCTGCTCTTATTTTTTCCCAAGTATTTTATGGTCCTTTATGCCGCTAGACTAAAGGAAATGGCGTTCTGAGTGGTTTGGGCCGCAGCAGGGGAATCCCCTGTGGGCAGTACTTGCTGTGCGTGGTGGTGAGAGCCCGAATATCCAAGACGCTGCGGGCCAAGACTCCTGACCCGGCCAGGGTTGGGAGGAGTCGAGAGCAGCCGACTACCTTGCCCTAAATCTATCGTTTCGTTACTGTCGTTTTTAACTTTAAAATTGCATTTATTTATCTATCTGTTACCTGCGTGTGTGTGCACGTATGCACTTGCTGGCTACAGAATCTATATATGAAAGTCACAAGACAGCTCCTGGGAGCCAGCTCTCTCTACTTCTCTCCTCCTACCCTGTGCGTGTTGGGGACTGAACTAGGGTCGTCAGACTTGGCAGCAAGCACCTCTAACTGGCTGAGCCGTCCCGCCGGCCCCTGGATCTGTTCTTTGACCAACGAGTAAAATGGGTTTCAAGGCATCCGTGGCTTCCGAGTGCTTCGTCTCATGTTCCCGGCCTGTGCTGCCTTCTCTGCCTTTCACTGGCTCGTTCGCTCCTCTACCTCTGCTTCTTCCTGCACCTTATCCAAGCTAGTCATCGGGCAGGGACTCCCGTGGTCAGGGCCAAGCCCAGAGCTGAGCGGGTGGGTCAGTACACGCGCTGGGCAGCTCTCCCGGTGGAAAGTGACATGTGGTCATTGGCCGCCTGGTTCTCTGGTCATCCCTGGCTACCCCAGAAGGCGGTCAGAGATGAGAAGAAAGGGTTTCTTTTCCAGACTGGGGAGCACACTAAATACCTGTGCTGGCTGCGGCCCGCAAAGTGACTGTCACTAGGTCAGGCAGCACCGGGGTCCAGATGTTTTCTTGCTTCCTCTCCCCCGGGTTGACAGTGTCCCTCAGCAGAGCAGCCCCACAGGCAAGGATGCGCCACGGCGGCTCACCGTCACGCACACACATCTCTGCCTTTCTGCGGAGTGGCAGTAGTAACTCGTCATGTGTGCTTACAGCTTAGCAAGACCGTGAGGCAGATCCTCATTTGACCGATGGAGAATCTGAGGCTCTAAGCCGGTGGTTCTCAACCTCCCTAGCGCTGCAACGTTTGAATACGGTTTCCTCGTTTGTAGTGACCGCCCAACCACACAATTATTTTCTTTGCTCTTTCAGAACTGTAGTTTTTGCCACGGTTATGAATCGTAATGTAAACATCTGATATGCGCACGGTCTCAGGCGACCCCTGTGAAAGGGTCCATTCGAACCTCCAAAGGGGGCGGCGACCCACAGGTTGAGATCCGCTCCTCTGAGAGGCCCACCTAGCCTTTGTGGCCAAGTTCCCATTGCACACCTGGCCACGTTAAAGAGACCTCAGCACTGGGCTGCTTCCCTTTGCTGGGGCGTATGCGATGCCAGGATGGAGCGGGAGCTGTCTCTGTCCAGCAGAGACCCCTGTTGTCCTCAAGCAGAAGCTGTTTTAGGGGTACTCAGTTGACCTCAGGAACCATCAGACTGCGGGAGGCTCGATTATTCTCCTCATCCAGAGAGAGGGAGTAGACAGAGCAGCCGTCACGCCCCGCTGAGTAGCCCCAATTTTACCCCCCCCCCTTACCCAACTTTCCTACTTCCAGCATAGAAGGCTATACTGCACCCTTCATGGCCCTTCCGGAGCGAGGCAAGCCCCAGGGCAGGCTGGAGGGAGGCTGTCAGGCAAGTGAGCACAAGGACCACGCGTCCTTCACTGGGAAGGAGCTTTGTGCTGCTTGCCAGCTCGGCTCCCACAGGACCTCATGGGAGTAAAGTCAAAGCTTAGGATGTCTTCAAAGTGACTAACTTCCCCGTAGAACTTTAAAAGGGTATTAGAAAAATAAAGCCAAATTTTTATAAGAAATATCTCTTTAAAAAAAACCCTGGCCATGGTATTTTTATTACATTTATTTGCTTACTTATTTTACGGGGTTCGGGGCATACACCCCAGTGCACACGAGGTGGTCAGGACACAACTTGAAGAAGTTGGTTCTCTCATGCCGGGCATGGTGATGCGCACCTTCGATCCCAGCACTCGGGTGCAGAGGCAGGCGGATCTCTGCGAGTTCGAAGCCAGCCTGGTCTACAGAGTGAGTTCCAGGATAGCCAGGGCTATGTAGAAAGAGAGTGAGCCTGTCTTAAAACAAAACAGAAAAAAAAAAAACCAAGAAAGACAGAGAGAGGAAGGAAGGAAGGATGGAAGGAAAAAGTTGATCTCTTCTGCCCCTGGGTCCTAGAGATCAAACCCAGGGTGTTTGACTTGGTGGCAGGCCCCCTTTCCTGCTGAGACATCTCATCCGCCCCCCAATTTTTTTTTTTTTTTTTTTTGAGATTTCTGAGTTACTGCAAAGCTTTAGCGAGCTCCACCCCACCCCCCGCCGCCGAAGGACTTCCCCTACCAGGCCTCCTATCCGGGCCCTGGAAGACTGACACTTGTGGCATCCATGGTCAGCTCGGCCACCCTGTTCTTCCAGTTCGTGCCACCACCTGATTCTTTTCTATACCTTGGGCTGTTCTGGGGCGAGAGGGAAGAGTGAAGACGCATTTCATGGAGGAGAGACGTCCTAGGCCCTCTGCAGGGCATGGCAGCTGGGAAGAATAGGGGCAATTCTGTTCGCTTCCCGAGGCCCCAGATGTGGCGGCACCTGTCCTTAGTCCTTAGTGACTGAATGCCCCCGGGTGTCGTGGCTGCGAGGCGTGTGTCTGCACGGGCTGTACGGACAGTCCCTGGTCTGTGTCGTGTGACCCTGCTTCTCTGTGCTTTCCCCCGACTGCCTACTAACATGGACGCTGCGCACGGCGTCTGCGGCTCACCGGCTGGAACGCACAGCCACGGCACAGAGTGGGGGTTTTCAGAGCCCCCCCAGGTGCCTCCGAAGTCCCCAAGACCGAGGCAGGCAGATTATTTCAGCTGCAGGCTGCGATCCGCTGGGGAGCTGTAATGGTAAATTAGTGGATTGAGAACAGCAATTTTTTAATAGAGTAGAAAATACCGGGGCGTGTCACACGAAGCACGGTAACTTGTTACCTTGTGACTTTTCATTTCAGTCTCACCGGGTGTACGCACCCAGGTGTACGTTCGGGGTCACGGTGGGAAATTGTGTTTCTTACCGTGGTCGCGATAAAAACTAGCAGGGCCGTCAAGATGTAATAGGCTCGCTACTCCAGCTGGTGACCTGACCACCTGATTTAATCCTTGGAACCCACATAAAAGCAGGAGAGAACCAACTCCGCAAAATTGCTCTCTGAAGCTTGGCGTAGTGGCGCACACGCCGTTAATCCCAGCACTCGGGAGGCAGAGGCAGGCGGGTTCCAGGCCCAGCCCAGTCTATATAGAGTGAGTTCCAGGACAGCTAAGGCTATGTAGAGAAACCCTGTCTGAAACCAAACAGCAACAACAAAAAGTCGTCCTTTGACCTCTTGGTGCACATACACTAATACTAATAAATCAAAAAAAAAAAAAAAAAAAACCTACCGAGAAACACTTCAGCAAGTTGTTCTACTGGACCTCTGCTTTCAGCTAGCCTGAATTCCCCAGCCCCCACCTCCCGTTCGTGTTCCCAGCTGCGTCGTGCAACCTTGCCCCCCCCCGCCATCCTCCAACCCCTCTCCGGTCTGTGTTCTTGGTCTAGAATACCTTCATCGTGTCCCATTGCCCTCTCTGCCAGTGGCCAGATTCCCCAGATAAACATCTGGTTCTGATGGACAGGAAGCAGGGCGGGTGGGGTGGCTGCCTCCCTCCCTCCGCAGCTGTTGCCCCTTGCAGGCACACAGTAGCAGGCACCTCTCGGGGACACGATTGCTTGTTCTGCGGGGAGCGGGTGTTTGTGGCTTAGTATTTATTCAAACAACAGTCATCTAAAAGATTCTGGGGTATGAGACAGTCTCTGTGTTTTCCAAACCGGAAAGTGGTAGTCGCTCTCTGAACCCACAGGGGCTGGATGGGCGCTGAGATCCTTGAAGTTGCCAAACCCGCAGAGACCATCAAGTCCCTCGTACGGAGTGGAAAGTTTTAGTGCGATTTCCACGTGGCCTCCGGTGCGCTCAGGCGGCTCTCCACGGAACACCTAAGTGATCGGAAGCGCTGGGTGAATGGCTACCGCACCGTGTCGTTTAGGGAGTAATGACAAGAAAAGTCTGCATGTGTCAGGAAAGACATGTTTTGTTTTGTTTTGTTTTGTTTCTGACTAGTTTTGACTTGCAGCCAGGTTGAACTGTCGAATGAAGGATTTACAGATGGGGAGGACTGACTCTGGGTGGAAGCCTCTAAGTATTTATGAACGGTACAGTCTCCGGGGAGGCAGGGGCTTCCTGTCCCGACCTCAGGGCTTGCACACTTCAGTATGGACTAACTACACTGCCGGGAGGGACATAGCCACTAGGGGAGGACGGACACAGCCGCCCTGGGGCCAGCACAGGAAGGACTCTAGAGAGGCAGGTGGCTGTTGATATACTTCCAGGGAAGGGACTCCCAGAATGCTCCAGAGAGGTTCTGAGGAGGTGAAGTGTTTAGTCTGACTGTGAGCAGTGGTGACATTGGTCCAGGACGGGGGTGCCAGTCCCCTGAGGACGAGTCTGCTCTTCCCACCTCAGGATTCTCCACGTGGATGGAGGGTCAGGGGGAGCAGCAGACTCCTTTGCGAGCACTTGCTGCTGCCTGGCATTCTCTGCCGGAACATGTTGGGGTGAGGAGGACCATGTTCCAGCGATACATTTTGCTAGGCAGGAGACCTGCAGTTAAGTCAGAATTTCGCTTCCCATCACCCTCAATCCTGTTGTTCTTTTGCACCCACGCTGTTCCATACAGCAAAGCGTCACAGAAAAATCCATTCTTGTTAAAGACTTGATAAATACCCAGGCACGATAGCAAGCCCGTAATCCCAGCACTCGGGAGGTAGACATAAGATCGAGGCCAGCCTCAGCTACATGGTGAATTCCAGGCCAGCCTAAACTACTGGAGACTCTGTCTCCCATTCCCTCACAAAAAAGGGAATTCAACAGACAAGGCCTGAGACTACAGCTTAGTGGCCGGTACTTGCCCAGTGTGTGGCTCCTGGATTCAAGATTCAGAACTGCAAGCACGTTTACCTGCTGTGCTGGCTAGCCTTATGTAAACCTGACACAAGCTAGAGTCATCTCAGAGGGGACCTTAGCCAAGAAAACGCCTCCTTAAGATCTGGTTTATGGTCAAGCTCATTAGGCAGCATTTTCTTAACCAATCAGTGATTGATGTAGGGCGGATCCAGCCCATTGTGGGTGGTGCCATCCCTGGGCTGAGGGTCCTGGGTTCTATGAGAAAGCAAGCCAAGTAAACCACAAGGAGCAAGCCAGTAAACAGCTCTCCTCCATGGCTTCTGCATCAGCTCCTGCTGCCAGGTTCCTGCCTTGAGTTCCTGTCCGAGCTTCCCTCAGTGATGGACGGTGCTGTGGAATTAACCCTTCCCTCCCCAAGTTAATTCGTCCATCGTGTTTCAGTGTAGCAATAGTAAACCGTAACTAAGACACCTGCTGAGTCACCCCATCATTCCCCCCACCCTCACACCACCGTTTTTGAAGCAAGGCCTCTAGTAGTCTGGAGTAGGCTGGACCGGCTGTCTCTGCCTCCCCAGCACGGCGTTACAAGCACAGGGAGGGGCGCTCTAGAGGGACGGCTCCGTGGTCAAGAGCACTAGCGGTTCTTCCAGAGGACACAGGTTTGATTCTCAGCGCCCACACGACAGCTCACAAACTGTTAAGTTCTAGGGGACCCCGTGCCTTCTTCCGGCCTCCAGAGGCACCGCATGCAAGCATCACACAGACATGTAGGCAGGCAGAATACCCCAGACACGTGAAATAGAGACAAATACTAAAAAAAGCAGCGATAACAAGAATAGGCATTTCTCACCGTGCCCAACGGTACCAAACGCAGGTCCTCATGCTGGAAAGGCGAGCGCTTCATCAGCTGAGCCCTCTTCCCCAGCTCGCCGCAGTGCCGCCTGTCCCTCTGTCCCTCGGCGATGGTAGGGAGGGTGCTGAATGAGGACTGGAAGGTCTGTGTTCGGGTTCCAGTTTCACCGTCTGCTGTGTGAAGTCATGTGACTAAAGGCAGAGACTCGGCTTTCGCACCTAGAGACAGGAAGAGCGGCCTGTCCGCATCCTCATGGCCCTCTTAAGGAAACCTCGGACACCTGAACCAGCACGATAGCTCAGCACATGAAGGCTCTTGTCACCCAGGCCCGAGGACCCGAATCTGATCCCAGGGCCCACGTAGTGGAAGGAGAGAGACGACTCTCACAAGTTGTCCCCCCCCACCCCCACCCCACATGCATGCTATGGCGTGCACCGCGGACATGTGGGAGTATACACGCGCATAAAATAAGCAAATCAAAATGCCTAAGGAGAAATAAGGAGCTGGAGAATTGGCTCAGCCAATTGAGAGCGCTTGTCGCTCAAGCACCAGGCTCAGTTCTCACCACTCGCATCGTGGCTCACAGTCATCTGTAACTCCAGTTCCAGGGATCCATTGCCCTCTTCTGGCCTCTGCGACACCAGGTGCGCACATGGTGCACAGACATACATGCCGACATAACGCTCAAACACGTAAAATAAATAGTCTAAAAATAAAGAAAAATTCAAGGACATTGTATATGTACACAGCCTTTTATTTGATTTATTTTTGAGACAAATTCTTTTTAAGATTTATTTATATGGCATACACCTGCACGCCAGGAGAGAACGTCTGATCTCATTGTAGATGGTGGTGAACCACCATGTGGATGCTGGGAATTGAACTCAAGACCTCTAGAAGAGCAGTCAGTGCTCTTAACCGCTGAGCCATGTCTCCAGACCCCTTGAGACAAATTCTTAAATTTCCGGTCCCTGCCTCAGTCTCCCCGGTCCCCCGTGCTGGAATTACAGACATGCATCGTCACATCATTTTATAAGTTATGCCAACCACAGCCAACATTCTGTGAAGTGTAGAGTTTCTCTGTGAGCTCTTAGTGGATTGCCACCCATTTAATTGTATATTTAAAGGGATCTTTTAAGTCCTGGCTCATAAGTGATTACCTTCCCGCTCGTGATAGCTCCTGGTTAGTAAACCTCCTTCCCACCATGTGGCCCACCTGTTACCCCAGACACATGTTTGGGAAGAAACCACCAAGGGCACTTCAAGTCAAAGGAGGCCTGTGGGAACTGGGATGTTTACAGAAGCATCATAGGCTTTAACAGTAGCTGTAGCGCTGGACCACCGTCGATCACCCTTAGGTCAGCATCGGGAGGGTGAGGGGATGAAGATGCTCCAGATAACTCCGTGCCTCCCATCATCAGGAAGGGGAGAACTGTGGGTACCAAATCATCTTACCTAACATGTATGAGCCCCTAAGATTCAATCCCTGGTACTGGGGGAAGGAACGTACAAGTATGAAGGTGAATTGTTGTAATAGAATAAAAATACGCACACCCGCCCCAGTGCATGTACCACGGCCTGCTTGTCCTGCGCTTGGCAGCTACAGCCAATCAGCAGCTGTAGCAGCTCCCAGGCTGGAAGCCACGGGTGGTGTGGTTCTTACCAAGTACCCATTCTGCCTGCCTTTGATCAGAATCCCGGAGCTGATAAGAGTGAAAACCAGGAACTCTAGGGAGCATTGTCAGAGTAATGTCTCTCGTGTTTAATGCAAGTGTCATTATATTTATCTTGTGGGGACGAGGGAGAGTCTTTGATACCCAGGGATGGAGACCATTGGTTAAGACAGGGATACTGGGACTTGGGTAAGCAACTATTGCCAGTTGCGCCCATGCCTTTTGGGAGGGGGTGGAGTTTTGCTGTCAGGGCAGAGGGGAGGGGCCAAACTCCCGCCAGCTCTTTGGGATGAGTTTGGTTTGCAAACACCCTCTAGACCCAAATGCGTGACCATTCCACGAGGGCACCACAGAGAACAAGAGGCCACAAGGCAGCTGGTTGGACCCAGCCCTTCTGCCAGGCCTTGTGTGAGCAGTGGGTGACTGTTGCCCTGGGCAGGGCCCTGGGACTCCTGACAGAACCCCGCACCCTCCTATTGCTGTATCATTGACTGCCAAGCCTCACTTCCGGGTTCAAGGAAAAGTAGGTTTATTTTCCCAGGGTTGTTCACTGTGTGGGTGTCATCACTTCCTCTGGTGACTAGAACAATAGATTAAATGAGTTCTTTCTGTGAAATGACAGGCAGGAAGCTCTCTTTTCAGAAGTGGAGGTGGTGGCCTGGAAGGTAATACCAGGTCAAAGAAGGGCTGTGTGGTCTGTAACCATGGTGTCTTGGTTACTTTTCTATTACTATGAAGAGACACCATGATCAAGCAGACTTAGAAAACATTTACTGGGGCTCACAGTTTCATAAGGTTAGAGTTCATGACCGTCGCAGTGGGGAGCATGGGAGCAGGCAGGCAGACATGGTACTGGAGCAGTAGCTGAGAGCTTCTATCCTGATCCACAGGCCTGAGGCAGAGAGGTGGGTCTTTAAAACCTCGAAGCCCATCCCCCACTCACACATCCCCTCCAACAAGGCCACGCCTCCTCATCCTTCCCAAAGAGTTCCACCAACCGAGGACCAAGCATTCACTATGTGAACCTGCTGGAGTCATTATCATTCAGACCACCACACATGGACTGCTAGAGCGGAGCCAAACCTCTGTGAATTGTCCAAGGTCACACAGAGCCAGTCAATGGACAGCACAGGACGGCAGTCAGCCGTGGGCCGCCAACAATCTATTGGCGTGAAGGTCCCTTCTTCCCTGGCTCCTTCTCCTCAGCACCATATAGAAGGGATTGAAAGCCAGGGAGACAGCTCAGTCAGCAAAGTGCTTCCCTTGCAAGGATGAGGTCCTGAGTTCGATCTCCAGAACTCACAGGAAAAAGAAAGCTGGGCGCGGGCAGGCGAGAGGCTCCTGGGGTAAAGGCATCAGATGCCAAACCTGATGACCAGGGTTGGGTCTCCAGATCACTCCTGTCAGCATGGTGGAAGGACACACACACAATAATAAATAAAGTTGGACATGTTGATGTGTTTATAATCACAGCATTGGAGAGACATGCGGATCCCTAGTGCCAGCCAGCCTGACATATTGGTGAGCTCCAGGCCAGTGAGAAACCTTGTTTCAAAAACCAAGGTGGATAGCATCTAGGGAATGGCACAAGAGTGTCCTCTGGCCCTATGTACACATGTGTGTACCTGCACACGTGTGTACCTGCACACACATCTCTGACCTGACTTCTATATGTACACGTGTGTGACTGCACATGTGTGTGAATGCATGGGTGTGCACCTGCACACGTGTGTGGCTGCACACGCATGTACCTGAACACGTGTGTACCTGCACACATCTCTGACCTGACCTCTGTACGTACTCATGTGTGACTGCACACGTGTGTGACTGCACACATCGCTGACCTGACCTCTGTATGTACACCTGTGTGACTGCACATGTATACCTGCGCACGTGTGTGCCTGCACATGTGTGTACCTGCACACCTGTCTCTGACCCTCCCTTCTTGCTCCTGCATCTCCAGGGCTGCCTCCGGGGGAAATGGAGCTGTCTTCCTGGTCTCAGGGCTTGGAATTTTCCCTGATTTTTCAGACTTAGCCATGCCTGAGTCTGTGCAGGAACATCCCAGGACCCGGGAAGGACAGCATGCCTTCTCAGGTGGTAATTGCCTGTTTGCACAGCAGGCACACTCCACATGTTTGCCTGGCACCTGCAGAGCTATGTACTGTGTCCGTGGACATCAAATGGTTGGTACAGGCATCAATTCTGCCAGCAGGCAGTCACTGGACAGACAGTACAGGGAGCACCTGCTGGCCATAACCGTGGCGTCAACAACCAGAATTTAACCGCAATTAGTATAAAGAATTGGCCGTCAGGCCTAAGGGGGGAGAAGATCCTGTTTGCAGCCCCTGTCCCTGCAGGGGTCCAACCACAGGGAACTTGCAAGGACATGTCTAGGCAAAACAGATTTCATACACTTAGTCTCGGCCCAAATGACATCCTCTGCGCTGCCCACTGTGTGGTGAAAATTTCACAAACAGGAACCTCCAGTTATCCAGGGTCCTGCCAACACTTTGCTGGTAGCACACAGGCACATCGCAAGAAGTTCTTTGACACGTGTTTAAAATGTAATTGAAGGCTCGCATGGGGCTAGGCGTGTAGCTCATTGGGTAGAGTCCTTGCCTCGAAGGCGCAAAGCATGGACAGGTTCGATCCCCAGCACCACAAAAACCTGGAGTCCCAGCACTCGGGATGTGGAGGCAGGAGGATCAGGAACTCAGGTTATCTTTGGTCTTGGAGTGAGTCCTTTATGCTCCATTTACCCACCGGTCTCCAGTACCTCCCACTCTCAGTGCTGGAGGGCTGTGCCTGATCCTTCAGCCCAGGGCAGAAGCAGCTTGTTGGGAGTCACGGACATGGGGCTACATTAACCTTGTGCCACGTCCTAAGCTGAGACAAAACAGATCTCCCCATTCTTGGGGGGCCCCTGGCATCACGGGTTCCCGAGTAGCTGGTGTTTCCTGATTCTCCCGCTCCGTGTTCTCTGAGAGCTTTCCAATCCTTTAACTCCCCACCTCGACTGCGTGGGACAAAGAGATGGTCACGCCATCCTGACAGAGCGAGGCTTCCAGCCCAGACACCGTCATGTCGTCTCTGCCAGCCCTTTGCACGGGAATAGGGGAGTTTTCTGTGGACCTCTAGAACAGAGAGCTGTGGCCGGGAGGAGACTCCAGTGGAGTAGAGAGACTATGTAAGGTAACAAGGAGGTCTCCCAGGGCACGTCCTGCCTGCTCCTACTTGCTCCGTCCCTCACAGGGAGGCAGCAGGGCAGCATCCCAGGATGAGCGCATCCCAAAAGCATCGTTGCCAACTTCCCATGAGTCCTCGTGGCAGGAGGAGGTGCTGCTCACACCGAGTATACGTTCGCATCAGCCAGGGCATTTTTTTTTTTTTTTCGGTCTTTCGAGACAGGGTTTCTCTGCTGTGACTCTGGCTGTCCTGGAACTCGCTCTGTAGACCAGGCTGGCCTCGAACTCACAGAGACCTACCTGTCTCTGCTTCCCGAGTGCTGGGATTAAAGGCGTGTGCCGCCGCCGCCACCACCACCACCACCGCTGGGGTTTCCCAATGTGTTTTTAAACACATCAAGCCCAAAACATGACGTATACCAATTAAACCAGATTCTCCCACCGTGGAATTCTGACTCGTGCCTCTTAGAGCTCTCCGGATGAGGCCGAGGGATGGCTCAGTGGATGAAGCAGTCGCTGAGCAAGGGTGAGAATCTGAGTTTCAGGCATCGAACCCACATCAAGCCTGATGTGGTTGTGAGGCACATCTGTAATCCCAGCACATCTCCAGAGAGATGGATGTAGTGGAAGAAGCTTTTGTTATCTTGGTTTCTTTAAAAAACGCAAAATGGCGTTTGGATTAGGTTTGCGTGCCCTCCCCAGCTGTGGTATAGTTGTTTATGAGTTGGATTTGGAATGCTTGATGCAGGTGGCTATGATTTGGTTGGGTGCAGTCGCCCTGGCACCTGTAGCTTGTTTTGGGGATTGTGTGCCGCATGGGTTGATGGGAACTTTTGGCTTAGGGCATAAAAGGTCTGAAGCCCCGAGAGCCGGGGTGGGTGCTGGTTGGTGGTTTCTTGGTTGGGTTGCTGTTGATAGTGTGTTAATTCCTAAAAGAACAAAGGGTGGAGAGATTGAGTTTACAGACCGTGAGCTGAGACGCCAGTCTGATTCACCGTCAGCTAGCCCTCTTCAAGCTTAGGACAGCCTGCAAGAGGCTGTGAAGATTTCTACCTTTCTCTCTTTCTATACCACGGCCGCTTGCAAAAGCGGGGAAGATTTCTTCCTATCCTTCCTTTCTCTTTCCCTGAATTGAGGGTCAAAGACAATAGCCTTCTGCTACAGGTGGGAGGCAAAGACAGGAGACTCACAGAAGCTCATTAACTGGTGCTCACGCACACACACACACATGCACGCGCACACACACACACACACACAATCATACACATAGAAAACAATGATGATCCAGGTGATTCCAGCGTGCAGGCAACACTGGAGCTGATCTACACCAGAACCTTCCATCAGTGAGCACCCTTCTGCCCCAGGTATAGGATCTTTTCTCCTTGGAAACACATGTAAACCCAGACAAAACCTCATTTCAGCCCCCGGGAAAGCTATAACCACCGCCGTCACATGGGGAAGTTGTGTAGTTTCGGGACGGTGACGGAAAGCCTGTTCCCGGGAGCTGACAGTCTGCTGAGGACGGCTGAGTTGAGCTCCGGAACGCGTGTCTTCCGCCGCGGAACCGTCCCCTGCACCCCAGACACAGTGCCGTGCCGCCACCCCCAAACCCCTCGCCTTGCTTACTTCTCTCTCTTGCAGCCTGTCACCCCACATCCTAGGCATTTGGCTTCTGATATCCCGTTATGCAGTTCCAGCTCTCCAATTAGAGGCCACCAGCTCCAAGGGAGGGAGTGGCAGACACCTGGGACACAGAGAAGCTGCCATGTTTCCCAAGCCCCCTCTCCCCCACAAGGGCTTCTAAGGCAGAGAGACCTGGAGGGTTTTGGTGACCAGAGGAGGGGGAACAGAGCAGGGCAGGAGGGAAGAGAGCTAGGGTGGGCCGATGATCTGAATTCATTATTCCTGTCTCCAGAGGCAGACTGTTATTTCTAAAGAGAACTGTTGTGGGTTTTGTTTTTTGGTTTTTTTGTTTTTTTTAATCGCTTTTTTTTCCCTTGTTCTTTTTAAAAATTTGTAATTTATTTTTCTTCTTTCATATAATACATATCAACACCCCTCCTACCCACCCTCCATCTCTCCCAGCTCCCCCCATTCTCCCTCTCCTCCTGTCGTTTATCCCCCCCCACCCCTACCCTCACCCCTGCTTCTCCCCATAGAAGAGAGCGGTCCTCCCAGGGTTACTGCTCAAACAGGGCACAACAAACGGGACAAGGCCAGGCACCGGTCCCCACATCGAGGGTGGACCAGGCAACCCAGCTGGAGGAAATGGGTCCCTAGGGCAGGCAAAAGCATCAGAGAACCCTCCGTATACAGTCTAGCCTGCAGACTCTCTGCAAAGAATCCCATGCCAGACAACCACATGATCTATCTAGGCGACCCTTCAGGTTCCCTGTCTCCGGCTTCAGGCTCTGAGGGACCCCCAAGAGTGCTGGAAAGAGAACTGTTGGGATGGGACTTGACTGCCTGTCAGATGTGGGTACAGAGAGTCTTGCGGGAAAGGCTGTGTGACTAGCGGCCCGCCCTCCTTGCTGCCCCAGTCGCCTGCTCTCCACACCAGCCGGTGGCGAGGAGGATGGGAGAGAGAGAAGCCAGGGCTTTGCTTTGTTCATCTTCCTTCGTGGGGCTGGAGGCTGCTCTAGGTTTGTTAAGGATCCTTAAGAAACGGCAGGCTTCCTTTCTGTCCTCTCAAAGGGGTTGCCCACACATGCCCCTTGGTATCTACCCCCTCCCTGGAAAGCAGTCTGCCGTCCTCTTAATGTACCTGTGGCTCTACCCAACAGACTGTGAGACAGAAGGGCCCTCTCAAAGGTGAGAGGTTAAAAACCAGGCACTGAGCCAGGCGGTGGCGGCACACGCCTTTAATCCCAGTACTCGGGAGGCAGAGGCAGGAGGATCTCTGTGAGTTCGAGGCCAGCCTGGTCTACAGAGTGAATTCCAGGACAGCCAGAGTTACAACACAGATGCCCTGTCTTGGGGTGGGGGTGGAGGGGACAGGCAATGCGTGTATTTCTGTAAATCCCTGTCTTTGAGAGATGGAAGCCTTAGGGGATTTAAGGACATCCTCAGCTACCTGCTAAGCCTGAGGCAAAAAGGAGGAGACCCTTTCAAAGTGCACACAGGGGTTGGGGAGTTGCTCAGCTGGGGAAGCAGCCATCGAAAAAGCCACTCATGGTTGTCCAACGGTTTGCATTCTGTTGTGATAAACCACGACCAAAAGCAATCCCGGGGAGCAAAGGGCTTAATTCAGTTTACAGGTTACATTCCATCCTGAAGGGAAGCCAGGGCAGGGCTCGAGGGAGGTGTCTAAAGCAGAAACCTAGGAGGAAACAGCCCAGGCCCACCAGCCTAGGGGATGGTTCCTCCCACTGTGGGCTGTGCCCTCCTTCATCAGTTAGCAATCAAGAAGATGCTCCACAGACTTACCCACAGGCCAACCTAGTGGAGGCGATTCCTCGAGTGAGGTTCCTTCCTTCCAGGTGCGTCCAGCTGACAGCCAATAGCAGCTCTCGCACGGCGTCGTGCATCTATCATCTCAGCTCCAAGGAAGCAGACATGGGCAGCTTGAGGCTCACTGGCCAGTCTGCCTAGCTAAATGGTTGACCTTCATGTTCAGCGAGAGATCCTGTCTCTAAAAGTAAGGTGGGGGCCATAGAGTAAGACATCTGATGTCGACCTCTGGCCTCCCTACACGCATGTGCACGCGCGCGCGCACACACACACACACACACACATGAACACATACACACGAGGGGCCTGGCGGTGCACACCTTCCTGAGCAAGACACAAGCAAGAGGACTTTGTTCTCAAGGCCAAATTCACTGTGTAGCCTTCTATAAAGTTGACGGGCGGACCAGGTCTTGATCCAGTAGTAGGTTTAGAAATCCCCACCATATGTAGCGTCCCCCCAAAGACTGGAGCTCAAAAGGAGGGGTTGTCTCAGGCCAGCTTTGTGCTGTTCCTCCCCAGAGGCAGGGGCTATTCTATCTCGTGTTGGCTTCCTGCCTGGAGCACTGGGGAGACGGCCACAAGCACAGTCTGGGGAACGAGAGTGTGGCCCGGAGGCAGCCCCTGTCCCTGCCGGGCCAACCTGAGCTTATCTGCTCATCCGTGTGGCATTTCGAGTGGGATGTGACATGACATCCTCGATCTTGCTTGCTTTGGTTTCTAGGCACCAAGAGCGGCAGCGGCGGTGAGGCTGAGGCTTGAATCCAGCCCCCCGCTTCCAACCAGCTTGGATTCCCAGGAATCCGAAGTCATTGTGGATACACTGATAATTACTCCGTGCTGGGGACTCATCACCCCGCTACACTTCCCTGGGCCCAGCCCGCCCCTCTCCTCCTCTTAGCATCCTTCTGGGCCGTGGGGGAGGGAAATCACACACCGCTTGGCTTCTCAGCTGGCCCCGCTGGCGACGCACAACCGTCAACCAGTAACCCAAACGACCAGCAAGGTGGAGCCCAGCTGACTTCAGTGATGTCTAAATTCTGCCCACTTTGGGTGCTGCCAGTGTTGATTACTCAGGGCTCCCATTGATAGGCAGAGCCTAGGAAGGCCCTCTAGGTGGGGGCGGGGCATCAGAGAGGGCAGGGCGTTCATGTGCACTGGGCTCTTTCTCTGCGAGGTTGTTAAGCCTTTGGCTACAGGCCCCGCCCAGGGCATGAGACTTTGGGGAAGAAACCTGTGGCTCCCTCCACGTACTGGCAGGCCATGAGAAGTTTAAGAGCATCTCCCAGGCGTTTGCTCAGTGTGTATCCCAGGTTGGCCCCCCCACCTTTTTTTCTTTTGAGATAGAGTCTCATGTAGCCTTCAGTGGCTTTACCAAGGCCTTAACTTAAACTTCTGATCCTCCTGCCTCCACCTTCCAAATGTAAAGTTACAGACGTATATCACAACACCTGGGTTAGTTATGCAGTGCTGGGGATAGAGCTTAGAGCAGCAGTTCTCAACCTGTGTGTCTCAACCCCTTTGGGGGGTGGTGTCCAGTGACCCTTTCACAGGGGTCACCTGAGACCATCTGCATATCAGATACTTACATCACAAGTCATAACAGTAACAACATTGGGGGTCGCCACAACTTGAGGAACTGTATTAAAGGGTCACAGCGTCAGGAAAGTTCAGAGCTGCTGCCTGAGGGTTTCCTGCATGCCGGGCCGGCACTCTCCCTCCCCACAGCCGGAGCCTCTTGAGTGCTGGGATTATAAGTGTCCACCACCACACCTGGATAATGGAAGGAATTTAGCTTTGATTTCACGAGAGGATTCCAGATCCTGATACCATACATCCTACGGGTTTGCAGAGGGCGACAGAAGCTGCCCCAGAATGCCTTATTAAATGGATAGCACCTTACGTGCCAGGATATGGACTCGAAGCTGAATGCGCAGCAGAAGCAGGAGCGAGAGAGACTGTGCGTCCCTATGCTGAAGGGATAAAAGGGAAAAGGAAAAGGAAAAGGGGAAAAGGAAAAGGAAAAGGAGGGCCTGTGGAGATAGCTCAGTGGTTAGGAGCACTGGCTGCTCTTGCAGAGGACCCAGGTTCAATTCCCAGCACCCACATAGTAGCTAACAACCATCTATAGCTCCATAGCTCTAATTCCAGCATATCCGATACCGCTTTCTGGCCTCTGCATGCACCGGGCACATACATACTACGCAGACATGCAAAACCTCTACACACATAAGATTAAAATTGTTTTTTAAGTAAAAGGAAGCAGGGTACAGGGACGCGTGTCTATAATCCCAGCATTTGGAGGTGGTGGCAAGAGGGTTAGGAATTCGAGGTCATCACTGGCTACCTAAAGAGTTTGGGGCTGGCCTGGGCTACCTGAGACCTCCTCATTGCAAAACAAAAACAGGAACCTGGAAAGACGGTTCAGTGGTTAAGAGCACTCGCTGCCCTGCCAAGAGACCTGAGCTTGAGTCCAGCGCCCACATCGTGCTGCTCTAAACTAGTCATTCTAGCTCCAGGGGGTCTGATTCCATCTTCTGGCTTCCACGAGTGTCCACAGTTACACACGCACGCACCCACGCACACAAGCACACACAGGCACACGTGCACACACACGCGCGCACACATACATACACACACACACACACACACACACTTTAAAAAAAAATCCTTAAAACAACAAAAATGTTCTCAGAGTTCAGAGGGACACCGAGGGGCACGGCAGGAGGTGGCCTTTGAGCAGCAGAATGGGGGAGGCACAGCTCTGGGGGCAAGCGGTGGCCAAAGTGACAAGACTCTCTCCCATTACTGCTGGCATAGTGACCTGCCCAGGCCCCGGGGAAGCGCGTTTGACACAGACACGCTTGGCGCCATCATCCGTAAGACGGAACTCACTTCATCTCCTCCCATCCTGTATCCATCCCCGCCTCTTGTCCAGACTGAGGGAGTATAAATGCTCTTTCTTAAGTCTTCTCCTGAAGCTCTCGACTGACCTCTCGGGCTTGCCATCAGCTGGTTAGACTGTTCCAGTCCCATTGATTTCCGCCCTCATCGACACGGTCTGGGACTCCATAGCTCTTACCTCTGAGCTGCTTCTGTCACCGGAGCAGCTAATCACCGGAAAGAGAGTCAGCTGCTCTGTGCTCTCACCTGTGAAAGCAGTCACTGTCCTTCATCAAGGGGATTCAGAGAAAGGCTCAGGCAATGGAGAGACCGGCTAGGCTTGGAGGTAGATGTAGAAGAAGCCAGGGCTAAGGCAGCCTCTTCTCGGTGGCCATGAGTCCCCAGATGTCCGCCCAGGCCGGGCTGCAGTGGGGACACCAGCCACTGTGCTGACCACTGGCCTCCCTAGCAGAGGGACGGAAGTCCAGCACGGAGCCAAGTTCCTAGCAACTCCCCAGTTCGGTCCATTCTAGAGAAACCGAGGCAGGAGCTGCGGTCTCCAGTGGCGGAAGGGACATGATATGGTTTAGTAGGTCTGGGCCCCGTCTCTGGTCTCTGAAGTGGGAGTGCTGTGAGCACCTACCCATCAGGAGCAGAGAGGCAGAGAAAGCAGGCTAGCTGCTCACCCCCACCCCCCCCGCCACCCCAGGTGGATGTCAGCATCAGAAACTGTCCTTCCTCTTTCAGCCACTGGCTCGATGACCTAGGTCACCAAGAATCGGAGGCTCGGTTTCTTTATCTGTAAGGTGGATCATTGCAAGGAACCTTCTAGAATAGTGCCTCAGACGTCAGCTGCCAGAAGTATCTTTCTCTGCTAGGCCCCCTCAGATAAGCTGCCACCCTCCTGCGCGATGGGCACTTAGAAGCAGCTTTTGCTAAAACGCATTGACCCCTCACTGTGGCTCACAGGTCACTCAAAGCAAGACAAAAGCCTGACATTGCTGCCTTCATCGCAGAGGGCATCTGTCTCCTTGACTCTGACTCCTGCTGGATAGGCATGTGAATCACTCAGGCTGCCTGCCGAGTACCACACCCCACCCCCACCCCCACCCCCACTCCCGCTCTGAGGCTGAAGGCACAGAGAGATGAGTCACTGTCCTACCTTGGATTCCAGGAACAGCAAAGACTGGCAGGGCAGACCATCTCCCCAGATGCCGGCAGCCTCACCCGGGAGCCCCATCACCTTGCTGGAACCGTATTAGTTCCCATCAGTGATGGCGGCAGTTGGCAGTTTAATAATTTATTTGTGAGGCCACTCTGAAGGGTCGGAGCTGAGACACCCTTGACCAGGACTGCTTAGTTATATACATACCTCTTGCCCATACCCAAGTCCTTCCTTTATTTAAGTTCCCTTCGGCACCCTGAAAATAAATTTAGGGATCACTGTGTCTCCGGGGAACACAGGGTCCCTTTTGCAGGCTCTTGATCTGATGGTTAAAGTAATTTTGTTTTGTTTTTCAAGACAGAGTTTCTCTGTTGTAACTCTGGCTGTCCTGGAACTCACTCTGTGACCAAGCTGACCTGGAACTCACAAAGATCCCCCTGTCCCTGTCCCCTGCCCCTGCCCCTGCCCCTGCCTCTGCCTCCTGAGTGCTGGGATTAAAGGCATGCACCAGCACCGCCCAGCTAAAGTAATTTTAATATGGATCAGATGGCAACTAAGACAGTTTGATTTCCATTTGGGAGAGAAAGCAGGGCTTTCCTGTCACGCCTTCGTCTACCTTAGTTTTGCCCTCCAAGCATGGGGAGGGCAAGGGGACAAGGGAGAGTTTATTCTAGAACCAAACACAAGCAGCCGTGGCCTGAGAATACCAGTTCAGGCTACCCCACATTCCATGTTCCAACACAGTAACAGTGTGAAGTCTGTATAGTAACAAAATACAGGAAGTTGTAAGGAAATCACTTTTCAAAGGCCTTGGGGTGGGTGGGTGGATCTCGGGGAATGGGGAGAGGCTCAGCTCTACGCCTCGGATGCTATCTGACGTATTTTTATCCCGTGGGTTGTTTGTACCTTTCAAAAGATTTACCTAAATGTCATGGAAATGTTACGCCATGTGTGGGAAAGGTAATAAATGGCTGTTAAGAGGGGTGAAGACGGCCCAGGATAATTTGGCTCTGAACTTAACATTCTAAACTCTGCACAATCAGCTAATCGATAAACTCTGCACAAAATCGTTGAGGTTCTAATCGGCCAGTCAGCCTTGCAGAAGGTCAGTGGAAAGTGTGGTCCTTTTCTGGAATGTTTGAAGAATCAATTGGCAGCCTAAAACTTAACCGTTATGGAACATTTAGATAAAGCTTGACAAACCCTGACATAAGTAACTATGTCAATCAAACATAAAATCCTTGGGGTTTGTTTTTGTTTGTTTTTAATGAATGTTACTAAGAACAGATCGGTAATTCCATTTTTTAAAAATATTGTATTAGTGTTTGTGTGTGTGTGTGTGTGTGTGTGTTTGTGTTTGTGTGTGTGTAGGGGGGGTTTACCTGAACTATGCATGATATGAATTCAGTACCCTTGAGATCAGAAAAGAATACTAAATTCCCCTGGGTCTGGAGTTACAGACGGTTATGCTGGGGATTGAACCTGGGTCCTCTGGAAGAGCAGCCTGCGTTTTTAACCACTGGACTGTCTCCCCAGCCCCAGTAACTCCTTTCGTTAATGAAAATCCAAGAAACTCTTGAAAATGTGTCTATAACCTAGATAAAATGTGTTAATAATTCTGGAAACATTTTTTTATTTATTCTCTTCACTAACAAATTAACAGATCTGTTAGATTCGCTTTAAGTTTTGTGAACTCAGAGAATCCTTTTAAAAAGATTCTCTGGCTGGAGAGATGACACTCGCTATCAACCCTGACGCCCTGCGTTCGATCCCTGGAACCCACGTGGCGAAGTGTTGTGGAAGTTTATTCTTAGTCATGTGTAAAGCAACTGTTTTGTGCACTGTTGGGTGAGGGGCCGCCTAGGTCTTGGCATTTTGTATGGTCTGCAGGCGTTGGATTTCTGTGGGGGATGTGTGATTACTAATGATCTGCATGTGCTATCAGTAGACCACCTGAGGAGTTCTGGATCAATAAAAAACACCTGAGCTCAGATGCTCAGGGTTCCACTGTCCAGGATGGTGCTCGCCATGACAGTGGTTCTCTCTGCTGCAGTCTGACAGGGTTTGCACCCATGAATATGGCTCCGTGTCTTCCTTGGTGAGTTGCCCCAGCAGTATACTACTACAGTGAAGAAGAGAACTGACTCTCAATAGTAGTCCTTTGACCTCCACAGGTCTCCATAGTGGGTTCACGCGTGCACGCACCTACACACACACATTAGTGCTGAAATGCTGGGCCAGCTTCAAAAGGAAAAGATTCACCTTGCCGATGTCTCAGGGAGATTGTCAGGGCCGGCCTGACAAGTCGGAAAGTGCCTGAATGGGGAGCGGGACTGAAGGGCCTTCTGAGGAGAGGGGAGAAGAGATGAGAAGGGAAGGGAATAGACCAGAAGCATCATTGAGCTCAGATGGAATGGAGCTGAAATTTTATTTTTCTCTCCAAACTTATACCCCTTTCATCAGGGGGCTATGTGCAGCTACAGGGGTTAGAACCAAGGTGTTAATTACAGGGCGAGACAGTGCACAGGTAAAAACATCCTGAAGCTGAGATAGGTATCAGAGCAAAACATCTTCCCTGCTGGGGCGGAATGTTTACCTAGGGGAGACAGCCTCTCTCCAGTGGAGTCAGATGCTTAGGACAATAGCTTCTCCGGATGAAGTTAAATGTTTAGCCAGAGAAGGAACATCCCTTCAGAGGACTTTGGCTTCCCTGAAAACAAGCAGTTATGCTCAAAAGATCCCCTAATAAAGGAACTAGGCAATTTTAGCCAGAGGCTCACAGCAGGATCTAGGCCCTGAGTCTGAAGGGCTCACCACAGGAGATCCTGGATTCTACCTCCCTGGAATTGGAAGTGCATGGGCCCGCCCCTCGGCGCTGGGGCTGCGTGTGTGAGCACCGTTCAGTGTTAGGTCTGAGCAGAAGACAAAACAGCCCTTTCTCTCTTGTGCAGTAAGCTGTAAGTCGCCGTGGCCTGAGAACGTCGGGTGCCAGAAGAGGAGGGCATTTCCCCTCAAAGCTTGTCAGAGATGGCTGCTAAAGTACAGAAGACAAACTCCTGAAGCATAAAACGAGAGTAAAGGCTGGTGGTTCCCAGAGGAGACTGGCAATTGTGAACTGGGTAGGGGACCCTCTGCCAACACCAGGGTGCGGGGGTGGGGGGTGGGGTTGCATAAGGGCCACTCTGTGGTGGAGGGGATAGGTGGGCTGGTGAGAACCCCTTCCCTGGTCAGAGTAGGAAAAAAGCAGGTTTATGTAGTATACTGCAAAGATCTCGGAGTGCCTGGAGGCAACAAGAACGGTCAGCACATGTGACGGAACACAGGGGCCCCCACTTCTCTGGAGACCTCGTTCCGTTAGGGTGAGCCTCTGCATACCGTGCGAGTGGGGGCAGCTCAAGCCAATCGGTGTGTGTTCCTGGTGGTTGGGGTGAGCCACCTTGTGTGCAAGTGCCTTGTTCCGTTCTGTTCTACCGTTTGGGGGAGGCGGGCTTTTCTGTTTCGGGTGTGCTTTCTAGGCCAGGCTCAGGGGAGACCCCTTGCCTTTCTGGCCTCTTAATCAAAGACTTCTCTACAGCTGGTCCTTTTGTTGTTGTTGATGATGATGTCGTTTTGGCTTTGGTTTTTCAAGACAGGGTTTCTCTGCGTGGCCCTGGCTGTCGTAGAACTAGCTCTGTAGACCAGGCTGGCCCAAAACTCAGAGATCCAGCTGTCTCTGCCTCCCACATGCTGGGATTAAAGGCGCGCACCACCTCGCCCGGATTCAGCCGGTCCGTCTTTTAATCTTACGATTGGTTACTCTTGGCCGGTGCATCTGAAGGCCAGCACCTTGGGAGTGTGTTCCACGCAGCCCGGAGACTTTCATCACAGCATTTGGAACCTTCCACTCCCAGTCAGCTCCGTGTTAGTGGCCATGCTGACACCTTCATGTCTCAGACAGTTCCAGGCAAGTGCATGGCTGCAGAAGGCCCTTCCGTTCCTTCCCCTCCCACACAGCATTGGCTCTCCCTGGCGCTAATTAAATCTCCACTTTCTGCTTTTACCGTGTCTCTTTAATCAGCATGTTGGGATGGGGGGGCCAGCCCACCCTGTCGGAACTGCTAGAGCCTGGGATTTTGCCCCAAAATTCCACTTACATCCGGGCCCTGATTTCTCGCTGTGCCCCCATGGAAGTTGATACCACTGAAATGACTTGACCTCGTTAAGCCAAACGCAAGGGGTTTCCTGATTCTTGGTGACAGGGCATGGGACGGGGTGTTGGCCGGCTGCCTCCTCTCAGCTGCTGTCTTGAGAAGATGAGTCCAGGGAATGGACACTTGTCTTCCCGCCATTGGCCCCACAGCCAATAAGGGGCAGCAAGGAGTTGGCCAGGCTGCTGTAGGCGCTCAGAGGAAGCACAAGGTAGTGGGTGGGTGCTCGCAGATATCACTCTGCTTTCCTTCCATTCCAAGGGGTAGGTCAGTTCTATTTTTCCTGCATCCTGATAGGGAGTATTTAACTTGGACCCTGGCCTCTCCGTAGTCTATTAGGGATCACCCTGTGTTGTGGAGCTGTCTGTGCCCTGTACCTGTGCCAGCCACCTGTCTTACATCAGCAGTAGGGGACCAATCCCCATATAATCCCTCTGCCACAGGTTCTCTCTCTTCTTAGTCTCTCTCTGTCCTTCTGTGTCTCTTACCCCACTAGCCTGCCCCCCCCAGCCCCTCTCCCTCTCTTGTTCTCTCCTCTTTCTCTCTGTCTACAAGGTCCTGTTCTTCCCCAGACTCAGCACACACACACACACACACACACACACACACACACACACACACACACACACACACACCCACCACCCCGGTCCTGCCTCTAAACTCCGCCCACCGCTTCCACACGTATAAAGAATTATTATACCCTGTCCTTTGATCTGCAATAGTTTCCGCTTGCCAGGCAGGTAGTGACACGCCAACACCTGTCTTGTAGGTGGTCTTCCTGCTGGGTCCCACTGTGCAAGCTATCTACTGGAACCCTAAATGGGCCCTGACCTAAAAATACTCAGGCCTCCCTCAGGGAGCTGTGCAGCCTACCACCCTGAAGTCTAAGTGGGTGAGCCTCCCTTTTCTAAGCCCCTTCCCCCTGAAGATTTGGCTGCCTGTGTGTTGCTCCTCGCTGATTAAGCCCACCCAGCTGAGGAGGGTGGTACAAGCCAGGCCGGAAGGCCGCTCGGGAGAGGACACACAGGGCACGGGGCCAGTAGCCATCCATCCATCATCCATCCCCTGCTTTATCACCTAGCTGAACGCCCCTCCACAAGTCTCTTAACCTCTCTGGGCTTTGTCCTACACAGAGGACGGGATGCTCGGGCGGGACAGAGTTCAGCAGCTAAGACCATGTTCTTAGTTTACAGAAAACCGGAGTTTGTGTTCGTAGCTGTCCATATCCGGTGGCTCACAATACCTCTAACTTCAGCTCCAGGGAATCCAAGGCCCTCTTCTGGTCTTCCCAAGCATCCACAGGCATGTGCACATGCATGCGTGTGTGCACACGCGCACACACACACACACACACACATCTTTTTAAAAAACTAATAGTACTCAGCTCATTCAGTTGTTGAAAACGTTAAGCTAAAAATGTTAATAATTCACGTAGACCACACTTTAGCAAGCCCTCAATACGTATTACCTAAAAACCTATAGCTCCGTTGGTAAGCGTGTTTACCCAGCATGCACCAAGCCCTGGGTTCATTCCCGGGCACCGCTTAAACTGGTTGTGGTAGAGCAGGTCTGCAATGCCATCAGTTAAGAGATTAAGAAAAAAAAGGATCAGAAATTCAAAGCCGTCCTCGGCTACATAGCAAATTCAAAGCCAGCCCTCCGTACATGAATCCCTTTGTAAAAATAAAAGCAAATAAGAACAACCAAGAAATGTCACCATAAAAATAAAAGCAAATAATAACAACCAAGAAATGTCACCGACAACAAAACTCGACCCAGCACAGAGATCCTAGCAGCCTGAGTTACTGCAAAGTCCGACTTTGTTGGGCTTGTGCTGGACTTAACAGCTCTGGTGAGAAGAGGCCGCTGGGAAGCCCTTAGCGGTGGAGCTGCCTACCTCTGCAGGCGCAGAGCCTTTAGGTCACTCTCTCCCACCCCCATGCCTACAGGAGCCTGCCCCTGGTAGAAGATCCTTTCGTGCAGGCAGCCCCATACCTGGTCCCTGCTCTGCTTCTCAGTAACATAGTGCCCTTGAGCCGGGCCTTTCTGGCTTCAGGCTCCTCATCTGTGAAGTGGGCACAGCAGCCCCTGAGCTGCCCTGCCATCGCCAGAAGTTTCGTGAGCCTGGTACCTGCACAGAGGAAAGACTGGCCAGAGCTGCTCCCCAGGAGGGCTGGGGAAGTACACATCCTAGCAACCAAGCCTACTCGTAAGGCTAGTGTCTGTGCCATGGGAGTCTCCAGAGTCACTGCCTCCTGGACACAGAGTGTCAATAAGACCATCGGCACGATTGAGCCATGTTTGTGCAAGTTTTAATTAAATTAAACACTGGCCAGGAAGATGGTCTCTGACCAGGATCTTTCTGAGGTTCCCATAGAGTGTTCCTGCCACCTCCGGAATCAACACAGTGTTCCCAAATCATGTGGAACAGGTGCTTAAAAAGGCAGAACCCAGAAGGCTACGCACTTCCCACCAGGTCCAAGCATCTATCCTGCCCTACTTCCTGTCTGGGTTATCTCCCGCCTACTAGTGACTAAGCACATCCGGTGCATTTGGAGCACATCCGGTGCAGTAGGATTAACCAAATGGGATCTAGACAGTCCCCACCCAACATTCCAGGAGGGCATCTGTCCTTGGGCAAAGGGGATTACAGGACTCTCTTTCTGTATTTCACTTGAACAGCCCTCCGCAGCAGCACTCCAGGAAGTTGTCTGTTCTATAGGAGAGACAATCTATATTCCCATGCCTCTATCTCGTAGGCACAGTAATGAAAATTTAAATCCTAACTTTTGCTGTTACAAGAGCCCTGGGCACTATCCACCATCCTCAACGGTGTGTGTCAGGAGGGAGAACACAGCGACCTTGTTAAAGGTCTGGGGTGTATCTCTGCCATGGATATGGGGGGACAGAGGGCAGGCTGACCAGAGCTAGGGTCCAGGGAGCATCAGAGGCAGCCACACACACAGGCATCCTTTGATGGAGCCATCGACTGCTCCTGGCAGGCATCCAAAGGCATTTTCACACCAACCTTTAAGGACAGATGATGCAGCCCTCGGGTCCATCCCTGGCAGAGTATAGGGGAAGAGGCAGCTAGGAACAGAGCAGGACGTACTTGGCTGCAGTTCAAAGCAGATGATTAGGTATGTGCAGGGCCTGGTGAATGGATCCCCTCAACATGCTCTAATGCATTGCAGAATGTTGGGAGCTCGCCAGCTCACACAGCCAGGGCCAGAGGTGGAGTGCAAAACAGAGTACTCACCCGGTATGCTGAGTCCCCAGCACTACAAAATATGAAAACAAAAGCCGTCAGGAGCCAGGTTGAAGGGGCTCCCGCAGGCCAAATCTGGAACAAATTGAGCAACAAATTAATTACACAAAGCAGTCATAAATTAGTAGAAGTTTAGGGGTCCCCTTTAATAAACAAAATGGACGGCCAGGAAGGGCAGCCTGTGCTGTGCAGAGCGATGCTGAGCAACTGGAGGCATCGGAAAGCCACCGGTCCACCGGTCTGCGGCCATCACGAAGGTGGATACAGCAGGTCAGGTACCACCCCTGGACATCAAGGCCCCTGCGGTGGGTGGGAAATGTCTGTTCAGCGAGGAGACTCTGCTTGCCTGCTCCGAAAGAGTGTCCCCACAGAGTTCTTGTTATTTGCAAATGAGAAAAAAAACCAAAACAGCAGTAATTATACAGCGGAGGACTCTGGTACCACACTGACAGAGCGATCACAACAGGCTTGAAGACTGCGCCTCCCGGCTCGGCTCGCACCGCGCCCTCCGTGCAGGCTGATGCTGAGCGGCGTTCCCTTTCGTTTCGTTTGGTGCTTTTGCTTTATATTTTTGTGCTTACCCCCCACCCCCTGCGGCCCCCCCCACCAGAAAGCAACTTTTAAAAAATTTTTTTATATATATATATATATATATATATATATATATAATTTATTTTTTGTTCATTGGTGTAAGGGTGTCAGATCCCCTGGAATAAGAGTTACACAGGCCTCTGTGCCCAGCCTGGGTGCTCATTTATAAGGATGCTTTTCCACGTGTGGCTTTGGTGTCCTGGTGAACCCCCCTGACGACCCCTCCCTCTAGGTGGGAACCCTGGGCTGAACCCATACACCGCCGTCCGTGAGCAGCAAGCCCCCGGCGGCTCTGTATGCCTCAAGTCTTCCAGTTCGGTCATCTTTCCCAGCCTGCTTGCTCCTGCCCTTCTAACCTGTCCCCTCTCTCCCCAGCAGATGTGCCGGTGGAGAAGCTGGCCACCATGCCGGCCCTGCGAGTCATCAACCTGCGCCTCAACCCACTGAGCGCCGAGGTGCGAGTCATCGCCCCGCCTCTCATCAAGTTCGATATGCTCATGTCCCCCGAGGATTCACGGGCCCCTCCGCCTTAGGACACACTCCTCGTGCTCACCCAGCGAGGGACAAAGGCTGCTAGCCTGCCACCCTGAGAGGAGGGAGCCCCTGGGAGGCCAAGCTTGGGGAGCCGGGGTGGGTGGGCCAGGCAGGCTTCGGCGGGAGGGGCGTGGCTAAGCCGACAGTGGGAGGGGCGTGGCTAAACCAGGGTAAGTAGTTTAGCACAGTAGTGAGCCCTGGGGTGCTCCAGGGGGAGGAGGCTAGGCGGAGCCAGGGCCTGGGCTCAGGCTCCCACAGCTGCTGTGCTAACTTGGGTAGGTCTCTTGCTCTCTCTGAGCCTTGTTACTTGGAGAAGGAATGATGGCGGAGAGCCTTGGCTGCTTGGACCCCTTGGAGGTTCCGCCTTCAGGTCATCAGACACCCTCTAAGCCGAGGATGAGCCCTGCTGGGCATTTTACGGACCTTGTGATTTGAAGCCTCAGTTTCTAGTGTTGAGAGCCAATCATCATCCTGAGAAGAGACCACCTCCATCTGCGTGTCGCCTTCTGAGAACTGAACACAGTGACACCCTTCGTGGGTGGGGCCATGTCCTGGCCATCGGGTCCCTGGACTGGTCAAAGCCGAACCAGGAGTTTGGATGCCTAGGCCGTGTGGTTGGGCCGTGTGGCAGGAGTGCTTATGAAAGAACCCACGAACATCCGGCTGGGTGCAGAGGGGCGGCTCTAGGTGGCTGGTCCTTTCTCGTTATATGCATCTTGGGGAGGAAGTTTTATGTACTCTGTTCTATCCCTCCCTGAGGATGGTCCAGTGTGTCCAGGCATCTCCTGCAAGGCCACAGGACAGGTGGCCCAGAGACGTCAAAGCCACCTGTGCCTGTGACTCTGACCTGAGGATCTTATGTGATCCCCTTTACCATGACTTTCCTCTCATGGCCTCCCTCGGACAGCAGCCTGGCTACCCTGTCCTGGCCAAGGACCACCAACTTCAAAGCCATCACCATAATCACCTGCTATATCGAGGACCTTTTCCTGTGGCCTAGGGGGGTAGCAAGAGAGCAGGGTGTCCAGCTGTCCCTGTGTGCCCAGAACTGTGGTACTTCCCAGGAGGTGGCTGGGCCCTTACCCCCTGGTAAGGCCTGTACCTGGGGACATCCCTGACCCCCTCAGTCTCCGTGTGTCTGCCTCGCTGTGCAGTGGGTCTGTCAGCTGTCCCTGGTCCTGCTGCTCTACACCTTTGTGTGGGGCTGTGGAGGGACCCCATGACACATGCAAGGCAGGGCCACTTTGTCTCCAAGGTTTCACAGTTCAGAACTCACACTATTGCCCGGAGCAGAAACCCATCGTAGAGTTTGTCTGGGTCCCTGCCCCCTCCCAGTGCTCCTGGCTCTTGGTAAGGATGCCACAGGTACATTGCTGGTTTTATTGAGCACTGTGTGTCCCGAGAAAAATGTTTCCCATTCTGCTCTCATCCCAAGGCCAATCAGTCAGATAAGGAGGTAGACAAGAGGTCCCGGAGTCAGGCAAGGGCTGAGTACAACCAAGGCTGGGTCCTCTCACCCTGTGTCTCTGAGCTGGGGGTTTCACCTTGTTTAAGAGTGGGGTAAGAGGCATCCTGTGGTTGGACTGGCAACTCCAAGTGTGGACAGGCTGACACCCGCTTTCTAAAAATGCAGCCTCTGCTGGTGTACACCTGTGATCCCAGCGGGTTAAGACTGTAGGGTTGTGGGTGTGGGGACAGCCTATGTGGCATAATGAGAGCCTATCTCAACAGCAACAGCAGACAAAACAAAAAAATTAAAAGAAAAAGAGAGAGAGCACAAGAGCCATGCACAGTGGTGTCCAGTTACAATTACAGCCCTCAGGAAGTAGAATCGGAGGGGTCAGGAGTTCTAAGCCAGCCTCGGCCTAGAATAAAGAACCCCTAGGCTGTGTGAGACTCTGTCACAGTAAAGTAAAAGGGAAACTAAAATACAGGGTCTTAGGCCTCGCCCTGGCTTTCTGAGTCAGAGCTCTGTCTTAACAACAACTGTAGCTAATTCCTTCAAGGAATGTCTGAGAACGTTTGAGAATCAATCAAGGGCCTGGGTGACCTGGGCTTGTCCTCACAGTACAGAGTGAACCCCTGACACTTACGTGGATCTGAGTATATGCTCAGCCTCCCCCTGACTCAGCCCTGGGAGACCCTTGCATCTCAGATCATTTATCAGTCTCTGTGTCACTAGAATGGACCACCAGGAGACAGTGGTTGGGTGCCCCGTCTGCCCACACTTCCTCTCTGGTTCACCCCTGCATGCCACATGGGGTTGCTCCTGGAAGTTGTTCTCTACGGTGCCTAGATATTATGATCTGGCCCGCCTGCTCGGCGAGCTTGGGCAGCCAGAAACCTCCAGATCCAGGCTCATGGTGTGAAGAAGCCCTTTGCTTCTGCCTGCAATAAAAGATGACTGTTAGTCTCATCCATCTGGGTGGCGTTTGGTCTTTTTGCTTTGTTTTCTTTTTTCTTTCTGAGTGTGTGTGTGTGTGTGTGTGTGTGTGTGTGTGTGTGTGTGTGTGTGTTTGATTCATTCTCCCAGCACAGACTCCTGGGGATCCCGGGCTGGGTGTCACCTGCCTGCCTGAAGGGGGACTGCCTCCTTTGAAACCTTGAGTTCTGGAGCTTGGTTCTCTGAGCAACAGCTGCTATGGTCAGTAGATCAGCGGGGCCTGTCTGCATCAGGAGTGAGCTGTGGAGGAGTTGGTGGGAAAGATCATTAGACCCGTAGCCCGAGATGCCAGCCACTCTGCTCCCAACCATTTGTACACAAATATATAGGCCATATATTGGCTAGGGAACGTTATCTGAGAGGCACCATCTATATGGATGCAAAGAAGCCATTAAACATGCTGGGTGGAGACTTCCCAGTGAGGCTTTTTTGGGGGGGGGTCACCCATACTCTGTAAAGAAGCCCGATAGACTCTTTGGTTCTCCAGATTTAACACTGATGGAATCATACTTTGGGTTTGTCATTGGGATCTTATAAGGAAGAAGGTAGACATTGTTTATATCTACCCCCCCAGGAGAAGGATTCTCAAAACCACAAGGTCAAGAAAGCTGCGTCGGGGCAGGCACACAGAGTGTACAGCCTGCAGCAGTGCCCTGCAGAGCGTACGGGGTGGATGTGGGCCTGAGGAGGCTGTCATCTCGGGCAGGATGAATAGTTCATGCCCCAGTTGCTCCTCACCAGCGCCAGACATTGTACCCTTTGCCGCTTGTTCCTCCAGGTCCCTGGTTCTCTGAGCAGAATACGGTGTGACTCAGCTCACCCCAGATCCGGCGCCGGAAGCTCAGGTTCAGCCGGTGCTGTCCAAACAAACCCCCACTGATGGCTTTGATACTGCTGTTCTGAGGTCGCGCTTTGTTATTTTAAGTTGAATTGGCCACCTTGAATTTACTTTTGAATTGTAAAACCGGATGCACCACGGTTCTTATTGAACAGACACAGAATGCTCAGCAGGAACCGGGCTCATTATGGCTGTTAACGTGTTTATCCTTTGGTGCAGTCTCAGCAGCTGTGTGATTTCCCAAAATCTCTGGTCCACTCCAAGCCTTGGTTCCGGCTGCAGAATGAAAGGGCTAAGGAGATCCTGAGGAGCTTTCTGGAACTCGCACAATCCCTGTTTCTTGGACTCCTATGAATTCTCCTATTACATATCCTCTGCAAATCACGCCTTTCTTATCAAATGCCAGCCTTCAGGATGTCAGCCGGCAACCTGTGAGGAGACAGAGCTCTCTCGCTCGCTCTTCCCGTAGGAAGTTTCCTCCAAGGGAGCTAAGACTTAGGAGTCTGGTTTGGGGGCAGGGTTTTCCATGCAGATAGGAAGCCTTGGTCAAGGCAGAGTGATTACAGTGTGGGTGGACATAGTAAGGGAGCATTTGAGGACAAAAGGTTCAGAGAGTCCTGGGATTTTTGACGCCTCTTTTAAGTGACTCAGAAAGTCCCTGAGTCCAACAAGATATCTGTTGCTTGTATTTCCTGGCCAAGACGTTCCTGGGATAGAACGGATAGCCATTAAATATAGATTGAAGCTGGTAGAATAACAGAGTTCATGGAGATAGCACAGCGTGGACCGGAGGCTTGGATTGCTAGTCCCGCCCCCCGCCCCATAGCATATTGGACCCTAGAATCCTACTGCAAAGCTATTCTTTCTCAGCTAGTCACAGGAGGGGTGCAGGGAGGGCTGGCATTCACCTCAATAGAGACCTGGGAGAGGGGCCAAGGCCAGAAAGGGCAGGTCCAGGATAAGAGGTAGGTTTGAATAGGAACGCTCTCAAACAACCATCCACCCTTTCGTGTTCTAGCTGGGGTCTCGGGCCAAGCAGGTCAGCCCCAGCCATCGGTGCTTATGAATTCCCAGCATCCACTTGGCCCCAGAAGAGACTTGCTTTAGATTTTTAAATTTTACTTTATGAGTATTTGCCGGCATGTATGTGTAGTTGACTCCTACTGTGTAGGCTAATCAAGGATGGCAAGGAAGCATATTCATTTGGTGTAAACTTTTCCAGACCTCAGCAGAGGGAACCACCATCATGGCCAGTGCTATCCTGGACAGTGGAACCCCGAGCGTCTGAGCTCAGGTGTTTTTATTGATTCAGAACTCCTCAGGTGTTCTACTGATAGCACGTGCAGATCATGAGCAATCAGACATCCCCCCCCACAGAAATCCAACACCTGCAGACAATACAAAACGCCAAGACCTAGGCGGCCCCTCACCCAACAGTGTACAATAGCGATTATTTTATACATAACTAAAGATAAACTTCTACAGCATGTATGTTGTATGTATATATATGAATTGTGTGTGTGCCTGGTACCTGAGGAGGTGAGAAGAGGGCATCGGATCCTCTGGAACTGGAGTTATGGATAGTTGTGATCCATCATGTAGGTGCTGGGTCCT
Source organism: Cricetomys ansorgei (assembly GCA_026225945.1). NCBI lineage: Eukaryota > Metazoa > Chordata > Mammalia > Rodentia > Nesomyidae > Cricetomys > Cricetomys ansorgei. Next base: position 1,840,762 of record JAMJFZ010003544.1, read on the forward strand.
CTTCAATAGCAACAAGTGCTCTTAACCCCTGAGCCCCTTCTCCTGCCAGCAGATAGGGCTGTGGGGAAGCCAGGAACCCTGGGTGGGCTTTAGAATGGAGCTGTTTTGCTCCTGCAGGTCCAGAGTCTTTGGTGTGAGCCTGTGCCTCCCAGATGCCTCTCTGAGCCCTTGCCTCTGCATCTCAGCATCAGACCGGATGCAGCTAACGCCAGCTCACACAACACAGGTCGGGACATCCGTGTTACCCACCTGCCATGCCCTGAGGTTGCTTAATGTCCAGCACCATGAGCAAAGCCTTTAGTGGCCAGCCGAGAACATAGCCTGTTATGGCCATGAAGAGCTGCGGGACATACATCCATGGGCACATCTGGAGGCTAAGGGGGAACCTTCCTTCCTAGTCCAACGCCTGCGAAGCTGAGGCGGGTCCTGGGGGGATGTCGTTGCTGTGCTGTAGATGCCAGCCTGGATCAGAATCACTTCTCAAAGAACAAAAAGCCAACAAATCTATGAACATCTGTCTCGGGCTTCTGAGGACAGCTAAAGAAGCTGTGTAATGCAGCATGGAGGTCTTGACTGAGAGCCAGGTGGAACCCATTCTATTTCATGTGAGCAGTACCCGATTCCTACCAGCAGAGGCACCTGCGCGCCCTTTCCTGTCCGTGGAGGCCACCAAAGATAGGAGATAGCTTTCTGGTGAGCTCTGAGGCCTGTCTCTCTGCACAGCCCACGGAGGGTGTTTGCAGTGCAGTTGGCTGTAAGCGCCACTTTCCACAAGGAGCAGGATGGGATCAGCCCTTCGGGAGCTGTACAAGGGGTGGTACCAGAGCATCACGTGGGGGCTTTGTAATAGAGACCCAGGCTCGCGTGAGCTGCCAGACAGACAGACCCTGGAAATAGGGACCATGCCATTACACCTTAAAGAGTTCCTGTAACCACCCATAGAGCACCCAGAGGATCCTTCTAGATCTTAGGTCACTCCTGCTCCAAATCCTGAATGGCCCTCCATTTCCTTCAGGGTAAAGCAAGGACTCACAAGGGTATTTTAGATCATCTATCTACCTGTCACTTCTCTAATGGACCTCTAGGATTCACCCCCAACTCCCAGTTTTTTTCTTTAGCCATAGAACTAGCTTATCACTTGCTATATAAACAATGTGCATTTATCTATGCTCTTTATTTAACATCCACTAGAACCTTTGTCTTGGTCTCCATGGCTTTCCTTCCCTCCCATCTCTTGAGCATGACCCACAATGATGCCTGGCACATAGTAGGTATACAGGGCCACTGCCAGCTCAAGGTCCGGTTCCACATTAAATCTGTTTCCCACTGGGGATGTTGTGGGACTGCCATGGAGCTGAAGAGCGGGTTGAAGCAGCCAGGAGACACCACGCTATCCCAGGAGGTGAGAATTAGAGGCGTTCAGCTGCTCCTTGCCTTTGGCCCTGGCCAGATCCCAGCCTAATATTAAATATTGCCTGCTTCACAGAAGCAAAAGAAAAGTAACTTGGTAGGTGCTTGTCTGCCCTGTGGCTGATAGGACACCTCCCTCTTTGTCTCTGTGAGACCATGCCTTGCTAGGAGGGTCCTGGTAGAGCCCAGACGCCTAGCCCCGCATGCAAATAAAGCTACCCCAATGCCCTTGTCTAGGCCAATGGATCCCCACACCCTAAGTACCCAGGATCCTCCCCCGCTGTTGGGGGGGGGATTTAATCCTCCTCCTGCATTAAAGAGAGAGTGCTGTTTCCACCAGAAGAGACTCCCGGGACTGATTCATTGCGTCTCGTTCATTTGTTCTCGGTGCGGGGAATCAGGGTCCACACCGGCCCCAGAACCCACGTCCCCTTGCTCCCGTGTTCCCCTGCCACTCCCCCAGCAGGAGTTCTCTGCACCTGGCCAGTGCAGGAAACAGGCCAAAACCCAGCCATCTGCGGGCTGGGACTGAGCAGAGACAGCACGGGAGACCGAGACCGAGAGATGGCTCTGCAGTTTCAGAGTGCTGGCTTCCAGAGGACTCTGGTGGAGTTTCCAGCTCCCACACGAGAGCCCAGAACCATCGGTAACTCCTGTCCCAGGGAAGCCTACACTCTGCACGGACACAGACAAGCATGAAGAGGAAACACCCATACACACAAAATAAATGATCCTTTTTAAGTTCAAGGTCAAGGGGTTTAAGGTCAGCCTGGGTTACATGAGACCTTGTTTCAAAAACAAAATTGAATCTAAAAGCAAGGTTAAAGCAAAGGCACTGTATTTGTGACTAGTCAGTTTCCAGTTCCTGTCAAATTTAGTTTCTGCCACAACAGGGCAGTTTGTGCTACATTGGGTACAGTTGGGTACAGTACTGCATGTTTGTGATCTTAGCACACAGGAGGAGGCAGGAGGGTGGCCCACTTTAAGGCCAGTCTGGGCTATCGGCATGAAGAGACAGGCTTGGGGATGATGGAGCATGTGTGGCCGGAGTCACACATCACGGGGATGCTCCCGGTTGGAAGAGGAACCGGTTTTCAAGCCCAGGCCTTGTGACTCGAATCTGTATCATTTTGAACTAGGGTCCAGGTCAGCGGCTGACAGAGACCCCACCTCCCCTGACATCCCAGAGAGCTGCCCGGGTCCTCTAAAGCCTAGGATGCCCTAGAGATGCTCTGAGTCCTTGCCTCAGCGACGTCCCCAGACGCCTCATAGTGACAGTAAGCGTGATTCCCAGCCTGAGAGCAGAACTTCTCGAGCTGTCCCCAGTCGCTCAGGAGACTCCATATCCCTAGGCTCCAGAATGGGGGCTGTGAGAGGGACGAACTGCCTCTTGCCCGAGGCCTTGTCGAAGCTGGAAAGAGGAGAATACTCAGGTTTCTGGCTCCCTGTTCCCGTTCTATCCTGTTGTGAATTTCTCCCCCGCCCCCATCTCTCTCTCTCTCTCTCTCTCTCTCTCTCTCTCTCTCTGTATGTGTCTCCCTCTCTCTCTCTCTGTCTCTCCTTCTCTCTCTGTCTCTCCCTGTGTCTCTCTCTCTGTCTCTCCCTCTGTCTATCTCTCCCTCTCTTTCTGTCTCTCCCTCCCTTTCTGACTCTCTGTCTCTCTCTGTCTCTGTATCTCTGTCTCTCCTTCTCTCCCTCTCTCTCTGACTCTCTTTCTGTCTGTCTGTCTCTCTCTCTCTGTCTCTCTTTCTCTCCCTCTCTGTCTGTCTCTCTGTCTCTGTCTCTGTGTGTCTCCCCTCCCTCTCTCTTTCTGTCTGTCTCTCTCTGTCTCTGTCTCCCCTTCTTCCTCTCCCTCCCTCTCCCTGTCTCTCTCTCTGACTCTCTGTCTGTCTCTCTCTGTCTCTGTCTCCCCTTCTTTCCTCCCCCTGTCTCTCTCTCTGGCTCTCTGTCTGTCTCTGTCTCCCCTTCTTTCTCTCCCTCCCTCTATCTCTCTCTCTGACTCTCTGTCTGTCTCTGTCTCTGCGTCTCCTTCTTTCCTCTCCCTCCTCTCTCTGTCTCTCCCCCCCCCGTCTCTCCTTCTCTCCCTGTCTCTGTCTTTGTCTCTCTCTGTCTCTGTCTCTCTCTGTGTCTCTTTCTCTGTCTCTCTCTCTCTCTGTTTCTGTCTCTGTGTCTCTCTCTCTCTGTCTCTTTCTCTCTGTCTCTCCCTCTCTCTGTCTCTCTGTCTATCTCTCTGTCTGTCTCTCTCTCTGTCTCTGCCTCTCTCTGTCTCTCTCTGGCTGCTATCCAGCTCTGTCGCTGGATGGAGTCGGCCATCTGAGCCCTCTATTGTCATTTATAAATGCAGAGAATGGCTCTGATCTGCTTCCTTCAGGAGAGCTTGCTAATAAGCAGTTTAAGGCTTTTAGAGTGAAACGCTGCTCCCAGGCTCTGGAAAGACATTCCACTCCTGGGCCTAAGCCTCTCTGCTGCTGCCCTGGCCTCCTCAGTCTGAGGGACACATACTGCAAAAGCCTGCAGTGTGGGGTCTGGTACCCGGGGCCACATTCTCACCATGCAGAGAGATCTCTTTCCCCTTCCCTGAGGATTCCGCCTTTTCAAAAAGGGCAGCTACCCTGACGGCCTCCAAGGCCCTCGTGCATTTCCAGCCATGGAGAGAGACTGCGTGACCCACTGCAGGTGCCTGGCATCCCCTGCACACGAGAGCTGCCCCACAGGGCACGCTCTTTGTCTTCGTGCCAGCCTTCTCCTGGGCACTTGCCAACTGTGCTAGGCATCTCAGAACACACTTCCAACCCTGCTTAGAGAGGAGGGACACACACACCAGACCAGGCCAGACCAGTCCAGACCTTTGCAGTCCGTCGACACCAGTGAGGGGCGTTGACGTGGACTAGCACCCGCTGTAGTGAATGGGGGGGGTCTCTGCCCTTAGAGGATGTTAACATACTCAATGAATGAGTGTGGGTCCCTCCATCCTAACCCCAACTGTTTGAAGACAGGGCCTATGCGGCTTGATTAAGGATACGGTCCTGATTCCCTAGGAGTAAAATCAGTATAAAAGACACATCTGTAATCCCAGCACTTGGGAGACTGAAGCAGGAGGATCTTAAGTTTGAGGCTAGCCTGGACCACACAATGGGATTTTTGTCTCAAGAACAAAGGAGAAAAAAAAATTAAAAAGCTTCGTTGGTAGAGGGCTTGCCTAACAGGAAGTCCTGGGTCGAGCCTCAGCAGCACATAAACCAGGTACGGTAGCACATACCTGTAATCCTATCACTAAGGAGACAGAAGAAGAGTAGAAACTATAGGTTTCATATTAAGGTTAGGCTATATACTGAGGTCCAAGCCAACATGGTTATGTGAGACCTTGTAATAAAACAATAAATGAATAAAATAAAATAAAATAAAACAAATAAAACAAAATAAAAACCCACCAGAGGCCGGGCAGTGGTTTTCCACACCTTTAATCCCAGCACTCTGGAGGTAGAGGCAGGAGGATCTCTGTGAGTTCCAGGCCAGCATGGTCTACAGAGTAAGTTCCAGGACAGCCAGAGTTACGACAGAGAAACCCTGTCTTGAAAAACAAATGAAAACTAGAAAGCTCCCCCACCCACCCACACACACAGAGTGGGGAGTCAGGCAGGTATAATGGTTTCTCCGTTCTAACTCTGACTGTCCCGGAACTCACTCTGGAGAGCAGGCTGGCCTCGAACTCACAGAGATCCACCTGCCTCTGCCTCCTGAGTGCTGGGACTAAAGGTGTGCGCCACCGCCCAGCAACTTCCCAGCTTCTGAAACACTATGAAATCCATTTCCGTTGTAGAGCGCCATTCAGCCTCTAGCCTTTGTTATGGGAGTCTGAGGAGAGGACAAAGGGCAGAGGACTAGAGAGCAGTCGGTCCTGACGACAGGCACAGAGAGGGACAAGACGGCACTGTCACCCCCACCCCGGCAGCGACTCTCATTCTGCCTTGTGCTGGAATCGCCTGGAGCTTCACACACCATTGATCTCCTTGACGCCACCAGCATAAGAGCCACACAAGAGCCACAAGAGCTGAGCTGTGGTGGCGCACACCTTTAATCCCAGCACTCGGGAGGCGGAGGCAGGTGGATCTCTGTGGGTTCGAGGCCAGCCTGGTCTACAGAATGAGTTCCAGGACAGCCGGAGTTACAATAGAGAAACCCTGTCTTGAAAAACTAAAATAATAATAATAGTAGTAGTAGTAGTAGTAGTAATAATAAAAAATAAAAAAGAGCCGTGTGAGAAACTTGAGAGCAGAGAGCCGTGGGTGGGGCAGGGGTGGTTGATGGGCAGGTGAGAGGGGAGGGCCTGAATCCCAGGCAGTGGGCACAACCAGGGCAGGCAGAGGAATGCAGGGGAGCTAGATGCTCAGTGATGGAGGGAGAGGCAGGATTAGAGGTGGAGAAGTGGACCAGACAGGGTCATAAAGAGAGGTGGTCAGGTTTAAGCCGCTGGTACCTGGAAGCTTCAAGGAGCTGTGAGCAAGGATGTAGCCCAGTAAGGTTCACCATTTTGGAGGATCAAGGAAGTTCATCTGGTGAGTGAATCACAGGTGAGGACATCTTCTGTTGGTTTTCTTTGTTGTTTGGCTCTGTAGCCCAGGCTGGCCTGGAACTTGCTATGTAGACCAGGCTAACCTCAAACTCAAGAGTTTGCCTCCCACACCCAGCTAACTGGGGGTACTTAAAGATCCCCAAACCCCGTGTGATTCTAATGTGAAAGATGGATGGAAAGGGCTGGTCTCTGGATAGTTTAGAAGTTACAAAAGCTGATCAAGGAAGAAACGGTCTATTCACCTTCTTTCATTGGCCGAGAATCCGGGATCCAGACGTACAGTGCTGTCTGCTGGGTGTCTGACAGGGCCTGGGGATGGCCAGGGCATTGTTCTCCAGTCCAGCAACGGGGCCACTGAGTACGTATGCTGGGTTCCCTCAGAACCACTTCACAGATGCAGAAACTCGGGCTCAGTGCAGATAAGACACTTGCCGGAGCCTACACCTCTGGTGAGTGCCGGGAGCCAGGGTCATTCATCAGACATCTTGTCCCTGCTCACTGGGGAAAGCTCGCTGGCTCCCCTCCGGAGATCCCTCCTAGGTCGTGACAGCGACCTCTTAGCCTCTGCAGGAGGGCAGAGTGCCCCCCCCCCCCGGGCCCCTCGGGACAGCACAGAGGGCGACTGCGGGCCAGGCTGGGCTCGAGCTCTGGAAAGAGTGGGGAACAGAGGCTGCGGCGGGCGCCGCCCGCACTTTGAGGGGTGCGGGGGTCCTGGGGAGAGTTCGCAGGGTGGTGGTGGGGGAGGCGCACAGGGCGCCCTCGCTCGGCCACACAGGTGTGCCGGGTACCATGGAGACGGCGCCGCGCCAGCCCCGTCCTCCCCTGCGGTCCGGGAAGAGCCGGGCGGGTGGCGGAGTCCGGAGGACCGCGGCTCTGCGAGGGCGCTGCACCCCGGACCCCAGGGAGTGAGCGCCCCCTGCCCGCCTGCCAGCGACCGGTGGAGCGGGAACGCGGGGCTAGGCCACCCACACCCCGTACGCATCTCTGCCCCAGCCCACCGGCTCCATCCGAGAGTGTCCGGGAGCAGACAGTATGGAGGGTGAGTGACCCTGGGGTCGAGGGGTTCAGGATGGGGTGGGCTGCAGACCCAGGAGCGGGGGCTGAAGGCGGGGGGCGCAGGGAGAAGGGACACTGACCACCTTGGCGGCCAGAGACAGACACTGATACTTGTGTGTGTGTTGTGTGAGAAAGACAGAGAGAGAGACAGACAGACAGACAGACACACACACACACACACACACACACACAAAGATGCAAAGACCCTGCTAGACGGACAGAGACAGATCCGAGGGTCTTTGTGTTCGTGGGGTTGGGAGCGGGGAGAGACTCCTGCAGGTGTGTATGTGAAAGAGAGACAGAAAGACAGAGATAGAGGCACAGAGACACGGAGAGTCAGACCGAGACAGATCTGAGGGTACCTCTATGTCTGTGATGAGAGACAGAAAGAGAGACACAGAGATTGACAGGTAGAGTGATGTCTTTATGTCCCATCATCTATCTGTATGCGTGCGTGAAAGACAGAGACAGAGACACACAGAGAGATACAGAGAGATAATGACACAATGACTTGGGGGTGCCTCTGGGTCCAGGGTGTGTGTGAAGGTGGGGGTGGGGAGGAGGGCACATGGTACATGTACCCACCATTTCTAATCCTTAAACAGGGGTTCATTTGTGACCAGGTGAGGATCCTTTAGATACTAGCTTTAGAGAACTGTTGCCAACTTAGCTGGCTTGCTGGGCCGGGGAGAGGGCCCTTGCTTGAGGAGGAAGCCTCCATGATCCTCCTAGGAAAGGATGTAAACTCAGAGCCTGGGAGGAATAATAGCCCAAGGACTGGTCTGTTGGCTTCAGTTGTATCAGGTGAGGGACCAGACTCCTCTCTCGGTCCATGTGGACAGAGGCATAATTAGATTAAGAAGCTGGAGGACGGAGGGTCGGTCCACTGGCTTGCTGGCTGTCTCTGAGATGATGCCTAAGCCTTTCTGGGTACCCAGCTGGTGGATAGAGGAACTTCCATGCAATAGGGCTTCACGGGGTGGGGGGGGGGTTTGTGAAGGTAAACTAAGACAAGACGTGTTGAATGTGTTCATATCAGTAAGTGAAGGCTGTGGAAAGCCCTCGGATTCCAGTGAGTAATTGCAAGAGGTACCATCAGAAATAAAAAAAAAGGGGGGGGGGGCTCTAGGAAATCTTGTGAGGTGCACTACAGCTCCCCAAGGAGCTAGGGTTTAAAGACACACACACATACAGGAGAGATTTGGGGAGGGATTCACAACCCAGGATGAAGCCGGAGGATTGGTAGGATCTATGGAATGATGGTTAGCGAGGTTCTGAATCCCAGTGAGCAGAAGCAGGCACAGCAAAGTATCCGAAGAGAAGAGATCTGCTCAGGGTTAGGGGCTTTGGGGCAGGACACAGGCAATTATGCTTCCAACTGAGCTGAACAGAAGACCAAAACCCCAGAGGGTGAGGTGGGCAGAAAGCACCCCGCCTCCTGCAGTGAGCTCACCCTTCAGAACCTGGAAGCATGGCATCCTCAGGAGCCAGAGGCAGTTGCAGATATAATCACTGCTGCAAAGGAAATTACAGCGAAAGAAAGAAAATAAAAGGTGAGGGGGACACCCCCCTAGAAGATGGGCATACGTCCTGATCTTCAAAAAGGGTGAAAAGACAATTTCTGAAACCCATTAAACTGCTCGAATGAAATGCTAGCCACTTGGCATGCCAGAGGAAATTACTGAGCGCGTTCTGAACGTTTGAGAGACGAGGGCGCGAGAGAACGCGGCTCGGACGTTTCGCAGAGGAGGCCGTTCTACAGTCCTGCGAAGACCTGAGTCTGAGGGCGTTCGCCTAGACAGTGGCGCAAAAGTGACATCAGAGAAGGCACTAGGGACTAGCCACGGGGCTCCTGGTCCAAGGGTCCGTGAGTTCAGACCCTAGCGTCGGGAGGTGGGAAGATAGTATGCCGCAAAGTTACCTAGTTTTATTACTGGATATATCTATCTATCTATCTATCTGTCTATCTATCTATCTATCATCTATCTATCTATCTATCATCTATCTATCTATCTATCTATCTATCTATCATCTATCTATCATCTATCTATCTATCTATCATCTATCTATCTATCATCTATCTATCTATCATCTATCTATCATCTATCTATCTATCTATCATCTATCTATCTATCTATCTATCTATCTATCTATCTATCTATCATCTGTTTATCAACCTATCTATGAAACATGTATGCCATAAGAGTTAGTAGCATCATTCTCTGGTTTCAGAGGCATCCCATAAGACAGTGGTTCTCAACCTGTGGGTCCAGACCCCTTCGTGGGGTAGCGCAACCCTTCGCAGGGGTCACCTAAGACCATCTGCGTATCAGATATTTCCATTATGACTCAAAACAGTAGCAATATTACAGGTATGAAGTAACCATGAAAATAATTTATGGTTGGGGGGGGTCACCACAACACGAGGAACTGTATTAAAGGGTCGCAGTGTTGGGAAGGTTGAGAACCACTGCCCTAAGACAAGAATTTGGGCGTAGGGAGTTGATTCAGGAGTCGCCCCAGGGAAGCAGAGATGAGGCACGGGGAGATAACAGAAAGAGAAAAGGGGGCTGGGGCATAGTGTAATCATACTGTAGACGAGGAGGACAGGACAGCGGGCAAAGAGAAGAAGAAAGAGACAGGAGATGAGAACAGAGAGAGATGACTGAGAGAGTGGGGGAGAGAGAGAGAGAAAAATGGCAAGTGGTGGGGGGGAACCCAGAGGGACCAAGAAGAGAGAGAACCAAGGCTGAGAGGGATTCTATGGGAATCGGCATGTGTCGTCTGGGGGCGGGGACAGGTCAGAGGCAGTTCTGCCACACAAAGGCCAGTTGGTAGCGTGCTTACCTAGCTTGCCGGAAGCCCTGTGTTCTGTCCCCAGCGACTCATAAACTGGGCTTGATGGAACACGTCTGTGATTCCAGCCCTTGGAAGGCAGAGGCCGCATAGCAAGTTCAAAGCCTAAATGAGAAGGGGCTCTGGCTGCTGCTTGCCCCTTGCTACTGGCTGAAGGTCAGTTCTGAGTTGTTCCTGCTGTGGTTTCAAACAGCAAAGCAGAGAGACCCTGAGTGTCCTCGGGCTGGGGCTGTCGGTCATCTAAGAACCCAGCCGAAGCCTCTGGCCTAAGGGTAAAAGCAATCAAACACATTGTCCTCGTGGGTCTGTGCAGGGTGTCCCAGTTCACAGGCTTTCCCTCTCACTTTGCGGTGCTCAGAATTTTAAGATCCTAAAAGAACAGCAGAAACAAGAACACCTTCGGAGCCTGGCCTGGCCTGCCTCAGGCTCAAGGTTCAGCTCAGCAAGACAAACACAAATTTCCAGAAAGTAAATGAAGGAAAAAGAAAGCAATCAAGTATTCATTAGGAGCCTATGTAAGAGCAAATGACACCAAGTCACTGGGTTTCTGGGAAGTAAACAGATAAATTGTAGCAGTTTTTCACGAGCTCACCTTTGACACTGATGGATGATGACTCGGGGCTGACGGCGAGGGGTGCCATTAAACTTTGACAGCAGTCTTCCGGTGTCTGAGAGGGAAAAGAAAAGGCATAGTTATCACACCTGTAGCTAGGAGTCCAAACAGCCATGAGGCGACGGTCTCGGGATTTAAGGCTGGGGCCTGGGGAAATGGCTCGGTAGGTAAGCTGAGCGTCTGAGTTCAGACCCTCGTCACCGGTATAAAAGCCAGGTCTGTAATCTCGGTGCCGGGAGAAAGGAGGAAGGAAGGCAGGGATGAATGGATCCTGGGGGCTGGCTGGCCAGTTCTGAAATGTGGAGAGACCTGCTCGAAGGCATGGGGTGGAAGCGGGTGTGTGGTACATGCCTGTAATCACAGCACCCAGGAGACAGAAGCAAGCGGAGTTCCAGTCCAGCCTGGTCTGCGTAGCAAGTTCCAAGTCAGACTAGGCTACGCAATGAGAGTCTGTCTCAAAAAAAAAAAAAAAAAGGAATTGGTAGGTAGAGGGAGATACCGGAAGTTCAACTCTGGCACAGGCACATGCGAGGTCGGGGGAGGGAGAGAGAAATAGACAAGTGTGATTCCTGGCTGGAGGGTAGAGAAAGAATATTTTCAAATGTGTGTGTGCAAGTCACAACTGTATGTGGAAGTCGGAGGACACTCTGTGGGGTCAGTTTTTCACTGCTTACTCTTTCTTTCTTTCTTTCTTTTTTTTTTTTGAGACTGGGTCTCCTTAGCCCTGGTTGTTCTAGAATTTTCTATGTAGACAAGGCTGGCCTCAAACTCACCAACTGGCTGTGCTTGACTCTAACTGTCTACTTATACCTGGGTTCTGGAGATCAGCCCAGGTTACCAGGCTTGTGTGCCAGCCCCTTTACCTGCTGATCCAGCCGGCAAGCCCCGGAGTTTGGAATTCTTGAGCAGTAGATCAGAACTATGACCCGGAGGGGATGTGGGGCCTCAGAAACTTCCTCTTAAGCCCTGACGGCTATAATCGGCAGCAGCCCTGCCCTGTTCCAGATGCTCACGATGAGGGCTAAGTTCCCGAGAGACTGCATCCCACCCAGACTCCATGCAGTGGCTTTCTCCTGGGAGCCCCCGGCAGCCTTCACAGCTAGTCTGGGTGAGTTGAGATTCCAAGGGTAAGGCTGGGCGTGTAGCTCGGTTGATAGAGTGCTTGTGTAGCATTTGGGAAGCCCTGGGTTCAATCCCCAGCACCGAATGAATTTGAACTTCATGGCACATGCCTATAAAGGACATTCTTGGCAACATATGGAGTTTGAGACCAACCTGGGTCACATGAGATTCTATATGAGACACACACACACACGCATACATACATACATACAAGACAGAGATGGACAGACTGACAGACAGAGACAGAGGGGCAGAGGGACAGCGGGACAGAGAGAGAATACATTTCTACTCAGCCAGATGTGCTAGCTCCAAAACAACTCAAGTAAGTCCAGGCTCTGAGAGCCTGGAGGGTCCTGGGTAAGCAGCTGGTCAGTGCTGAGCGAGGGACGAGGAAACTGAGTGTGTTATCCCTACCAGTTCTACTTACATGACACAAGCATGAAAGAGCAAGTTCAGTCTCTGCTTCTCCCAAGCCTTTTACTGTTCTCATTAGCAACCGACATTGCATCAGGAGGGGTGCACTTTCAGATTTAAGGGCTGGCTTCTTTTGAAATGCAAATGGCCCAGAGACTTAGCCCAGAGAACCATCCTGAGTCATTTCCTCATCCAGGGAACAAGTTTATCAAAGTCTTTTCAAAAAAAGATTTAATTGTGTGGGGGGGTATGTACAAATGAGGGCAGCTCCCCGCCACCCCAGCCAAAAGAGGGTATTGAATCCCTTGGAGCTGCAGCTACAGGCAGTTAGTTGCAAGCCCCCCTAGACCCTATGTGGGTGCTGGGAACCTGACTCGAATTCACACACTGCTGCCCACTGCTGAGCTATCCCTCCAGCTCCATCGAAGTCTTTCCTAAACAAGATCCTGCTGAGAAGCTCGAGAGGCGAACCCCACTCGGGACAGAGACTCTGGGTGCTGACATGTGGTGAAGATGTTGTTGCAGAAGAGAGGACCCCCAAGGAGCTAGATTTTCTGCCGTGGCTCCTCAGCTGAGCCCAGAGTAGCTCTGGTTCTGCCTCTGACCACTGTGTCTTCCTTCCTCAGGCAGTGTTTTGTTTGTCTTGAAACAAGGTCTCATGTAGCCCAGGCTGGCCTCAAACTCATTGTGTAGCTGAGAATGACCTTGAACTCTGGATCTTCCTGCCTTCACCTCTTCAGTGCTGAGGTGATGGGTATGCAGCAGCACGCGCGCCTTCAGATGATATTTTAAACGGTATCTGTGATGTCAGGCACGCCTAGGCATCAGAAAGTCAAGGCCCTCTCCTAATTAATCAAGGAGCTGTAATTGGACACTGGAGGGCTTTAGAGGCGGCCTAATGGACTCAGAGGATGAGAAACCATGGGAGACGGAGAAGCCAGAGGAGGGGCTCAAACTCAGAACACAGCCCCACAGCTTATCTGATGGACCGTGAACCCTGAGGTCAGGTAGGGGCAGGATTACCGTGCCACCCCACATCTGAGAGCGAGTCCGTTTGTCTTTGAGCTTTGTCCTGCGAAACGAAAAGAAATTCTCCTTTCCTGGTCAGAGATAGCTCAATACTGCAGGCAACGCAGGTCAAAAACCGGCCAGGTGGTGCTCACCTGTAACCCCCAGCCCTTGGGGTGCAGCGACAGGAAGATGGAGGGCATCCCCGGCTGCTTGAGACCACCCCTCCCCTTTCTGAAAGTGTCACTAACCATAGAACAGAAAACAGAGTCCGTGTAGGACAGCTAACACAGTGCTCGGGGGAAATGTATCGCCCTTAGAACTAGGTGCCAACATCATTCACCGTCTCGGTGTTCCAGGCCGTGCACCGGATGGGGTAGCGACTGAAGCCAGATGCGGCATGGCCGCTGCCCTAAGATGTGTCCAGTGCAGGGGAAGGGAACCATACGTAGCCGCACTAGGAAGTGGGGTATTGGGGGATGGAGCAGGCTGACCTGGAAGTAGCGGCCACCACAGAGCCTAGCCTAGGAAAGGACAGAGCACGACAGAGGATAGTTCTCTCTGTCTCACCTCCACTTACCTTAAAAAAAAAAAAAAAAAAAAAAAAGCTTTAAGTGTCTGCGCGTATGTGCACCTTGTGTGTGCCTGGTGCCCACCGAGCCGGGAGAGGGCGTCAGATCCCCTGCAGCCGGAGTTGCAGACGGTTGCGAACCAACGTGTGAGTGATGGGAACCAAACCCAGATCCTCTCCGAGAGGAAGTGATCCTAACCACTTCGCCGCCCCCCCCCCTAAAGTTTGGAATCCCTTTCAGTGGGCTGAGGGGATGTGCTTTATGTGCGAGATGAGAGCAATTCAGGTTCTAGGAGAAGTAACGGTCTGGGGCAGAAATGTTTCCGCATACAGGTGTTGGTGGGTAAAACAGCAAACACACACACGCACACATGTACACACGCACAGACACACACACACACAGACACACGCACATATACACACATGCAAACATACACACATGCACACATGCACACACACACGCACACGCAGACACATGCACACATGCACACATACACACATACATGCACATACATGCACACACATACACACGCACATACACACATACACACATGCACACACATACATGCACACACGCACATACACACACATACACACACACGCACATGCATACACACGCACATACACACGAGAGAGACAGAGACAGAGACTGAGAGAGTTGCTGAAAGAAATGAGAAATGAAAAAGCCCAGTGAAGCCGCAGGTGGGGAGCTGATGGCTGGATCGGGTTCATTACTCTCTTTGGCCACCAGATGGAGACTGGGCTCTGGGAAGGTGTGAAGGAAGGGACCTAAGGGAAGCCCTTTCCATTGTAACTCCTCTGGAGGGGACGGGGGCTCTAGAATGATATATGGCTTTGCTATGGGGAAATGCGTGATTTGGGGGCATCGGGACTTGAAGGCGCTTGAGCCTGGCCAGGGGATGCCGAGATAGAACTGTGCCACGGACTGGGCTTGGGGATGGTGGGGCTGAATCGCCCCTGTCTTGGGGTGTCGTTTCCCCCCCACCCCGCCCCTGCCCACCCCTGCCACTAGGATGGATGTGTTTTAATCCTCAGCAAGGGTTGGTCAGCCGGAGGGGGCGGAGCCGATCGCTCCAGGCTGCTGCTCTGGGTCTAACTGCAGCAGGCCTGGTCCAGCAAGCATTTAGGAGATTAAAAGGCTTGTTTGGGGCTGGAGAGGGTGGCTTAGTGGTTAAGAGCACTGGCTGTTCCGGTTTGCAGCCATCTGTAACAACAGCTCCCAGGGGACTCAGCGCCTTCTTCTGGCCTCTGAGTGGTGCACTCAAGTGGCGCACAGACACACAGGCAATTGGGGTGAGGGCGGGGGATCATTTGGTATTCTGGTCAGCTGTTCAGATTTCTCAGCTCTAAGAGTTCTTCAGGCTCACTTGCTCTCACTTACAAGATGGACAGGGATTGCAAAGACCAGAGGCGAAGAGCCCGGATCGCAATGGAGAAGGCTCAGTGGAGACTGTGGGATTTGGCTCTGTCTGTGAGAGAGGCCATAGGATTCCCGCACACTCTCCTGAGCAGCCCCAGCCCAGGCTGACTTCCTGGGGAACAAATTCAAGCAAACTGCCCATCACTGTGGCCCTCTGTGCTTCCTGGTGGCTATCAAGAAGCACGCCATGATGTAGTATGCCTTTGATTCCAGGACTCAAGAGGCAGAGGCAGGCAGATCTCTATGTGTTTGAGGCCTGCCTGCCTGGTCTACATAGGGAGTTCCAGGCCAGCCAGAGCTACATAGTGAGACCCTTCTGAAACAAGCCAACAAAAATAAAAAGAAGCAAGCCCGGGGTTATAGTCCAGTTGGCAGAATGCCTAGCATGCTTAAATCCCTGGGTTTGGTCACAACCACCCCGTAAACTGAACAGGTAGAGGCAGGAGAAGTTCAAAATCATCCTTGACCACATAGGGAGATCAAGGCTAGCCTGGCTACCTAAAATTTCACAAAAGCAACTATGGGCTGGTGACTTAGGGTTCCTAAGAGTCTGGAGGCAGGAGCTGAAGCAGAGGCCGTAAAGGTGCTGCTTACTGGCTTGCTCAGCTTTTCTTTTCTTTTTGGCTTTTTGAGAAAGTATTTCTCTATGTAACAGCCATGGCTGCCCTGGAACTCACTCTGTAGACCAGGCTGGCTTCGAACTCACAGAGATCCGCCTGCCTCTGTCTCTGCCTCTGTCTCTCTTGTGCTGAGTGCTGGGATTAAAGGTGTGCACCACCACTGCCTGGCCTCAACCTCCTTTCGCATAAAGCTCAGGACCACCAGCCCTGGGATGGTACCTTCTCCATCAGTTACTAATTAAGAAAATGCCCTACAGCAGGATCTTATGGGGGTGTTTTCTCCATTGAGGTTTCTTCCTTTCAGACAACTCTACTTTGTTTCAGGTTGACATAAACTATACCCAGCACAGCTGGTGAGATGGCTCAGCCAGTAAAGGTCTTTTCTACCAGGCCTGATGACCTGAGTTTGATTTCCCCAAACCTATACGGTGGAAGGAGAGAACTGACCCCTGCGAGCTGTCTTCTGACCTCTAGAAGTGCACATGGCATCGGAGTGCACACACACACTAAGACACACACACACAAGAAGCTGTAAATTAGCTGGGCAGTGGTGGCGCTCGCCTTTAATCCCAGCACTCCGGAGGCGGAGGCAGACGGATCTCTGTGAGTTCGAGGCCAGCCTGGTCTACAGAGTGAGTTCCGGGACAGCCAGGGTTACAACAGAGACACCCTGACTCGAAAAACCAAACCACAAAAAGCAAACAAACAAAACAAGAAGCTGTAAGTTGTAGTTCCAAGCCTCCTCTTCAAACCAGGATTCTGTCTCGGGTCTTCTTCCAATGGGCAAGTGGCAATCACTGGCTACCAGCTCTCAGGCCACGTTCTGTCACCAAGTTCTCCCATCCCTAATCAGCGTCCTTGGCTCTTTAGAACAGCATTGTCCCCATGGAAGAGTACTCAGCTTGCTGACAGGCAGCGGGGACAGACACCATAGAGCCCTATGTGTCCTTCCTGCCTGCTCTTATTCCTCCCCCTCCTTGGGGTACTGAACGTGGACTCTCCAGACCCCTCAGAGGCCCGGGATGATCCACATTAGTCCCCATATATTGGCCACAATGCTCAGGTTGCAAGCTCAGACACTGGTGCCAACTAACTTGACCAACCGGGAACCTACAGGAAGGGGGTTGGGCGGTCCTCCAGTGGACAAGAAAGCTGGGTTATTAGGACTCACAGTCAGGTCCAAAGCAAAAGAACTCTCATTGGCTGTCATGTGCCTAGGGATGAGCACAGACTTCTGACTGAGAGCCCTTCAGATGCTGCACACAGGGAGAAGGGCTGACTCCTCAAAAGAAAACTGAAGGGAAGGAGAGGAATGGCGTAGACGGGTCAGGACCTGCCTGTGCTCACTGTTCCCCCGAAAGCGTGTGCTCTATTTAGAGAGCATCCAACACCTTCAGAGACCATAATTGCCTTCTCGACAGGAATCATTTCATGCCAGATCAAGGAAAGGCCATAAAAAGCCTCTGCAAAACACTTTGAAATGCATCAAAGACTTTGATGACCCCCGAAGTATGGTGACCCCCCCACGAGCCGCACTAAAGCTTGGCCAGTCAAGGGCAGAGCTGGCACAAGTGAGTGCTTCTCAAATCACAAGGGAGCTCATCAGAGGAGCTTTTAAAGAGAGTACTCCCAAATGCCATCTCTGGATACTGACCTACGGGGGGGGGGGGGGGGGCCCGAGAGAGCGCCTCCTTAAAACCAGGGTGATTGCGGTGTGAATTGGAGAGCCACCGACATCCTCAGCGTCGTGTTCCCATTTCCCCATGATGAGAAAAGTCATAATCAGAAGGAAGGAAACAAAACGACACATCATCCTTATGGTGTCATTAAAAACACACATTTTATATGGAATAGAGATAAATAGCGTGTCTTTATACTGCTTTGTGGCCGTTACAACCCAAGGTCAGTATTTTTCCCCATGCCACCAGAGCCCCTTCTAAGCATCCTAAAAATCCCCCAAAGTGGAGTGTCGGGTCTGGGAAGCAGTCCTGCCTCCATCTGACGTCTCCCCGACTGGTGCGCCTCCCCTGCTCTGCGCAGCCGCAACCCCAGCCTCCAGAGCGCGGTGTCTTTGCCGGTCTGACTGATGAAAAGGTTACACCGAATGCCTTTGTAAAGGCCATCTCTCACATTGCCAACGAGTTTGAACTTTCCTTTCGTGTGCTTATTAGCCATCTGTCCTGTGGTTTTTTTGGCTCTGTGCCTTTGGCGGCCCCTGGTGTGGTGTTCTTTAGGGGTTCCTCTGTGTCCGGGTTCACCGATAGGCTCTCAGAAGCCTATGGGTCTGGGGCGGGACTCCCATGTGTTACCAGGACAAACCGGAAGGTGGCGCCAGTGGTGCTGTCGGTGGTCAGAAGGCGGTGAACTTGGGGCACACCTCCACTGGATCTGGGCTGAGCTCCTTCATTTGGACTTTGCTTCTTGTTCACAGGTTTTTCAGGCTTCGGGGGAGGGGCGGAGCATACTAATAACATTCTTAAGCACCAAGTTTACAACCAATTTATGAGCTAATGTTCTCCAAATTGCTGCTACTGGGCTGCCACCAGAGTAGCTATGTATCAATGTGCGCGTGACCTCTGCCTGTTGTAGTAAGAGGAATCTGGTTCCCAGAAGTGACTTGATCTACCCTAGGCCACAGTCAGGAAATGTTTCCATTCATTCTCTCCCTCCCTCTCCCTCTCTCTCTCTCTTTCTCTCGTTCTCTGTTTTTTTTTGTTTGTTTATTTTTCGTTTTTTTTTTTTTTTTTTTTTTTTAGCAGTGTTGAGAAGTGAACCTTGAACCTGAGGCCTTGTGCACGATAGGCAAGAACTCTCTACCACTGAACTACGCCCCTATCTAATGCTTTAAATTTTAAAACGGATGGCTGGGAGCTGGGACGCAGAGACAGAGCACTAACCTAGCACGCATAAGGCCTTAGATTCAATTCTCAGCACTGCTAAAAAGTAATGAAAAGCATGGGCTGGGGAGACAGTTCAACGGGAAAAGTGCTTACTGCAAGCGTGAGGGGGAGCCTGAGTCTGGTCCCTAGAACCCACGTCAAAAAAGCCAGAGTCTCTGTGAGTTCGAGGCCAGCCTGGGCTACAGGGCGAGGATAGCCTGGGCTACACAGAAGAAACCCTGTCCCAAAGCCAACAAAACAAAAAAAGCTAGGGTTTGTGACATCCATCTGTAAGCATCTCAGCGATTACAAAGACAGGATCCCTGGGGCTTTCTGGCCAGCCAGTCTAGCCAAACTGGCAAGCGTCGGGTTCAGTGCAGTAGCTAACAGTCGATGAAGACACCGCCTGCCATTGACTTCTGGCCTCCAAACTCCTGTACATACATACGTGTGTGACCGATGTGAATGCCGGGCAGACGGCTCAGTAGTTAAAAGCACTTGATGTTCTTACAGAAGACCCCGGTTCGGTTCCTAACACCCACTCGGCATAAATAACATACAAGCAAAACACTGTCACACATAAAATAAAACTAAATCTTTTCTTGAGATAAGAAAAAAAAACAGGCTAAATAAAACAGATTGTTGATTGCACCACCACCACTGGTTCTCTAGGTCAGGGATAAGGCCTGAGACTCTCTGAGAAGTTCTACCCTTGACACTGACGCTGGGAGCCAAGACCCACCGCTGTGCTCTGACCTCTCTATCCCAGCTTTTGCCGGTTCAGGTGTGACCTCCTAAGCTCATCGGGGTACCCTAGGGGCAGCCATCATTGTATCCCGAAGCCTCTGGGAAACCCATCCAACTGGGGAATGTAATTGGGTTCAGCAGATGAAAAGTTCACAGGATTTAATCATAAGGGCGGCTGGCCAATCCCAGAGAGGAGGAGTGAAGGGTGTTAATGAGGTTCTGGCTGCTGGCGGTGAGCTCAGGCTGGCAGAGGTGTGAGGGCTCCAGGTCGAGGGAAATTGACAGGAAGGGGAAGGTTCTCCTCTGGGATTATGCGAGGCCGGGGGGCTGGATTGGGTCTTGGGGAGGATGCCCAGGCGTTTAGACACTAGAGATGGAGAAGGTCACTCCAGACACTTTGCGGGGACAGACTGGATAATGAGGGCTCAGCGAAGGGAGGTTGAGCAGCGGGCTAGGATCCAGCCTGAAAGGTTTCTGGCGGTTTTCTCTATGTATTCACCCATTATTGCTGGTTGTTTATCGGAACATTTACTATGACCAGTCATTGACAGGATACCAGGGACACTGCCATCAATAAGACAGGACGAACGAGCCTATAGTCCAGGAGGTGACTCTTAAGCATGGGGAGGGGGGAGGACAGTAAACCTAAAAATAAACCATTGACAGACTCCAGAGCACAAGCAAGACCCAGTGAGAGGTACCGTTGAGGCACCTACTGTAAATGAAGTCATCGGGTTTGGCTTCTCCAGGAAGACATTCCAGTTCAGAGGAGAAGGACGGGAAGCGCAGAGGCCCTGGGGTTGAGAAACTCAAGGGGCTGTGTACATGGCAGGGGCTGAGTGGGCAAAGGGGAAGCAGAAAGAGGTCAGCAGGGGTCAGAGGTCAGGAGAGCCGAAGGCTCCAAGTTCAACTCCCAGTAACCATCTACAGTGGGATCAGGTGCCCTCTAGTGGCGGGCATGTGTACGTGCAGATAGAGAGCTCACATCAGGCAAATAAATAAATGTTAAAAAAAAAAAAAGGAATTTTAGCCAGACTCAGTAGTGAGTTCGCAGTTGTCGTGGGTGATATGAAACCCTGTCTTTTGTTTGTTTGGTTTGCTTTGGTTTTTGGAGACAGGGTTTCTCTGTTGTAACTCTGGCTGTCCTGGAACTCACTCTGTAGACCAGGCTGGCCTCGAACTCACAGAGATCCACCTGCCTCTGCCTCCCGAGCGCTGGGAGTAAAGGTGTGCGACACCACCGCTGGGCAGGGAGTCTTTTTCTTTTAAGATCCAACGTTTTTCAGTGAAAAGAAGGGTTGACTGATTCTTGCTTCAGAATATCTGAAAAAGAGAGTCTGAGGCTGTTGAAGGTGGCCAGTGTTCCCACAGGAGCCCTTCTTACCTCTCCCTCCCTAACAGTTCATTAAACTTTACACTGTGGCGTGGGTTTGGCATAACAGCCTCTCTTGTACGTGTCTGGTGTTTTCTATATTGTATTAAAGGTGTTTGAGTGCTATTTTAGAGGCCCTTGAAAGGCTCAAGTGTAGGGGAGCGTCACCCCACTCAGTTCCTTCTCCTTCAGCCTTGCCACACCCTCCTACGCCCCCACCGGTCCCTGCGGTCTGATGGTGCCAGCTCGCTAGCCTGCTGACCCCAGGTGCCGCCAGCCCTCCAGTGTACCTCCTAGCCGGTGGCTGAGCTCTGGGCTCCACAGAAAGATTCCTCAGAGACACTCCAGAATGGGCCCCATTCAGTCCCAGAGGAAGACAGGAGGAGAACTTTTGAGACAACACCATGAGTCACCACAGATAATGACTTCCCAGAAGAGTTATGGTTGGACACTGGGCTGCTCCCTCCAAAACAGGAATAGGGAAATGCACGCTCAGCCTGATCTAGATGCGAACTACGTGGAGCAGGGCGCGCCTCCGTGCACCCTCACCGTGGGGCTGGCAAACACACAATGCTATTCCTGCCAACAGGGCTGTTGGCGCAAATAGAAAGAGCAGGTCCCTACCATTGCCTGGAAGAGCTAGAACCAGGGGAGAGGAGCATCCCAGTCCAAGACTGAGTAGTTTATAAAGAATAGAGTGAGCTTAGCTCCTGATTCTGGAAGCATGCCCCATCTGGTCAGGGCCTTCACCCTGAGTCTTGACATGGTGAGGGTATTGCAGGGCAAAATAGAGCAAGCACAGGGGCTGGAGAGAAGGCTCAGCTAAGAACACTTGCTGCTCTTGCAGAGGTCAGAAGTTCAGTTCCCAGCTCCCATGTCCAACAACTCACACATTACTCTTGTTCCAGGGGATCTGGTGCCCTCTTCTGGCCTTCAAGGACATACGTGCGTGTGCGCGCGCGCGCGCGCGCGCGCGCGCACACACACACACACACACACACACAGAGAGAGAGAGAGAGAGAGAGAGAGAGAGAGAGAGAATGAATATGAATATCTTTTAGAGCAACGCCAGGCCCTGGTGGCACGTGCCTTTAATCCCAGCACTCAGGAGGCAGAGGCAGGCGGATCTCTGTGAGTTCGAGGCCAGCCTGGTCTACAGAGTGAGTTCCGGGACAGCCAGAGAAACAACAGAGAAAGCGTGTCTCAAAAAAATAAATAAAAAAAAAAAAAAAAAAAAACAGAGCAAAGCACAATAGCTTTGGACTCTTATCATCTTATGAAATCACCAATGATATCACAAGGTCCCCACCCTATAATCTCATATAATTCTAATGAACTCCCAAAAGCCCCACTTGCAAATACCAATGACATATGACTTAGGGGAATTAAAATATCTAGACACGGGGGCACACTGAAAGCACAAGAAGCAGTGGTTCTGCAGGACAGGAGCTGTGTCCGCACTGAGCCGGGAAAAAGGATGCCAGGCAGTAAATGCCGACTCTTCCCTCCCTTTCTGCCTCCTTCAGGGCCTCCTATTGGCTGAGTCTAGCCAGAAGCTGGGGGAATAACGTCTTTTAGGGTTAGATTCTTGGGTCTGGGGATGTAGCTGAGTCGGTAGTGTCCCTTACCCCACATGCACAAAGCCCGGGTCCTATCACAGAAACTGGGTGTGGGGACACACGTAATCTCAGCACTCAGGAGGTAGAGGCTGGAGGATGAAAAATTCAGGGTCTTCCTTGGCTACAAGGAGTTCAAAGCCAGCCTTTGAACATAAGGACCCAGGACATAAGACCTTGTCACCCCCCACACAGAAAGAGTCCTTCTGAGGCCCAAAAGATAAAGTCAAGGTGGGCGGAAGGTGTTGATGGAGAATGACCCACAAGTCTGGAGAATGAGTCTCGGGCAGTGTGCGTTCCAGTAAATTGAAAGTCCTCCATCAGGGGCTGGAGGGTGGTTCAGCGATCAAGAGCACTTGCTCTCGCAGAGAACCCTGGTATGGTTCCCAGCACCCACATCGTGGCTCACAACCATCCTTAACTCTAGTTCTAGGGGATCCCATCTTCTGACTTCATAGGTACCAGGCATGCACGTGCACGCACACACACACACACACACACACACACACACACACACACACACAGAGCACACAGTGCATGTGCATGTGTTCAGATGAAACACTCATAAGATAAATCTAAAAATTAAAAAAACAATCCTTGATTGGTGCATGCAGGTGTCTCTGGAATTGAACAGGAGAGGAAAGCAGTCAGTAGCTTAGGATATGGCACATGGGACCCAGAGAAACACTTTCCGGTTCTTTTCTTTGAAGGTCTCATCTGGCTGAGGTTGGTCTCTCGTAAGTAGATGAGGGTGACCTTGAACTTCTGATCTTCTGGCCTCCACCTCCCAAGTGCTTAGATTGAAGGCATGTTACCACTACAGCCAGTTCTCCATCGCTTCACGCATGTTGGATAAACACTCTGAGCTATGTCCTCGTCAGGGGTCGGCTTTTCTCTTTGCTTTTGGTGTTTCGAGACAGGGTTTCTCTGTTGTAGCCCTGGCTGTCCTGGAACTCACTCTGTAGACCAGGCTGGCTTCGAACTCACAGAGACCCACCTGCCTCTGCCTCCCGAGTGCTGGGATTAAAGGCATGCACCACCACCACGCTGGGCAAGGGCTGGCTTTTCAACTGGGGAAAGGCCATCTCTGCTTGGGTCCTGACTCTTGCCCTCCTTTAGTCCTAGGGGAGCCCTCCCAGCCTCCCAATGGCAGCTGGCCTCTGAGTCAGAACGGGAGCGACGTCGAGGCTACCCCGACTGCCAACCTCACCTTCTCCTCCTACTACCAGCACTCCTCTCCGGTGGCGGCCATGTTCATCGTGGCCTACGCGCTCATCTTCCTCCTGTGCATGGTGGGGAACACCCTGGTCTGCTTCATCGTGCTCAAGAACCGGCACATGCGCACTGTCACCAACATGTTCATCCTCAACCTGGCCATCAGTGACCTGCTGGTGGGCATCTTCTGCATGCCCACCACCCTCGTGGACAACCTCATCACCGGTGAGTGTGACTCCCAAAGCTGGTAGAGAATAAGACCTCCACCATTGAGCCAAATCTGAAGCAAGCAAGCTTTAATAAAATTAAAGGAGGGTGCACACTGACCAGGTCCATTCGGGGGTACTCACGGGGTAAACCTGCCACCTCCGGAGCTCCCACAGAATGGCCCCGAATCACACTGCACAGGTGCTTAAAAAAGTAGAACCCATAAGGCTATGCACTTCCCACCAGGTCCAATCAGCGGGCAAGCATCTATCCTGATGAGCTTCCCATCTGGGTTATCCCCCGCCTACAAGTGACCAGGCGCAATGCGGTACGTGGAGCACATCTGGAGCAGGATGGTCAATCTGGGATCTGGCCACTCCCTACCCAGTAATCCAATAGCTTGTGTCCTTGGGCCAGGGAGATTCAAGACTGTCTCACCTGAACAGCCTCGCCCAGCATTCAGGAGGCTGTCTATTTTCCTCTTAAAGATATCTTAGGCACAGCAACGGAAATTTAAAACATAACTTTTGCTCTTCCAGAGAGAGACCCCGGGCGGCAGGAAGGCCCTCAAACAGAAGCTGGGGAGACAGATCACTGAGCTGGCCTCTTAGCCAGCGGGCGCGTTGTCTCAAACTCTGACAGATAAGGGACCCGCCTAGGCAGAACGAGTCTAACGGGGACAATCGTTTTTTCTTTGTGTCAGCGTGCTGTTACAAATTTGGAGTGTGTTATCTTAATTAATCTCCACAACAATACACTCGCGCAAGCTTTGCTATTATCATCATTTCACGGATGAGGGAACCGGCTCAGAGCAGTTGAAGGACGGGTCTGTAATTACGTGGCTTGTCAGTATCAAGGTCAACGTGCTCACACCCTCTGTCCAATCACATCCCCTTTGGCCTCACTCTTTGAGGGAGCTCTCGTGGGCAGAACTAGAGACGGGGAGAAGTAGGAGGCAGGCAATGTTCTTCTTCACAAAGACCAGGAGATCAGCTCCTTTTTCCTGTTTTCTCCCGCAGAAGATGGTTTTGTCCTGTAGGTAAGGAGCTCCCGGTGGCTGGGAGGGTCCGAGTAGGGACCCGCTGGCCACTGAGCCAGGGTTGGGTAGGAGGTCTTTAAATCAAACTAGACCACCTGCCTCTAAATGCCCACAATTGTCAGACTTCTCACACTCTGCTCTGATGCTCAGCTTTTCTTGTCTTAATATTGAATTTTGAGACTCCAGGGGAGGCGTGACCAGCTCCTAAGCTGTAGCGCCCCCTAGAGGTGTGAATGGGAGGAATGCCAGCAGTTTCCAGGGACGACTTCTACTTGGTCTGCATTCCCTCTTCTCGGTGGCTTTAGTAACTCAGTCCCAGGGAGGGGACTCCTGAGGTTTTGCAGGTTCCTAGACCCTGAAGTGGAGGCACGGAGAGTGTTCTGTGCGCTCGGTGGAGTCTTTACTCGCTGTGGAGCCCCGATCCGTGCGGAGACGCCAAACACAAACCGTATACCCTTCTCCTAGCACCCACAGGCTAGCTCACACCCACAGGCTAGCCCACCCTAGTCCACCGTGGTACGTACTGTGTCATTACCTACATGACATTCTCAAGGGACAAACTGTATGTTTTTGTCTCTAGAGGAGCAGGCTGATGGAATGGGGGAGGGAAGGTTGGAGGGAGGGTCCAGTAATAAAGGAATGAGTGGGCGCTTCCTGGGGTGACACAATGCTTCCACATTTTGAGTGTGATGACAGCTGCATGGCTGCATGTGTCCACTTACCTTGTGGACCTGGATGCTAAAAACAGTGGGTTTTACCCTTTGTTAAAAACAATTTCAGTGTAAAACACGCTCATATTTAGTCCATTTCCAAGCATGGAGAAACACAATGGGCCGGCAAGATGGCTGAGCAGGCGAGTGGTTGCTAGTCACCCACGTTTCATCCCTGAGACCCAAGTGGTGGAAGGAAAGAACCAACTCCTGCAAGTTGTCCTCTGACTTCCGTACATGCAATGTGGCACATACACACACACACACACACACACACACACACACACACACACACACACACACACACACACACATACATACACACACACACACACACACACACACACACATACATACACACACACACACACACACACACACATACACACACACACACACACACATACATACACACACACACACACACACACATACACACACACACACACACACACACACACATACATACACACAGACACATATACACACACATACATACACACATACAGACACACAGGCACAGACACATACACACACACACACACAGAGGCACAGACACACACACACACACAGACACATATACACACACACATACATACACACACACACAGGCACAGACACATATACATACACACACATACACACACAGACACACACACATGCACATATACACATAAACACACACATACACACATATACACACATGCACACACATATACACACACGCACATACATGCACACATACACACGTGCATGCATACACAAACGCATGCACACACACACATGCACACACATACACACACACACATACACAGACACACACACACACCAAAATGATTTTTTAAAAAGGTAAGGACTAGAGAGATGGCTCAGTGGTTGAGAGTGTGTACTGCTCTCTGGAGGACCTGAGTTTAGTTCTTAGCACCCACGTCCGTTAGCTTACAGCTGTCTGTAACTCCAGCTCCAGGGAATCTAACTCCTCCGCCTTCCACATGCAACTGTACTCTGTGCACATCCCTACACACACATACAAATAAATAACAAAGAGATAAATCTTATCCAGGTGGTGGTGGCACACGCCTTAAATCCCAGCACCCGGGAGGCAAGAGACAGGCGGATCTCTGTGAGTTCGAGGCCAGCCTGGTCTACAGAGTGAGTTCCAGGACAGCCAGAGTTACAACAGAGAAACCCTGTCTTCAAAGACCAAGAAACAAAAAAACAAAAAAAAAAAAGATAAAATCTTAAAAAAAAAAGTTATGAAAAATTGGCAATGTTGGGGCCTCCCAGAAAAAGAACTCTTAGGCCGGAAGGGAGTCTTTGTTGCTAGGCACCTTTGAGTGTGAGTATTTTGCCTATTCTCATAATTTTAATGTTACTATTTTTTAATTTTTTTATTTTATGTTTATGAGTGTTTGGCTTGCATGAATATATGTCACCACGTGTGTCCCTATGTGCCACACATGACACAAGGTGCACATGTGTCCCTACAGAGGCTAGAAGAGGGATCGGATCCCCTGT
The DNA here is from genome assembly GCA_026225945.1 of Cricetomys ansorgei. NCBI lineage: Eukaryota > Metazoa > Chordata > Mammalia > Rodentia > Nesomyidae > Cricetomys > Cricetomys ansorgei. The sequence goes on from JAMJFZ010003544.1 coordinate 1,867,749, forward strand.
AACTGGAGTTACAGATGGTTCTGAGCCACCATGGGTGTGCTGGCAAACACACACAGGTCCCCCACAAAGTGCTTTCAACCATGGAGCCATTTCTCCAGCCTCTTTTTTTTTTTTCAAGACAGGTTTTCTCTGCTGTAACCCTAGCTGTCCTGGAACTCACTCTGTAGACCAGGCTGGCTTCGAACTCACAGAGATCCGCCTGCCTCTGCCTCCTGAGTGCTGGGATTAAAGGCATGTGCCACCACCATCCTGCTTCTCCAGCCTCTTGAAACAATTTTAGACTTGAAGACATCCTGCACTGAGAGAAGCTTCCATAGATGTTATTAGCACGTCTGTGGGGTTTTCTTGATTTTCACTCATTTCCAGTTAATTTTTTCCAGTCATTTTCTAGGCGTTTGAACCCTAATTCCAAGAATCACAACCTGAATGTTCGAATCTTGAATGGTGGAGCCAGGTGTGATGCTCTGTAATCCCAGAACTCAAGAGGCCGAGACAGAAGGGTTACCAGTTTGAAGCCAACCTGGTCTACGCACTGAAACCGTATCTCAAACATAAAGCAAACATGGAGCGCATGCTATCTCCAGAACAGCAACAAAACAGACCACTCCAAAGGCCACTTGAACAATAAGACAGCCAATAATAGCACATACTTTTGCAAGCATAAAGACTAGGGGATGCAAATGGCCGAACGTTTGTGGGGGGTATGAGATGTCTGAGCAGGTGGATTCTGTTCATGATGGTCCCAGAGTGGAGACTGGCTATTGTATGCATTTCATTTTATATGATGGGCATAGCTGTCTTAATTACTGTTCTGTTGCTGCGAAGAGGCACCGTGACCCGGGCAACTCTTACGAAAGAAAGCATTCAGTTGGGGATTTACTTACATTTTCAGAGATTTAGTCCATTATCATCATGGTGGGAAGACTGACACATGCAGGCAGATTCTGGAGAAGTGGCTGAGAGCTAGAAGGGAACTGAGCCTGGCGTGTGCTTTTTAAAACCTCAAAGCCCACCCCAGTGACAGACTTCCTCCAATAAGACCACCCCTACTAATCTTTCTAATCCTTTCAAAGGGTTCCACGCTCTGGGGAAGAAAGCATTCTTATTCAAACCACCACATTGGCAGACAACCCAAGTCTTTTAGGGGCTAGGGTGACTGTCAGTTCTAGCTCTGCAGTTCAAGCTAGCGTGGAACTGGCTATGCAACCAGGCTGGTTTGGCCTGAGTCATTCTCTCGATTCTGCCTTCTGAACTCTGGGACAGCAGCTGGTGTCACCACACCTGGCTCTTAAGGTGCTCGATGGATCAATCAAAACCTTAGCCAGGCCACCTCTGTAGAGATGGTGGCTCCCAGAGAGAAGATCTTGAGAAATTTTATTTCTCACAAATGCAGACATATAAAAAAAGACATCTCTTCATTGATTCTAGGTCAACAGTTTTTACAGACATGGCTAAAGTCAGTGTGGCAACAATATACATTCTTGGAGCCAAATTTACATACATCAAATAAACCAGAGCTTTCTAAGTCTTTGTATAACTTACGTCTCCAGTATCTGAAATGCTGTGGAAGTGAAATATGCAGAATAGAAAATCTTAATTAAAAGGGAAAAGAAGGAAGGAAGGAAGGGAGAAGGCAGGCAGGCAGGCAGGCTAGGGGCTGAAGAGACGGCTCAGCAGTTAAGGGTTACGATCCCCTTGCAGAGGACCGAGGTTCAATTCCCAGCACCCACACAGAGGTGACTCACAACCACGTGTAACTTCATTTCCAGGGGGTTCTAACTCCCTCTCCTGGCTTCTACAGTGTTGTGGGGTATTCGCCAGAAAAGACAGCTTGGACGTAGGTTGAAGCCGGTAGACTAAGACTTTCTACCCCACTTTCTTTAAAGGACAGTCACACATACAGTAAAGCTGGGGCCAGGTGGGGTTCTCTCGCACTACATGTGCACCCCAGAACCTGAAGGTGGTGTCCATCAGGTCCAGCTCAGGGTGGGGGGTGGGGGGTAGCTAGCTTCAGTAGGAAGCCTCTGTAGGTGAGCAGTAAACACCCAGGAGGAGGGAAGTTGCTGGTCTTTTCCCACATTGGTCAATCGTTAACCCTGGCCCACACGGGTAACGGCTTGCCGATGCCCCATGCGTCGGAGCTCTAGAGCCTTGCTACGGCTGCGTCCCTGTCACCAGGACACGTTCACTCAGAACCTCGCTCACTCCGTGCTGCCTGTGCTCCGTACACCTTGATTAGATTCAGTGTAGCCATTCAGGCCAGACCAGCCGGGATATGTGGAGAAGTCTCAGCCGCTTGCTTGATTCCTTAGGTAGCTGCTGTCTCTCAGCTAAAGCAACCTAATTACGGAAGCACGCTGCAGGCAGGTCCCCTGAGATCATGCTACGTTCTTACACTCACTTCAGGATCTTGACAGTTGCCACCCTGTTCCCTCTTAATGATCCACACACCCTCCGTACTTACTGATTGGATCTATGTTTCCTGGCTTTTAATTTAAACACTATTGTTTATCTCGTTGCTTACACGGCTCCGGGGTCTGGCTGTTGGGAGCTCACCGCGGCTGGCTTCTATGTCCTTCCCATACGCCACCATGATATTTGGAGTATGTCCTTACTTCCCAGCCCCACGGAATGTTCTGGGTCACCTCATGTTTTCCTTCCCATCGGCCCTGGAATTAACTAGTTCTTTTAAAAGCCTTGGTTCCTTTTATTGGGGTACAATGTTCATTTTATGCACATGTGTGCTTTGCCAGCATATGTGTACTTGTACCACGGGCACGTCTGGTGTCCACAGAGGTCAGAAGAGGCCATCAGGTCTCCCGGAACTAGGTAGTTACGAATGGTTGTGAACCACCATGTGGGTGCTGGGGACTGAACCAGAGTCCTCAGCGAGAGCAACGAGTGGTCTTAGCTGCTGAGCCATCTCCCCAGGCCCGGGAGTATAATACATACAAACAAAGGTCTGCTTCCAATGTCGGGGTGACTTGGTGCTGGACTCTCTGAAGGGACAGAGCTGAGAAACACATGCACACTCCTGCAGAGTTCTTTGGCGCCTACCTGCCTTCACCCCTTTCTTTCTTTCCTTCTTTCTTTCGTTTGAGACAGGGTCTCTCCATGTAGCCCTGGCTGGCCCAGGACTCACAGAGATCCGCCTGCCTCTGTCTCTGAGTGCTGGGATTAAAGGCGTGTACTACCACCGCCCAGCTGTATCGTTACTCCTGTCTAGCCGTCAGCCTGCATTTCAGAAACTACGGTCCGTACTAACGTCAGCTTCCCATCTAACATCAGAAAATTTATTTTAATTTACCGTCTTTCTTATTTGTAGCTTTATTCTCAGTGTGGGGGGGTGGAAATCTGTGTTTACTTATTTATTTGGTCCATATCGGTGTAGATTTAAGTCAGTTTCAGTGAATTTGGTTTTCCTCTGACTGTGATAATATATACCTCTGAATATATGATGAAAATAGCGGTAGTAACAGAATGGCCTCCCTCCTGGGATGGACAATAGGATCCAGAAACCAGGGAGGGCTAGGTGGACCTAGGGCTAGGTCATAGAGACGATTGTCAGCATGAAGGCCGTCTTACTAAAAGCAAATGTCCGCATCGTTAAGGGGCGGTTGAATCTTCCGTCATGGTCACAGAGACCTAATAACCGCTCACCGCTCTAGGAGAAATGCCTCAGGGTCCTTAGCTGACCTGGCTGGTGCTCTGGGTAGGCATCTTTCACCCTGTGGGGGCCTCTGTCGTTGCAGGTTGGCCTTTTGACAACGCCACATGCAAGATGAGCGGCTTGGTACAGGGCATGTCTGTGTCTGCGTCTGTTTTCACACTGGTGGCCATTGCTGTGGAAAGGTGAGAAATTCTCCCCCCCTCCCCCCCCCCCCCCCCCGTAACCCGGAGCTGGCGCTGAGAGAGCCCCAGGCAAGCTGGCAAGCTAGAAGGCCCTAGGCAAGGCCTGCTGAGGATACGACTCCATCCCTTTCTGGAAGGCAGAGGCCACGCCTAACAAGGTCTCACAGTAATTTCTGGGGCCCACTGGGAGCTCAAGGCAGTCTGCTTCCGGGACATCAGGAATCCTACCTCTCCTTTGTTTGGCTCCTGGGAGCCAGAGCTAGAGGAACCTGTCTGCAGGTAGGGTCAGTATAGCTGAGAAGGATGGGTCTCTCTCTGCTCCTTTATCCCATCACCCACTTGCTGGTTCCCAGAAGTCCTGGCCCTTATTCAGTCTACGCATCCATCACTACGGATCATTCAGCCTCAGACTCCGGCAGAGTCTAGAGCAAGCATGGTTCTGGACACGTGGCCAAGGTGTGGGATGGAGTCCCGGGTCGGTGAGGCCTCAGACCAGTGCTTATGTTTCCCTTCCCAGAGCACACAGTTCTGACCCCACCCCTGCTCCCCACTAAGCATCTTCAGTGTGGTAAGGACTCCTGGGTGGGAGCCTTTTCGAAGGGATTAGGTGATAGGCAGAACGGCTGGAGATGGCTTTTGTCTCATCACTGTCCCACTGTGTGATGTTGGGCCGCGGGGGAACTGTATCCGTAAGGTAAAACGGTACATGTCCTACCGAGAGGCTAGAGGCTTCAAACAGCTTCCTTTGGAAAGTTCATGCACAGTTCTTAGCCCACAGTCCAAACACTAGCTGCTGTCTGACTTCTTCTATTTACCCATATCCTGCTGCTGTTGCTACGCTCTCTCTCTCTCTCTCCTTCTCTCTCTCTCCAACACCAGCCCTTTTCAGCTCTGCTCTTTCTCAAATCTAATGTTCCCCATCTCCTTCCTACCTCTGCCCCCATTAAACTCTGTTTTCGTTGGTTTTGTTAGGCTGGCCTTGAACTCCCTGCGCAGGGGAGGATGGCCCTAAACTCCTGATCCTCCTCACTCTACCTGCCTGGTCCTAGGCTTACAGACATTTACTTGGTGCTGGGATTGAATTTCGTGCATGCTAGGTACACGTAGGTCCCTACACGCCCAGCCCCACACCCCTACCTCCGTGAGGTAGGCGGCTGCCATGATGGAGCCGGGTCCTCCTCTCCACAAAGCCGCTTTGGGTTGGGTTACATAAGAAGCTCTCCCCTCCTCTAATTCTTTCCTCTCTTGTCTCTCTAGTTGCGAGTCTTGGTTTTTAATGGCTGAGCCATCTCTTCTGCCCTCAACCTTTCTTTTCTTACCATTGTCGAAATGGCATGAGAATACAAAACCGTTCCCAGTCATAACTTACAGTTTAGCAAGCTCCACCCGCCTCCAGGAAGCCTTCCCCGGTGATCCCAGGAGTTTCCTCCACCTAGTGATTGCCTTCGAGTTCATAACAGCACAGCGGGCTTCCGGAGTCATTTGTTCTCTAGAGAGTTCTCTAGCGTCTGATGCTAGGAAGCCAGAAGGCCAAGGTTATACAGGCCAGGCGCTGAGGCTTGAGTAGGCTGTGGGAAGGGGGAAAGTGCTTTCAGGTCAGAACAACCGAGTAGGGAGGGCAGGACTCAGGAGAGTGAAGAACAAGGGCCTCTGGCCAGCAGTCAGAGCCGCCCCTGTGTTCTAAGCAGGTTCTGCCCCTAAAGAGCCATGTGGACTTGTAAGAGAGCCCATCTCTTCTCTGGGGCAGGCTTCCCCTCAAACAGTTGAGCCTGACCCCTCAGTCTTCAGGAGGGATGTTGTTACTACCACCAATCAAAAACAAGACCACTCCCACCATTTTTTTTGAGCCATATTTGAAGCAAGCTTTAAACACTGGTCGAGATGAAGGACTCTGGCCAGGACCCTTCCGGGGTTCCCAGGTGCTGAGTCACGTTTGTCGGGGGGCTTATAAAGGTAAATCCCGTAGGGCTACCTTCATCGAATTAGGGGCAAACATACATCCTGATGTACTTTCTGCCCAGGTTATCTATCCCCTGCCCACCTGTGACCAAACACATCCAGTGCCGTTGGCTTAACCAAGCTTGCTTAGGGAATGGAAAGCACGTGGCTTGTTATCTTACAAGACCAGCCTCCAGCATCCTAGGAAGTTATCTGTGCTTGGGCAAGTGGGGATTGAAATATTATCTTTCTGTTTTATAGAAACAGAAGGCACAGCAGTTAAAAGTTAAAACCTAACTGTCTCTATTTACTGGCACAGGTGGATGAGGGGATCTGGGAAGGAGGCAAGACTTTTTCTTGCTGTATTTTTTGTCTGTTTGCTTGTTTGTTTTGAGACAGGGTGTCTGTCAAGTAACCCAGGCTGATCTTGAACTCTCTAGCCAAGGATGACCTTGAACTCCTGATCCTCCTGCCTCTGTTCCCCAAATAGCTTTTGTCTTTTCCCCCTCAGTCTTAGCATTCAGAATGCCTCTGGAGTGGGGTGGTTATTCCTCATCACCCCAAGGAAGAAGGAGGGTTGATTATGGGCCCCATATTTTTGAAGATAAGGAAATCGAGGTCCTGAAAGGCCTCTGAGCAGCAGGCTCCTCTAGTCGTCTGTTCCTGTGTTGATCTAAACCCACTCAAGGGCACTTGTTTGACACCCACTTTCATTCAAGAGCATGCAAAGGCCTCTGAACCACTACAGGGGACAGACAGCCTAGTCCCTCCTTCAGTTATCCCAGCAGCTCTCAACCCTGGCTGCTTAGAAAAGAAGGCACTAAAATCCCCTAGCTCCTCCCCAGAATAATTACAGCAGAGAGGGTTTCTTTTTTCTTTTAATGTTTCAGGAGTCTATGCAAAGTGAAGGTTTCACAGCTCCTGGTCTAAGTAACACAGCAGACCCGACACGCCGTTAGCACGCACTACAGAGTATGAACTTTTACTGAGAACGGGGCACGGTTGTGTCACCATGGTATTTCTGTTTGATCCAGGGAGCAGAAAGCCTTGCGGGCACAGAAGCAGAACAATGCAGGTTAGCGAAATTTTCCTTTTAAAGTACCGTGCGTGCCTGAGGGTCAGGCTGACCTCAGTTTTAACCCAAAGTCTGGGTCAGGATTTAGCAAATTTTGGTTTTTTCTCACTTCAGTATAATGGTTAAGATGACCCAGGGATGGCCTGTCAGGTATGTTCCACCACTGACACCCCCACCCTCAGTTTCTAGGGTTTCCAGGGGACTCCGTACACAGCTAGAAATCACAGTTGTTACGTTTGTGTTGCTCTGGTAAAGCGGTTCAAGGGTTACCACCGTGCCTTTCTGACCTGAGTTCAATCTTCAGGACCACATGGTAGGAGAGAACTGATTGCTACAGGTAGTCTTTCCTGTAGTGAAGGAAAGAGAGAGGGAAAAGGAGAGGGGGGAGAGAGAGAGAGAGACAATGGGGGGGCACTAAATAATGTTTGGTTTTTTGTTTGTTTGTTTTTAAAAAGCGTTTGTATATTCACCTAGTCAGGCTTCTCAAGCACAGAACGCCTCAGACTGGCTGGCATGCCTGTTACCACGGAACGCTCTAGAAATAAAAGATTCCCAAGCCACTAATGTCAAGCTGTACCTTCCTCCTCACGTCTTTTCAATCCAGCCCGGGCTCCGGAACGATTTAACGGAGTGAGCTGCTTCCCTCGCAAATAACAAACCAATTTGCTTGTAAATTAACCTAATTAGTGCCTGAGCTGTCACCGGATGTAGTGATGAATGTCAGGCACCGCCTTCCAGCAGCACCTTCCCCCCCCTCCCCCGACGCTGCCTCAAGTACCGTGAGGAACGTCAGGCGTCCTGGTTAGCAGCCCCCAACCAGGTCAGCTCTGGCCCCTGGGCCTCCGGGGACCCTCCCAGACCCCTCTCTCTGCCTCTCCTCCCACCCCACCCCACCCCGGATCTGCAGGTTCCGCTGCATCGTGCACCCTTTCCGCGAGAAGCTGACCCTCCGGAAGGCGCTGCTCACCATCGCGGTGATCTGGGCCCTGGCGCTGCTCATCATGTGTCCGTCGGCGGTCACTCTGACGGTCACGCGCGAGGAGCATCACTTCATGCTGGACGCCCGCAACCGCTCTTACCCTCTCTACTCGTGCTGGGAGGCCTGGCCCGAGAAGGAGATGCGCAAGGTCTACACGGCCGTGCTCTTCGCGCACATCTACCTGGCGCCGCTGGCTCTCATCGTGGTGATGTACGCGCGCATCGCCCGCAAGCTGTGCCAGGCCCCGGGTCCCGCGCGCGACGCGGAGGAGGCGGCGGCGGCGGCGGCGGCGGCGGCGGCCGAAGGGGGCCGAGCATCCCGCCGCAGGGCCCGCGTGGTGCACATGCTGGTCATGGTGGCCCTCTTCTTCACCGTGTCCTGGCTGCCGCTCTGGGCGCTGCTGCTGCTCATCGACTACGGGCAGCTGAGCGAGCCGCAGCTGCACCTGCTGTCGGTCTACGCCTTTCCCTTGGCGCACTGGCTCGCCTTCTTCCACAGCAGCGCCAACCCCATCATCTACGGCTACTTCAACGAGAACTTCCGCCGTGGCTTCCAGGCTGCCTTCCGAGCGCAGCTCTGCCGGCCACCCTGGGCGGCCCACAAGCAAGCCTACTCCGAGTGGCCCAGCCGCCTCCTGCGCAGGCGGGTGGTGGTGGACGTGCAGCCCAGCGACTCCGGCCTGCCATCCGAGTCTGGCCCCAGCAGCGGGCTCCCAGGGCCTGGCCGTGTGCCCTTACACAATGGGCGCGTGGCCCACCAGGATGGACCCCGAGAAGGGCCTGGCTGCAACCACATGCCCCTGACCATCCCAGCCTGGAACATATGAGGTGGTCCAGAGAGGGCAGGTCCAGTGAGCCTGTGGCCTTGACCCTGCACCTTGATGCCCAGACGCGACAGCAGTGTTAGAACAGGGTGCCAAGATGCCCCCTTGATAAACGCGAGACAATAGGTAGCTACCCACTGCTGTTGGTGACCGCCAACAAGAAGGGGAACTCTCCAACCTTCCAAACCCCTCTACTCTGGAGACCTATCTGATGACTTGGTCCCGTCAAAGTCTCAGAACCCTTCTCTACAGAGAGGCACCCAACGGCCCAGGGGGAGGTGACAAGGTCTCTCCGTTGGAAATCCCACCTGACCCAGATTCCAGTGTATCCCTATGGTATCCACATGTCCAGTGGTCTTCCCAAGGCCCTCTGGGGCAGAGCTCAGGAAAACGTCTCCCGATAACTAGGTAGTGAGAAAGAGGTGACCTCCGCTCATGCACACTGAGTCCCTGGGATGAGTGTCCTGTGTTAGGTCGCTGAGGTAGCTCCCTACACGCCTTTCCTGGGAAAAGTCCATGCTCTCCTCCTGCCAGCTCCAGTGTGTGGGTTTGTTTTATTCCAAGAAGTGTCCAGGGCCATGCCCACTTCAGGATGACACATATCCTTGCCGTTTCACAGAAGGACTGAGGCCCAGTAGGGCCAGGGTTGCAGGGTCATAGCAGCATTTGGACAGGCCTGCCTTCCGACAGTTTCGACCGTATCCTGCCTTTCAGAGAAGGTGGGTACTGCAGGGTGGAGAACTAGAAATCCCCTGCCTAATGATGAAAAGGAACACCCCTGAACTGAATCCCGGGTGCCCAGGCTGGGAGCAGGAAAACATCTCCAATGTGTTTTGCCTTGTGACTTCCGGCCCGAGCTGTTCTGACTGAACGAATATCTACCACCCGGTGCTGAGGAAGCTGCCAGCCCCCCCTCACTGTGCTGCCTGCTCTGGGAGTCTGGGAGTGATGGGTGGAGGCTGACAGGGTGTGACCTGACTGGCACCCTGCATTGCTGGTGTTGTATTAGTATCGCACGTATGACACGGTGGTCTGAGACTTGCTAGCTGTTTACTGGGAAGACTTGTGACTCTGTCCCGTAAAAATAGGCCAGACTGAGGGCCACCCCAGCCCTGTCCCTGTGCTCCCCACCCCCTGGGAGCTATGTGAGTTTGCTCTCTGCCCTCGGGTGTTTCTCCTTCAGCATAGCCTCCCAGAGGCAAAATCACAGCCTCTCCTCAGCAAGCCTTTCCCGTGAGGCTTTACTTCCTCCAGACTCGCTGCTTTGAGAGCCCAAACAGCACGTTTAATGCAGGCAGCCTTCTCTGTGTTTCCTCGCTCAATCATTACTTGAGTTAAGAGCAGAGGCAACCCCTGCCCGCCCACAGACTTGTTGTGAGTGCCAACAGGCATTGACTCCACGTGACAGGAGAGCGGGCAGGGTGTGTACGCGGGGAGCTTGTTTCTTCGCACGTGCGTTAAAACACACGCGGTGTACAATTCGCCCCATCAGCCGCTTCTAAGTGAACAGCTCGGCGGCACTGAGTATTCATGCCGCCGGGTGACCGCCCACTCACCCTTCCCAGCTGTATCATCCTGAACTGAAGCTGTGTACCCGTTGACACCCACCCATTCTCCATCCTTGCTCCCCTCCCCAGGCTCCTGGTAGCCACCGTTCTGATTCTGTGGTTCCCTACAAGCGAAACCACTCAGTGTTTTTTCCTTTTGTGACTTTTACGTCCCGTAACACCTTTCCAGGTTCACCCATGTTGTCTCCTTCCCTTTGTGGCTAAATACCGTTCCAATGTGTGTCTACCTGACATCCAGCGTCTCCATCCGCGTGTTCTTGCTGCTCACCCAGATACTACAAGTCATACGTATGCATTGGGGGGGAAGGGGGATTAGATAATGAAACTAGACCCTGAAATCAGTGCCTGTGTGAACCCTGAGGACAGAGACCCCAACACTTCTCTCAACTTGGTATTTAGGGGCTGACAGAGCAGAGGACAGCTGAGAGCTCTCTCCCCCTGTGCTCAAGCCGGTGGCTCTGAGTGTCCCTCCCGTGTGCTCCTTCTTGGCTAGAGTGGGGAAAAATTGTATGTTCTGTTCACATGATATTTGTATGATGCTGTTTTTAATAATCGCAGCTTTGTCAGGCCCCACGAGATCTCTGTGTCCCAGTGTTCGGATCCGGGTGCACCTTGTGTGATGTCAGCACTCAAGTACGATCAAGGAAGACTTCTCTGGAGCCAGCCATGTTCTATCCGTGACCTGTCAGCTCTCCTGAGATGACTTGCCCTTTCATGGCCGGAAAGTTTGGAGATGAACAGAGCCTGCTATGGGGAAGGAAGCCAGAGGCCTGCGGACATCGAGAACCCTACCCACAGGGGCTCCTGGAGGGACGCCGTGTCCTTCGGTGGCATGCAAGTGGTGGCCACAGAGTGTTCATTCTCCAGCGGGTGCCCACGGATGAATGGGCTCTTGACTTCCCCAAGACCACGCGAACACACCTGACCAATGTGTGTGTGGGGGGCGGTGCCCACCAGGGCCCACAAACCGCAGGCTGGCCAGCCTTCGGACCACTGGCTCTCTCTAGGGGCCTGGAGGATTCATGGGCTGACCTGGGTTGGGATAGAAGGTGGAACTGGCAGAGGAAGCCGGGAGCCCCTGTCATTCACCTACTGTGCATTCATCCCGAATCCCCGGTATGAGCCAAGCCGGGGGCTGGAGGGACAAAGCATGGCTCTTAGGCTCCGGATCCCTTTCCGAATCTCTTTGCACCCTTTCCCTCAGCTCACCCCTCAGAAGTGCCACCGAGCAAAGATAGATGAGGCCAGCAAACGATGTTGAGAGCCAAACAGCTCCCCTGCTGAACAACCCGATTATTGTCGGCTGCCTCTTTCTTCACAGGCGCGCCCCGTACATAAGCAGGGTGGAAGTTTCACAAAGTACAGATAAGCAAAGAAGGAAAGGCAAAGCACCTCAACTGCACGCCTTCGGCTTGTGAGCGTGAATATGTACACGTCTTAAGTTTTTGTAGCCCCCTTACGGAGGGGGAGCGTATGTCAAATGTACCCGCCTGCTGTGAGCTTTCAGTGGATCTTAGCAACTGTATACTTGTTTTGCCAAAGATAGTCTCATCTTTCCAAAAGGCTCCCTAATGTCAACGTACACACTCTCCTCCCCTGATCCCAGAAAACCACCAATCAGAACGTCAGAATGTCGTGTGTCCGGAATCAGACCGCGGGCAGCATTCTGAGTCTGTCTTCTTTCGCTTGGCGGGGTGACTCTGAGGTTTTCTTACCTCATAGCACTGGTTAGCTTGTTCCTTTTTGGTGCTGAGTAGTACTCCGTTGGTGCGTGCGTGTGTGCGTGTGTGTCTGTGTGTGTAGTGACACGGTCTGTCGGTTCATCAGGTGGCCATCATTCGGGTTGTTAACAATTTTGACTCTCATGAGCAATGCTGCTGAGGTCATTCCTACCCAAGCCCTTCCGTGCACTCGTTTTCAGTTCTCTTGGGAATAGGGAGTGAGGGTGTTGGGATGTGTGGTGAGTATATATTTCTGTCTTCTGATGGTGGCACGCTATTTAGTTTCTCTTCTCACC